>JACATO010000373.1:0-530968 GCA_018389105.1 Nautilus pompilius | reverse complement strand
GAGAGAGAGAGAGGAGAGAGGAGAGAGACCGAGAGAGAGAGGAGGAGAGAGAGAGAGGAGAGAGAGAGAGAGAGAGAGAGATGACGAGAGAGAGACGAGAAGAGAGAACGAGAGAGAGAGAGGAGAGAGACGTCAGTACAGAGAGTATGACGTTTAGTACAGACAGAGAGAGAGATAGAAGGGGGGCACCGCATCAATGTGTTGTCGTTGTTGTTGTTTAAGAAATACCTCTGTCGCCCTAGTGTCGCCAGTCGTATCGAGAATATATCGCCACTGCTACACATAAATGAAACATCAAAAATAAAGTTTAAAAAAATGACAGGTCCTTTGATCGGCATGAATCGGTTGCTAAGCGCCCTTTAAAAAAAAAAAAAAAAACAAACAACAACATCTTCTCTGGCAGAAACCTGTTCGCTATAATTTACCTCCTTTATGTTATAAGGCGTTCTTCGGAGGAATGTAACCCTGACTTGCCGCCAATACTCCGTCGGTCCTGACAGGTCTGCTCGTCACTATCTTCTCCGGCCGGTGGGGAGAAGGAACGCTGCTGCCCGCTGTAGCCAAGCCCTTGGTGAGCAGTTTTCGCGTCGACAACAACCGATTGCTACAAGAAGACCCTCTCGCACCTTACGGAGACGAACAGCGGAATCACTCGCTGGTACGACAGCGGGAACTTCAGACGACCAGTTTAGCCAAATATCTTGGGTGTCTTTGCCAGGCCGTCTGAAAACCAATTCTATTCCACCTGTATTCGCTTGAACAATTTTAAGCAATTGAATATCAAACGGTTTGCATGAGTCAGTCACCGGACTTTAAAACCCGCTTTTGGCTATTTGGTTTCACTTTGTAAAAAACCCCATTGTTTATGTAACCAAGCTTTTTCTTCTTCGCCCACAGCGAGACAAAACTTTCCTTTATCTGATGGCAGACAGTAAAAAAATCCAGACTGAATTATGAAGACAGATCCCGGTCTTTCCTTCCCGAAACCGGATCTCTATTTTTAGTTCTACCCTTCGGCTTGCACGGGTTCTTGAAGTCCTTGAAACGCAGATTATTTCGGAAAAAGAGGATGGAATTTGCGAACGTAATTTACGACCTAATAAAGGAATAATTAGTTTAATAAACGGGTGCTGAAAATTTATCCTACGGAAGAAGCGCTGGCAATCAGTATTATACATCTGAGTGCAGGTGTCAGTTACTGATGGCGTTCAGTTCAACTGCAGGAAACGTTTAGATCCTTTTACTCTTAGAGATGCGAAATTGTTAGTCAAAAGAAGTACTGAGTTAAAGAGCTTGTACTCAGCTATTTAAACTGTTTAGTAAACGAGCTGATATCCGCTGATCTTTTTGGTTGTTGGAGCATTTAGTTTGGTTAATAGAACGATTTATTTTATTAACGAGAGCAGTTGGCTGGCTACATCAGTTACTGAGGCTGCTTAGTCAATACGCCATCGGAAGTGCTCGGCTCGGCTCGGCTCGGCTCGGTTGGTCAAACTTTACTTTGTGGAGCCTGGCAGCAGCTGGAACTCCGTCTAAAAGTATCATGGCGAGGAGGTTAGTCGTCGGTTTACCAGACATGTGCCTTCACTCGCGTACGGCAAGTCGTGAAAGGGGCGGAAGCGGAAAATAAAAGCGCAAAAAATTTTAGTTTATGAATAAAATCGGAGCTGGAGTCAGCAGTGTTCGTCCTTCGTAAGAAAGAAAATAAGGTTACTTTAAAGAAAAGAATTTTTTTTTCGCGGTAATTTTCGCAACAACAAGAAAAGTAGTAGGATTCGCCTCTCGGAAGTACCGGAAACCGGCTGCTCTACACTAGCTCTTCTCGCCTGTCCTGTCTACGCAGCAATTCGCATAATTTCTTCTCCCAGCCAAACCCTTCATCCTTGGCTAATTTTGGATTCCCTCCCCGCGCGGGCCGTCTATGCGGAAGCGCTCCCTGAAGTCTAACACCCAGCCGTCCGTTTATGAAACCGAGATGAGGAAGGGAAAAAAAAAAAAAATGTCTGGACGAGAGAAAAGTTCTCGGCGGGTAAAGAGTTAATTCCGTGTCACGGATTAAAGGGAATTCTGGACGCGCGCCTCGTATAATCCGCGAGACAGATATTGAAAGTAAAAAAATTTAAAAAAAAAAAGAACCTTAGGAAACAAAGTGTGACGTTTACCGAACGTGGATTTTTAATGTTTAAAAGATGTAATCAGTTTGGGTGAATAGGAAAGGAAAGCGCTAGCAAGTTTTGACAGAATGCACGTCAGCTTTAATGGCAGCTTTCCTCGGGTGCTGCGACATGGACGGCGCATAAAACAGTCTTGAGTATATGTGTTTTTGTTTTTTTGTTTTTTAAAAAATCGCTGGCATAGCTGTCGACACTCGTTTCTTGGTTGTGATCCTATGGCGGCGTAGACGATGACGTCAATCGCGCCACTAAGTGATTTATGGCACGTGACTCGAAGTGGAAATATTATCATATTTACTTTTTTTTTTGGAATTCTTGCCGTGCTAAAGTTATGGCTCACACCTTTCTATAAATAATTCAGAAGATATTTATCACTTAGACATGCGAGCGGCCGGGTAAGGGAGGCTGTTTGGCATCTTCTTGCTACATTCATCTTAAGGATCTCAATAAAAGCTGAAACGTCGGACTTTCGTGTGTTTTCTGAAGGGCATTTATCACGATCACACTTATTTCAGAGATGAATTCAATTTGGCAGTCGGGTCTAAGGAGACAAAGTCGCTTCTATTTGAACCGCTTTAAGTTCTTTTTTAATCCTTTAAAGCGATACGAAAAGCAGCAGAGAGCTTCGATGCTAGAGTTTGTATTCACCCAGCCTTTAAGTAGAGAAATCACAGAACTACACGGAACCTAACTGAACAGGTACATTGGCCAATTGTTCCTTGGCGGGGAAAGTTTGACGTTTCTTGCGCAAGTATCTTTCGAAGTGAGAAGGCTGCTGAACCGGTGAACTTCCTCGGAATTCAGTTTTAAATGCCCTAAAAAATCTCACGGTTGTTGCCTGACGGGAAGGATGCAAGCATTCGCTGGGGGGAGAAAAATTATTATTTTTTTTAATAAGCGCTCACAAAACAGAGATTACCGTCAACAGGGTGAGGTCTCGGTGAAATCTGTGGTGACCCGCTGACCGCTGATTGCCGTGCACGAGTGAACATCCGGGTAAATACTGAAGGACCCGTGAACTGTTCACGTCCGGTATCTCTGGTAAGCCGTCATCTCGGCAGCAGAGACCATCCGTCCACAGCATGGGGTTTCTGGTTGCGGTATAGGGATAGTAACCGCGCAGGGTTGATTCCGCTCTAGTAGGCAGTTGAACAACAGTTTCCATTTTCCTCCCCTCGCCATAGGGGGGCTACATTCGGTCGGAGGCGCGCGCAAACTTCTCCAACCAATAGGGTCTTACGGTGTATGCCATCAGGGATGTGAAAGACGTCGCTGGCTTTGTTACTACACGAAAGTCAGCCTTTGACTATGTTTGGACCTTAATTGCACCATCGCTAACCATTCTTATCAGCCATTAATTTTTGTGGGGGGGGAGAGAGAGCCTTGGGTTCTTCAGAACCCCCGTCACCTGATACGAAGAGGTAGCCTCCCTAACAGCGGGATGGATGTGTTAATTTGGCTGCAGCTTTTTGCTTACGAAAAGCCTGACCAAGTAGCTGGGCGCTTGGAAGTTCGGGGCTGGCGCGATGTAAAACTCCCTGCAGGGCAAGTCTGAGTTAGAAAAGTCGACAAGCTGACAAAACTTCTCCGTGTCATGTGACATAGTGTTCAATTAAAGAAGAAGAAAAAAAATAAATAGGTAAATCAAACTAAAACGATAGTGATACTCGTGTCTGAATAATTCCTGAGTTCTAATTTATCGAGAACGTGTGGTTTAAGGTAGGTTAGGTTTACCTGAGTACAACGATAAAAAAGAGGCACACTGGCGACCTTAACCGAGTCGATGTCATGCGCGGTTCGAAAGTGAAACTCGGTTATCAATAATCGTTATATTGTTTCGTCTTTTTTACTACGGGGTCGATGAAGCAACCCAAAAATTAAGACAAAAGAACTTTTTGTTATGACGTAAATTTTAGGAGAAAATTGTCCGTCCAAATGCTCTCAACAGATCGTCTGCTTATTATGTGTTCCACCAGGTGTCAGCTTCTTCAAGGTCGAAGGTTTGAGTCTTTCGCGCCCGTTCGAGATGCCGAGGAAAATACAGAAAAAATGATGATGAGCTGAGTGGTATCTAATCGGGTTTCTTTCGGTTGGCTATTTGTATTCACAAACGTAATAGTTTTGCTGTTGCTGTGTCAGAGGCCGTAATATCGTGCCGATCCGCTAGAGAGCGCTAGCGATCCTGCGCCAGCCGCGATGGGTCTGCCACTTCCGAACTCGTGAAGAAACCGCGCCAGAAAGTTGCGACGACCCCTACCTGGCATCGAACAACGCGGCTCCTCCAATAGGATAGCAACAGAACCACCGACCACCCTACAGTTGTTGTTGTTGTTCTTTTTTACCTGAGCCCTGGCGAAAGAAAGATAACAACAGGATGATTGTCAAGAAAGACAACACTTCATGGTCTTGCTGAGACAATTCACAGCCGTCAGAAGGAAGCGGATTCGCTGGCAAGATTATTCATTGTTATAATTCACCCGTGGGACCAAAGTTTGCTCTCAATTTCTTTATACGTTAGCAGTCTTAAGACCAATGCCATTTTCTCTGCACAGCTTGACGTACCTTCTACCTCCCCTTCCCTGCACGCGCATTTTCCCTAACATAAAACTTCACCTGGCCTTGATATCTGACAGGATATATTCATAGTCTGCTTATATGAACTAACGCAACTCTATTTGCGTGTGTGTGTCAGACAAGGAGAAGATTTAATACCCCCTCTTTTTGAAAATTTCTTAAATACTTTCACTTATCAGTTCTATAGCTAGAATACAAATCTTCCCATCTGAAGGCAGTCAATGAGAATTCCCCCCTTTTTTTCGTTTCCGAGGCTTAACTGGTTCCCACTCGCTCCGTTTGGTGTTACGGGGTAGTTACGTTTTATTTGTATAAAATGAAACTCTTCTTTCAAAGAAAGCTGGCGAGGAATTTAATCGCGGTAAACAAATATTGCGATGCTCCGCGCGATAAATGGTTTCAACATCATGTAAGCTATCAAAGACGCGTCAAAGATGGAAGTGGGTAGGAAAACCAACGTAAACACGCCGCGAGTTTGTCTAGCAACACGCAGGAAAAAAGATTGACCGGGCACCTGTCGTTTGAAGGAATTTATAGCGTAGCTAATTAAAGTTTTCAAAAAGTATTAACTCAGTAAATACCTGAAAGACATGCTTTGAAGAACCCTTTAGGTAGGGTAAGCGAGAAAGTTTTGCCGTAAATATGGTGCATTTTGAATAGTGTATTTAGATAGTAACTTATGATGGGGGGAAGGCGCAAGGCTGGTGGTCGTATTTCTTGGATTGGCAGAGGCAGTTAATTAATAAGAATTGCACAGGTTTTACGTTTGGCGAAAGATAATTGTTTCTTTTTCGTGTTTTAATTTAAAGTAAGAATCCTTGTAGTAATAGGATGATGCAAGTCAGAAAAAAGTCGGCGCTTCCCGTGCGCTCCGGTCAAAAAGATGCACTGGTAAATATTTTGTATAGCGTGTTTAGATAAGAATTTGTGATGGTGGATCTCTCTCTCTATCGCTGTACTAACGTCACCTCTCCCTCTGTACTGACGTCATCTCTCTCTCTCTATCGCTGTACTAACGTCACCCCTCTCTCTGTACTGACGTCATCTCTCTCTATATCGCTGTACTGACGTCACCTCTCCTTCTGTACTGACGTCATCTCTCTCTGTACTGACGTCTCTCTCTCTCTCTCTGGAAATGACGTCACCTCTCTCGCTGTACTGACGTCATCTCTCTGGAACTGACGTCTCTCTCTCTCGCTCTCTCTCTCTCTCTCTCTCTCCTCTCTCTCTCTCTCTCTCTCTCTCTCTCTCTCTCTCTCTCTCTCTCTCTCTCTCTAACCGGTTGTGTACGGGAATACAGGTATCCCTCGATTTATGAATTTTTACTATAATAAAAAAGACTCTTTTTAATCTAAAATTCAGATAGGAGAATTTCGCCCGTTAGGAAACATTTTTCAACTATTACGACAATCAAAAGACTACGACGCTGGTTGTCTCACTAAAACGCAAACAGGACTCGCGAGCGTCAGTCTGCCTTAATTCGCCATATTGTGCTGTTGTTGTGAAGTGTTTCTCCGATTTTTACCTCCCGTAATTTATTTCATCCCTCAAGATGTCTAACAAGAGACCCTCTTCGAGCTCAAACGTGGCGGAATTGTCATTATCTCAGGCCGAGGAGATTAGGACTGAGGACCTGCTAGAAGAGCTCGATTTAGAAAGGGCTGCCGCAGGAGGAGGAGGCAGCAACACATCACCACTACGAAGGGGTCTGCTGGGGGCATTCAGCCGCGTCCAGTCCAACGAGCCATGAGCATCTCCAGGGGGATGACGACCCAGACACGGGGCGCGGTACTAAGTGCAGCCGCGTAATGGAAGACGCCGTACGCTGCTACTGGGAGCTGTATCAGGAGGGAGAAGGGAAACGTCCAGATGTCTCTTGATGCATTCTTCAAACCTCAATCGACCTTCAGCCGGATCCTTCCAATAACAGCGAATAAATTTATTAATGCAAATGACTTTTTATTTCATATTTTTGCCAGTTTTACTTGTAACAGTAGTTTTCGTGCTTTATAGTGAAAGAAAACAGTACCTTAGAGAGCCAAAAGTCCGGAGTCAGGACCGCATCCTTTACATGTTACATCAGATACAGCAGGGAAAAACGTCTTCGGTTTAAGAATCGTCGTTTTACCGAATGTTTTTTGTTCAGGAACGGGTCCCTCCCGTAAATCGACGGATACCTGTAGTCATTTAATTGTTCTTATAAAATTTTTATAAAAGTTGTGAATATAACTACAACTTTCAAATCGACGTATTTCATCTGAATTTCAAGTCAATCGTGACTGTCTGTTGTGCAGATACTTCAGACAATAATATTACATCACGACAAAGAGACACACACACACCCCCTAGTGGTGAGATTTCGCACTACTGCAAATAAGATGGGTTTGTTTTCGCACTTTATGACGAAAAAGAAACGCAGTTTAATTTTAAACTAAAATATAAACATGTCAGGGGAGGGAAGCGAATTAAATACGTGCATCTCAAATGTTGTGGACGGTTGGTTTTAAAAGTTAGAACGCAAAGTCCAGATCTACATATGGAGGATTTAAAAGTAAGAAAGAATCGGGTAACTTTACCTGAACCAGCTCAGCTATACTCTGTGACGTGAAGACGGTAGGGGGGGGGGGGGAAGTCTTCCAACTATCTGCTTCTTTTCTATTTTATTGTTTTTCTTCGCTTTGTAACGTTCACCATTCCCAAGTTTATCTCTACTTTCGTTTTACTTGCGTTCCAGTGGAGGGGGAGAAGAAAAAAAATTTCAATTTTAACAATTTTAATTGCAAAAGAAAAATAAATCGAGCATAAAGGGTTAAAATCTTGTAACGGCTGCTTTAGGATACATTCGTATTTATTTAGGGCAGATCCAAAGAAGCTTATCCTTTTCTATCTTTTTTTTTAGGGTTTAAAGTTACAGGAAGTATTGAACCAACTCCGGTAAGTTGCTCTGTATTCTCTCTCTGCTCTCTCTCTCTCTCTCTCTCTCTCTCTCTCTCTCTCTCTTTCTCTCTCTCTCTCCAAGCAGAACCTGTTCTAACTCTCCCCTCGGTACAAGAGAAAAAAAGTCCGCGGTCCGCTGACTGCTGTTTTGACGTATACCGCCAGATTAATAATACACGTAAATAATGAACCAGACGCCCGCCTGTAACTGCAAGCAATGAGGATTTTATAAGCCTAAGAGTGTCTTCTGATCTGAACAGCGTCCAAGAGATGCCGGTACACTGTCGGATGGTTGGCAAAGAATGTGGGGCGAGACAGCGCTGCGTTTCTTCGGACTGTGACCATAGAATTCAGGCGCCAGACCGCGATTGTGGTTGCCGTATTTACTTATTTCCGGCCACGAAGCCATCGTCTTCAGCTTTAACTAAAAGGGAGCACACATTGAAGTAATTGCGTGCAGTTTGTGCCGGCCTACACCGAGGGAAAAGCACCTAATTTCTTAAAAGCTATGTTCACACAGTTTGAAAAAATATATAATTTTTTTTTTTTTTTGGAGAAACAAAGACTCCGGTCCATTCTTAATGATGCTTTACATCAACACGATAAACTCGGATCAATGAGACAGATCTGTGCAGGTATCTCGGGCTTTCAATGTCATCTTCTGATCCGGTTCGAGTCAAAGTGGCAATCAGACGGTGAGCTACAGGAAATATCATCAACAACAATAACAGATGCTGGAGGCTTTTGCTGAATGTTTTTTTTTTCCTGCATTCTGATATATCTGCCAATTAATCAAAATGTGATGACAAGTTTATACCCGATCTTCCCGGTATAAAGGTGGTTCGGCTGATTCGTTCCGTTTGGCCAGACTGAAAGAGAGAAATATGAGAAATGAAAGGACTTTAGAAAATATGTTTAGTGAAGGGAACATTTTGCGTAGGCGGCTGAACAAACAGCTGTTCGTCTTAGACCGCGTTAATAAACAAACGACGCCTGTGCCATCTGTAGTTTGCTCTTAAAACGTCGGCGGACCTTAATAATTTTTGGAACCGTTAAAGGAAAAAAAAAAATAATTTTGCACCAATGAGTATGCTAGAGGGTATTTAGAGGCTAGGTTGGCGAGCGGTGGGGGGGGCAGGAGAGGAGGTTTCCGGCAGCTTGTCTTGTCTATCTGTCCGAGACGCGAAGAGAACCACAATTGTAGTATAACTGGTCGCGGGTACGAATAACGTCAGTGGGAGTCTTTTCAAACGGATACTAGAATCTGCACAGTTTTGACTCATATTATCAACGTCGTTGATATTAGAATTACTAGTCAGGGTTAGGGTTAGGTTTACTTCGCCGTCTTACGCTTCTGAGCTCTCTTCAAGTGAGAGCGGAAAGAATAGCCGTCTTAGGATCCATACGAACGTCAGTAAGCGCATCATTTCCCACAACTATGACGCGCACCCGAACGTTATACAGCGCAATGCACAACTATGACGCGCACCCGAACGTTACACAGCGCAATGCACAACTATGACGCACACATCCTCTTTCTTCACATTTATGAAATATTTCCATTTTGTGTTAATGTTATGAGTAAGTTATTAAAAATAAAATGTTCTTCTTAGTTATGGAGTTTAAACAGAGTTAGTTCACCGTTTGATTAACCAGGAGAAAGTCCAAAGCAGTTTTATTTAAAGTCGACTCGCTCTATTTTAAAGCAGTAAACATGTGATTTACTCCGGGAAGACAAGCGTTTTAAAGAACATTATGATAAAAATTCATTACTGTTTGTCAAACGTGGAAGACCCGTATGACTGGGAACTTTCCACAGAAAAATTAAAACGTTCATTTTTTTTTTTTTAACGGCGGATCTGAAGACAAAATCCAATATTATTTCGAACATATTTTTCGACGAAGAAGAAAACTGCTTTCTATTTTGTTTGTTATCTCTAGAGGAAGACTTGTGGCTTGGGCAACAACAACACGTGTCGAACCCGATCGTTTTAGGATAAGTCAGCTTAGCAGGATGTAATTACCTTCACAGGTCCGAGTATCGACAGAAGTAGATTAGAAATGCTGAGAAGTACGTTAAAGTACGAAAAATTCCGCCAAAAAGTGGGGGGGGGGGTGGTTTAAACAAAAGATGTTGGAGTGCTGCTAATGATGTGGTTTTTTGTCCCGCTAGTGATGACTGGTCCATCGGACGAGGGCTAAATATACCTGCAGACTGTAGTCGGTTTTTTGGCAAATAGTAAATGCTGAGTGAAGTAAATGGCGCTAATTCTCCCTTGGCTAGATCATTATATGAAAGCTGTAAAAAAAAGAGAGAGAGAGCAGGTCGCCTCATGTAAGTTATGAGAGATAAATATTGCAAAGCTAATGCAACTAGCTTTTACACGGTGAATCAGTCCCCCCATAACATGTAATGTAACCGATGGCATCATTAAATAGTTCAAAGGTTTGTACAGACAGTAATGTCGACGTTAATCTGTCTTGCTATAATAAGGTTGCAATCATACCATAAAATACTTCAGAGGCCACTGGAACAACCAATAGCGATGTAAATCCACCTTTGCTATAATATATCTATCGGCGAAGTACTACAGTGTATATTTCAGAAAGTGACACGACAAACAATGACGTCATTTTTTTTACTGCGACACAGGTACGCAGGGCGTGCAATTTGGTTCAGTAACATGAACCCGGGATTGGGAGGCCTCCTTTTCGGCTGACCCCCCCCATTCCTCCCTCCTGTCCGCCGATTTTCCCACAAAAAAAAAAAAAAAAAAAAAAAAAAAAAAAAAGAAGTGGATGGGTGGCGCGGACTGTTCAGGAAAAAACTGACTGATTAAAACCGAGTCACGCGTGGTTGTTTGAAGAGTTACCGCCCCCTCTCTCCCTCTCCCCCTCCACCGTCTCAGGTATGGCGCTGTTTGCTTTGGAGAAATTAAAAATTAAAGTTTGCTTCCAGGTAAGGGCCGCCAGAATGCGCTGGTCCCAGATCGAAACAAAGCTGAATGGGTGGCGCGGTCAGCAGGAACTTTTGACCTGTATGGAGGAATATTTGGAGAGAGAAAATGTTAATATTTGCATGAATCAGACTGGGAAAACGAAACGGAAAATACTATGTAGGTCGGGTCTTGATTTCGGTATTTTCTCTGCACCTGAACGTGCACAGGACTTCTCATCAGGAGTAGTATTTTTTAACCCAGAAGTCTAATACGGTAATTTAAAAACGGTAAACTCGATATTTCGCTGTAAAGTATTAAAAGTACGAAGACAATGGGGTGGGAGAAGTACATCTCTGCTTTTAAAAACATCGGATTCATTTTCCAAATCTATGTACAATAAACATACGTGTAGTTAGAGTTTACAAAGAATGCGCGTTATACGAAAAGAATAACCTGCACTTGGTGCGATGGTTAGTTTTTACGTTTAAACTTCGACATATATTTGGCCACGGAACTCTTTAATTTACAATTGTGCTCATATTCTCATGGTGCTCATCGCAAACGACATGTGCTTTAGTACTAAAATTGTGGGCTGCTGTACGTGTTTTTCACTGTTGTCTGTGTAGTCTAGTGTGGAAATCTGGACGATATATTACTATACAACGAGTAAAGAAATTCCGTGAAATTTACTTCTACGCATGACGCTGTTTTCATGCTAAGAAATTATTTAAATTTTACTATTTCCAATACAGGAAGCAGTTCTCGAAGTGTGAAGACCTTGTCCTTCAGATTGATCTTTTCGAAGAACAACTGGCTGCTGACGACGAGTTACTTCCGGGTTCGAAGCAGGTAGATCTCAACAGTCCGCTCGATGTCTTCCACGCCATCTACAAAAAGGTAAGACGACTTTCAAGCAAGCGAGGGCATCGGAGTTAACTCCCTTGCTGAAGGACTCATCAGATTTTTTTTTTAGATCAGCAACTGTCATTTCAGAGTGTGACAGATGACGCTGTAGGATGGTCTTTAATTCCTCAGAGATGTAAATGAGTAATCAGATGCTCGCCACATCCCGAGGTATTTCCGTCTACCTGCTTGTGCTGAAGACTTACTGTATCTTCGACTTTTGATGTCTAAAGCCCGCACCTTCCGTTGGCCAGCAAGAACAGCGATCAGCAATCTCGCCATTCTCCTCCACCTCGAGCTTACACAGTCGTTCCCTCTGCTGTGTTGGCGAGCAGTGAGAGGAAACTTGGCAGCTTCGCGCGGACCGCGGCGGTTTAAATGACGTCACTCCTCGGGGAATTCTGCTTTGGGCGATGTCACACTTTAAATGACCTTCCACCGCCTCCCATCTTCCCGTCTATTTGGAACCATTTTATATTCGCACTGCGTTTGTTTCGCTATAATTAAGCTTGTTGTTTCCGGGCCGACTACTCCTTGTGACATCTGTCAAAGTTATACTTAAAAACAAATTACAGACATCTTTACGCCACGTGACGGCGTGACGTCAGTAACTTAAAAGCTTTCAGTTACGATTTACGGCAACTATCAAATTACTGAAAATATTTCCACCCCCTATTTAAAAATATATACACCAGCTCCTCGATAAGTACAACATACATCCACTCTGGTTCTGGTGTTTAAGTGTGTATTTGGCGCCATACACCTTTGGACGCTTTTGGATGCTTTTAATGAATGCGCATTGATGCAATATTACATCACTTCTCGTCGTCTTGTCTCCCTGATCGGGTGGAGGAGGGCAACAGAGCCAGGAACAGCAGAAAGCCCTAAAACGCAGGTTTATCGCTGTATACAAAGATATTAACATAAATCCGAATTTAACTGCTTCACAGAGTTTAACATCCCGCCTTCGGCGATCCATGAGTCCCCATCCTTACCTGTCACGGGTCCTTTAACAGGGTTCGCGAAGCCAGCTTTAGGAGATCCCACAGAAGGAATGCGCGGACTGCTACTGATTGCTGTAAATTTTATATGATCCGAATATCGTTTATTTTAACCTTCTACTGCTTCCACGTAATGCACCCTTTCGCTCAGGCAACCGTTCGGGTGGATATCTTTCTTCTTTTAACTCGCAGAGGTTCCACAACTTCCCCCAGGCCATCCGAGAACCATAACCGGGAAATAATGATTTTAAAAGTAGGGAATCGTGCTCACGTGGTACGTATATAACATACACAATCCGTTCCAGTAGCCAGCTACTTCGCCGAGGTGGAGCCCAGAGTCTCGTCTCTGTACAGCAGTTATGTTGTGATAGGGCCGGGTGTACAATTTCCGCAGAGATTCAATGACAATAAAATAAGTATGTAAACTTAATGGGATTCTCTTTCCTCCTCCTCCTCCTCCTCCCACCACCGCCATGAAAAATCTGAGCTTTTACTATGAGACAGCGAGAATGTACGAAATATGCATTAAAGATGTTTTCCTGGTTTCGCTAAAAATAATAGAAAAATTAAATATGACTAAAGAGTGGAAAGAGAAAAGGTAAAAATTAAAGGGTACTATTATTCTCTTGCCAACAGTTTCTACTTTATAAAAATTTCTCAGGGACAAATGAACCCCATGCAGATAATTCAGATACCACAAACCAAGGTGCTACTCTCTGAAAAAAGAGGTAATAAAATATGCTCCACTGATTCTTTCAAAATAATGGGTAGTATGTGTTTAAATTACGTTTTTAAACAAGTTTTCAAGTATGCGAGTGGGTTCAGTGTGTTTAGGCCCCACCTTAGTCACCTGTGCTATCTACAATGAGGCACAAGTTTAGAAATGGCTAACTTCAGTGATAAGGTGCTACATTTGTAACAGCGTCCCACGCGTTCATTCCACAACGATTATCTTGGTTTAGGATTCTATGATCGGTCTCCAGTCGTCAGCCAGACAAGGCTGACAAATTTGCAACGTAAGAGAAACTGATAGAATTGATGCTGATAGCAGAGAGTGCGTCACCGGCCAACAAAGAGAAACCCAGATAAATAGGAAATCTATCGGTTAGACCTAATCCAATTTTAGAGCGGGCATCGCGTGGCTTCGTGAGATTTTCCCCTTCGCCCCCCACACCCCCAGGTCAGCCGGGTCCTACTTCACGCACTATCCAGCTGCTGGTTTCCTTCTTCAGAATCGATGATTGATTGATAGTGTGTCGAGTTTTTATAGATTCCGGAAAAGGTCGTAACCGTTTTACCACGTAGACTTTTACAAGGAGCGTGATTCACTGTCGCTAAAATGGCCAGTTAGCGGGCCCACGGGGCGATGACTTTTCATTTCCCCCTGATCCATTTCGTTGTCAGACATGTTTTCTTCTCACCCGAGGCCCGAAAATGCTGTAACACTTTGAAGGATACATCGATTTGGTAGTGCGCCTGTTAGGTCTGTAAAATCCAAGTGTTTGACACTGCCAGCAGTCGGCACATCACACGGATCCGTCCCAAACAGGCAGAGAAGTAATCGTCAGTATTCCGTGGTTTAAACACGAAATCTGACAGATTATCCGTGGTTGCCTGATCCAAGGTTCCAGGTATCCCCTTAGTCACTGCTGTGGGGTCAGTTTTGGTCAGCTGGCCCTTAGTAATCCAAAGGGATGCCTCCATAAATGCTCAGAAGGGTTAGCTTCTGTGGGTTCAAGGAAGCAAGTGCAGTTAATTTGCAATTTCTAATCTGCAAAGATTCGGGATACATGGGATGTTGCTCCATCTTCCTAAAAAATATAGTAATTACGGTTGAGGATTCTTCAAAAAAATGCAGACAAGTTGCTATTCGTGGATGAGCACGCAACCGGTGGAATTTAGACTCTGTCAGAGAATATACCTTTACTTCATGTCTCTGCACATTGATGCTCAAAATCTCCCATGCTCGATAGTTATTTAGATGTAAACACACACCTGGTCAAAGAGCATTTAACAACTTTTCTCTGATCCCTTGTACGACTGTTGGATGCGAAGTGGTGAGTGTGACTCGTCTGTGGAGACTACAGATTAATGTAGAACCTCAGCTGCACCTGGAAAGTCAGCGGACGTTATTCAGACCTGACGACAGTGGCTTTCTGTTGCGCACTGCGTCGTTGTAGACTCAATGGTTGTCACGTTTCAACAGTTGGAAGAAATAGTCGACGACGATTGATAGCCCGACGAAGCAGCGCTTGCACGTCTTCTGTAATCAGAAGAACGCTTCCATGCCAGATACCTGCAGACATCTGAAGAACTGGCCGAGCCATCTCGGAAAAACACGCAGATGTACACACACGGGCCCCCTCTTGAACTTTCATTCGACAGCGTTAAGCCTAAATATTTAAATATACTACTAATATGAAGAATTAAAGTGTCTGAGAACTGATCGAAAGAAAAACGTAAAATGTACATCGCGAAGGAGCCATTAGACTTTCCAGTCGATGAGAACAGATGTCTTTAGTGTCGACCGGATTTACGCCAGTGACACAGCATCGTTACGTCAGACGCAAACCGAGTAATAAATAGTCTTCGCGATATTAGACCCGAACCCGTTTTAGAGACTTTCTCGCCTAAAGATGGTGGTCCACGTGGATTAATTATAGGAGCATGAGAATAAACCAAACCACGTCTGATCCCGACTGAAACCGAACGAACCCTGGCCGTAAGATCTGGCGTTTTCCACGTGTACAGATTCTTGCGCCGCTGTTCAGATATTGGTTCCAAACACAGTCGCGCTTCCTTCTCTCTTTCTTTGCACACTAAAAGCAGTCAGAGTCCAGTCCTCAGACTTAACTCCACTAATGACGACGCTTCTATTACTAATTAATTGTACGTATCGGTAAAACAGCCACCTCTCCTATAAATTATTTTGTCAAAAAAACTCTTGGGAGATTCGTGAAAGTGCGCAGTTTGTTGTCATTGTTGCCATTTACTTATTTCTACCTCTCGTTTGCTAGGTCGCCGATTCTCCTCAGGAGATCCCGTTCCTGGCGATTCTCAGACACCTGCTGCAGATCGAGCCGAACGAGAACCTCAGCGACACGATCTGGGAGGCGACGGAGCAGCTGGTCTCCAAAGTGCTCGTCATCGAGAAGACGGACGACGCTCAAAAACTCATTATTTCCACTGGAAAACGCATGGACGCCATCTTGGACAAGCCCGGCGACGGGAAATGCTTCTGCTCTTGTCACAAGACCGACGTGTACCGGAAATTCAACGATGGCCTGACGAGGCGAAGGAACTCGTTGTTGACGTCGGGATCTCCCTCGACCCCCGACGGCGGGGCGTCTTTCGGATTCGTGGGATCTCCCACGAGGACCGCTTCCCTAGCCTCCCCCTCTGGGGCACTGCCGGGTCCTCCGCCCCCACCTCCGCCTCCTCCGCCGCCTACAGGGCTTGGCGGTTCACCGCCGCCCCCGCCTCCTCCGCCACCCCCGCCTGGAATGGGCGCGGTCCCACCACCCCCTCCGCCGCCTGGTGGCTCTGCCCCGCCCCGGTCGCTACGGATTAACACGGAGCAGAAGCTGCCTCAGCAGAACATCCCCAAGTCCAGATCAAAGTTACGCACGCTTCAGTGGCAGAAAATCCCCGCCACGAAGGTCGTGGGCAAGTCGAACGTGTGGACTTTGCTCGGCAAGCTGTTTAACGGGCTCAAAGTAGACTTCGAGGCTATGGAGGATTTGTTCAGGCTCAACCAGCCGAAAACCGACGGGTCTGTCCAAAACAAGAACGGGAAAAACGCGGCAGAAAAGAAGAAGAAAGAAAACAATGAGGTAAATTACAGGTGGTTTCGTAGTATTTATTAATGCTTATGAAAAACCTCAGAAACAGGTGAAACACTGACCATTTTTTATAGTTTTGAGTATCTTTTTTTTAATAATGGAAACGAGTATAGCAACTTTCTTCTGTCTTGTAGACAGTTTTGTCTTTAGTTTTTACTATTTCCAGCGAAGATTATGTTGGACCTGAACAGCAGCACCCTCTGTCGAGAACTTTCCACACTATCAGATTACCGCGCCTAGCTTATATAGCAACAGGAATTTGATTTTGAAAGTGTGACGGCAACTCGCCTTGGTTTTATCTTATATTCTATTAAGTGCAGGAATGATTTCGATTTGCTTGCGTCTTCATGCCCACTTCCTACGAATATCGTTCACTTTAACAAACGTGAGAGATTTAAAATGGTGGCCTTAGACTCCACGATCTGAAATAACGATTTCTCCCCCTCTCTACTTTTAGCTCGTCTCCTCTATAAACTCTCGCCGTAACCCGATGCTGTGACTTGACAGCTGTTCCACTCCTAACTCCATATCTCTTAGATATATTTAGGACAGCGCCTCCCCCTTCTTTTGTCTTTTTAAAAACCTTTTTTTTTTTTTTTTTTGCTTTCTGTCCTCAGCTGAAAGATCCACTGAGAAATTGGACGGCATTTTCCGTTACGTCGATTTGCAGATCATAAGCGCTCCCTCCCTCCCTCCCTTAGCCACGTGGCGTCCTGATTACGTGCGGCTCCGCACGGGCGATGTCACATTCGGTCCCAGATCGTGTCGGTGCTGAATACCAGAGGCTCCCTCGTATGATGTAGAGTCTATAAACACATCAATCTTGAAAAACTGCAGTCGCTGAACATTTTAATTTATAATTCTCACTTCGCCGTGTCTAAGATCAGATCATCTTTTTTTTTTTTGAAAATAAACAAACCCACATGTTAACAGCTGACGTCTACCAACACTGTTCGCTCAAACTTGGGAATGGATGTGGTTGCCTAGCAGCCGCTTTACTGAGGCATTTCGGGTGAAGAAAGGAATTAAACAAAACATCTTGATTTTAGCTCCTCGTGCTAACCTTGTAGGGTAAATAATATTTAGTTCTGTAAATTTTTGTTGGCAGTCCAATCTTTCACGATTTTACAAAGTGGTTACTTCAGATATCAGCGTCAAACTCAAGCAATTGGTATGTAATTATAAGGTAAGTATGCATATTAAAGAAGTGGTAATTATATGAGCTGGTCGTGAAGCCGGAGGAAAGGACGGAATTTGTACCCGCGGGGCTTTGAGCATGTGCCGTTCGGGATCACAAGACTGTTTGTCAAGACAAAACAATGGCCAATCACGTCACCGTTTTATTCAGTCCTTACGCGGCCTCGGCGCGGATTTACCTGGATGCTTTAGAATTTTATTGGAGCAATAAACAAATAGGCAAAGCAATTGTTACCAGGAAAAACTGCTCGCGGGGTTTTTTGGGGTCTCCGGGGGGTGGGAGAGGGGATAAAAAGGAAAACGGAAACAAACTGGTACTGAAGAAAACAAAGAAAATAATTTTTTGCTTAGTTACGACTCAAGTGCATGAGAGTTGTCCCCAAACCGGTGGTCAGGGTTTACTTTCAGCTAAAAAGGGGTGGAAAACCGGGTGGGGGGGGGATAAGATCTCGTGATTAACCGTTATTCCGTTCGCTAGGATTTTAAGGAAAAACTTTCTCGTCGCGGAAAGGTGAGGAAGCACTCAGCAGTCAGGGAGCTTGACAGTTAGCACTGTTCGACTGCAATGGCATCCGGACGACCCCACCACCCCCCAAATCGGTGAAAGTGAAAGTTTAAAACGATTTCCGGCGCGTGATTTCGTTTCGTATCCCCTCACAGACGGGCCGCTTGCGACCCCAGTGGTAAGAAAAAAAAAACAAAAAAAGCTGTCACTAAGGCGGGTTTCGCTTAGAAAACGAAACTACGAAACCAGTAGATTTGGTTTCTTGTGTTTAAAAACAAATCGAGGTTGGTTTCTCGTCGAATCTCGTACGCTGTGAAAATACAAACAGACAAGTGCCTAATTTTTGGTGCGCAGGTTTCGTCACTTAAACAACACGGCCCTGACCACATACACAATTTACGCTCGTTCAAGCGGGTTTTGAATCAAGCTAGGAACCGGCACGGGAGCCATCCTTCGAGAGTCTTATTCTGAATCTAGGCGAGGTTCAGTCGCTGCACTAGAGAACCATCACTAAAAATATTTACTATAGATCGGCTGTCACGGTAAATATAAGAAAAAAAAAAAAACAAAAGTAAAATCAACTCTTTTCGGAGTGAAAAACGCCTTTACCTTATGATCCATTTCGAGTAGTGTATTTAGATTGTGATTTATGACGGAAGAGAGGCGACTCTAGACGCCTTTATTTGTTAGCCAGCCAGATAACGCTTGATGAATATCCGGGAAGAATATCAACCGTGGTGTACTGCTGCTGTTGCGCATTAAAAGTTAAACTGTAAAAAGTATCCACAGAGATGGGGGGAGGCCCCAAACTCCTTCGCGCAATAATTTTTGTCGTTGTTGTTTTTCCGTGTGTTAAATCTTGTCTTAACATCTCTCCCTTCCCCCGCTATTTTCAGATTAACCTTCTCGACGGGAAGCGAAGTCTCAACGTGAATATTTTCCTCAAGCAGTTCAAAATCCCCCTCGAGGAGATCGTGGAGCGGCTGCGGACAGGTGCCAGCGAGAAATTCGGCGCTGAGAGGCTGAAAAGTCTCTTGAAGATTCTGCCCGACTCGACCGAGGTACGGACCGGATGCGCTTCCGCGTCTTCTTGCTCCCCCCCCCAACCCACCCTTTAATATTCCTCTTGATCCCGAAGAGCTATAAACCGAGTTCGCGAGTTTCGTAAATGGGTTTTCGTCTGTGAAGTCCCGAATGAGTTTTCCATTGCGAACAAACAACCCCCCCCACCACCACCACCACCTTTCCAGGACTCTTTTTTTTTTTCCTTTCCTTACCGCGGCGCATGAATGAGGCGGACATTTTCCCCGCTGACCTTCCTTGACCCCGAGTCGCGCGCGGCCGATGTGCGCGAACCGTGAATAAAGAGACGACCATCGTCATTCAAGCCGGGAGTGGGGAGGAGAGGAGAGAAGAGGGGGCTGGTTGTGGTTTGCTTAACGTTTCAATGAGCAAAGCTATGAATGGAATGAAAGGATAACAGACTTCGTTCGCTCGCCTCGCCGTCGGCAATTTCCGGGTGTTTTCGCCGACCAGGCCGCGAATGAATGAACGAGCGAACTCCGTTGCCATTCATACCGGGAACAGGTCGCGCGCGCGCGCGCGCTGTACTCGCGGGTACTCGCATTAGAAAATGGACACACCGACGGAGCGTTTCCAGGGTTGTGCCCATAAAATTAAAGTGCTACGTTTGAAAAGGTTCCTTTTTTTGGTTTTTTTCTAGGTGGAGCTTTTAAGGAATTTTGATGGCGACCACAAAACACTTGGCGTAGCCGAGCAGTTCTTCCTGCACCTGCTGGACCTGTCCAAGTACGTGAGCCCGGGGGGGGGGGGGGAAGAGTCCCCCCTTTTTGTTTGTTCTTGCGAATTACCTGGACTGGCGGCGATACCTGGAATTTTGTTCTTTCTAATCTTCTTTTTTTTTTAATTTTATTTTATTAGAGCTTAACTAAAGCGGAACTGGAATTACCGCGACCCGTCGTCGTCTGTATGTAGCTCACTTACCCCTCACGGGGTTGGGCGGGTCTAGGATTATGGCCGCCAGTGTATCTTCTCGAGATGTCTAGTGTTTTTTTTACTATTTCTCAAACCGCGCTCGCAAACCAAGAACAGGCCTACTCGCCATCCCCTTCGGTATCGCGTTTACGTAAGACGTTTATTGTTTTTTAAAAACAGAGCGACCAACAGATTAAAATGGAAATCCAGTGAGTAGCTCGATCTGAAGACAATCTCGGCGAACATCTCAGAGCAGGGAGAAGTGGTGTCTAGAGACTTTGTTTTCTGGCTCAGATCGACGTACAGAACAATGGATGACACATTTACAAGTTGTCGAGACTACCCATAACAAAGAGCCCAGCCATGCGCTAGCCTTGCCCTAAGTTATCCGCCATCGCGCACCTGCTGACTCTTTCCTTCTTTCTTGCTTGTCTCACTGTTGGTTGGTTACATTTAAATTTTAGTTTTCATTAGCATTTCGCCTGAAGTCGAAATTTTTTTTTTACCTGCCATCGTTCATCATTAACCTCACCAGTCAGCTTCTGTCCGTATATCTTTTACTCAAAGTGGGGATATTTTTTCTCTCGCATCTAAAAGTTCCGTTAGTTGACTAAAACTGAAGTACAATACATGACACGTTTTAGGTTCTGGTAATTTACGTCTAGGTGTCGCCACTCTACTGGTATTCCGGATGTTTTCTATAAACCTTAAGACAATCGGACTGACTAAGGTGTATATATATATATATATATATAAAACTTTTCTCTATTCTTTCATTTTTTTAAAATTCCAGCTACAAAATCAGAATAGAAGGCTTATTAATCCGAGAAGAATTTACAGCCAACATGGACTGGATAAAGCATTCTCTTGATGCCGTTATCGAAACTGCTGGAGGTACTTCTTCTGTTCCTGTTGTTAATAAACAAGATAAAGCGTCATCTTTACTTGTACTCCATTATATACAAATGATAAACTTTTTCTACTCTAATATACATCCATAAAAACTGAATAGAAAATTCGTTTTGTTGAATTTTGACTAGAAAATCTTTTAAGTTATTTTTAGTGCATATAAATGTTTTACTTGTCAATTAACCGCTGACAACTGAGCTTTCAACGATCAGTTTATATGATGCATCCCCAAACCATGACCCTGCTTCTACCATAAAAATGTTTTCATTGAGGAAACGCCAAATTAACCCCAGACGTGAATGAAGTGTTGGAAAAGAAGATAACTAATTAGTAAAACAGTATAATATATTATTATCAAGTTTTTGATTTTATAAAGTTTTCCCTTTTCCATAAACAAACTGTTCACGTTTGGGTTTTAATCACACTGTTATTATTTTGACGAATTGTTGTTGTTGCTTCTAATACCCGATGTAAAGCGTACGACGACTATCCTTTGTCATGTACAGGCGAACTAGTACAAGAAAGGTTTTATCAATTATTGAAATTTTTTTTTCTTTTTCAGACATCAAACAGAGCCGTGAACTTCAGGAACTTTTGTACATGGTTTTGGTCGCTGGAAACTACCTGAACTCTGTACGTTTTAACATTTATATGAGGACTACATGATTGCAGCGCCATCTTCACCCTCCTCTAGTTTAAATTTATCTGCCCTTGCTTCCTTAGTCAGCTGTGTGTGACAGCCAAACTTCCAAACTTCGATTATATATGTATTAATCAAACCCATTGTTAATAATATAATCTAAAAGCATTAGTCAGCGTAATTACATTGAAAACTTCTATCAACAAAACATTTAAGAATGCGATATCTTGCTATTCGAGTATTATCAGTACCGTAATGCCAGCTGTCAATAAAATTACGTAACAGTAACATTCATCATTAATATTAATGCACAATTTTGGGGAATATTTTGTACCTGCCACAGGTGCTCCAGTGAATCAACAAAGTATTGAACTCCCTTTGGGCAATCGATCTTTTGATATAGCTGTTTGTGTTTTTTTTTACTTGCCTGCTGTAAAGTGTATGCCATTTGATGTTTTCATGTATAACAGATACATTAAGAAAAAAGAGTTCCGGTTACCTCTATTTTCAAATGCTAATTAGTGTTTATAGTAACATCAGAATATCTGCCAAATAATTATTCGTTTTGATTTTGAGATTTGTTAAAATTTAAATATGATTTTTAAAAAAGAGACATACACCGGGTGTACTTTGATTAGATTAATAATTAGATAATTTCGCTCGTGTTAAAGCTGCAAAAGAAGTGATTTTACTATGGTTTGCTCGCTTTCCTTCGGAAAAACTGAGAAGCATATTACTGGTCTCCTGGAGAGTTATGTAGACTTTGAAGAATGCTTAGAGAGAAAATCGAAGACTGCGATAACATAGTCCCCGAAGTCGAGATCTGTGAATGCCATTGTGAAGTTCAAAGCAAATGAAAATGGGATTGATAAGCCTGGAAACGGTCGTGCAAGGAAGACAAGTCAGAGAGCGGAGAGAAAGACGAGAAAAAATGGTAAGGAAAGATAGAAGGAAACTCCGCTAGAGAGGTTGTCAAAGAGCTGTAGAAGAGTGGTGAAGCCGTTAACAGTCTTCGAACAGTGAGACCTGCATTGACTGATAGCGGGTGGCGGGGAAGAGATCCCAGAAAGAAATCAATTCGTCATTAGGGGTAATAAAGCAAAACGACTGTAGAAGGGTATGTCAAAGGGCCGATTATCGCCAGGTAGTCGGGTACTTTTTCGATTCACTGTAGATGCAAAATGAAGGGGGCTGCGAAATGATTTTCAAGCTTACAGACCTTAAAAGAGAGAGAGAGAGAATAATAATAATAATCGAAGGTATCAGTTCTCTCTTTCTTTTATTTGGCAAATAATCAATAATAAAAAAAAAAAAATACAATTCAGAAAAGTCTTCTTTTCAGCCACACCCGATGTCCCATGATACTGACACCTACCTCTCTCGTGTCCCACCCAGTTATAAAACCCCGGCAAGGCAATACATCAAAAGGATGCCAGCCGTTCGCTAACGACTCTTCACAGTTGGGGCGATTTCAAGCCTGGGTGATCTCTTATAAAAAAACGGTATTTTTAAGGATTCAAAAGAAATAGTTTAAGAAACCTGTTTTCATTGTGTGGTACTTAACTTTCTCGGAAAGTCTCTATCTGTCTGATGTCTTCAAACGTTAAGACGTCGTTCCAGGAAATAAATAACGTTGTGTTTACTACCTTCTTTATATACTACATTTTTTAAAGTCCTGTTTTACTTATTTAACCGGTTTAAATATATATATTAAACGCTTCATAGTTTGTTATTCCGGTGTAGATGAGTCTCTGAATGTGGATCGTCTCCATGAGAAGTACCTCTCCCCACCCTGACTTTTCCACAGAAATTCGTTAGATATTTTCGAGTTTTAAATCATCTAAGTGAAAAGAAGTTTTAAAAATGTCTATTGTGTTTTTTTTTTTTTATTTCTTGAACATCTTCAAAGACTTTTGTCTTTCTACCTTTGTCCGACTCCGGCCGACTGTTAACACGGTAAAGCTAATAAATATTAGAGAACAATAGTAAAAACATAGAGAAATGTAGGTGATCGGCTTCAGTAAAGTCGACCTTTCTCATTTAAAGAAAGTCTTTGAGATTAACCACCCAGACGGCTCCCATTCCGGTGTTTTCTTCCACAGAAATAGCGTAGTGTTTTAGGTTATAACTTTAAAAAGCCGACAGCTAGTCTGCAGCAGAATGGTCGCGAAGTCGGGCTAGCATTTGGTTTTTTAAACCCTATGCTGCCTGCCTTCGCTTTGCCAGGTCCGTTCGTAACGGACATCGGTCGGGACTGCTACAAGATAAGTAAATCTGCTAAAGAATTAATCCAATTTAAGAAAAGTAGATAAGTCTGTGTCTTTGTTTAGTGGAGATATTTTCATTTTGAATACGCGGAATTTTCTTGGAAGTAAATGGAAGAACGGTTTGGTCGAGTTAAATCGTCAATTATGTACACATGATTTTACATCTAAAAAGCCTGAATATTTTTCCGAGGTTAAGGAAGAGGGGAGCGGAAAGAATTATCGGCTCAATAATTTGGACTTCTTTATTTACTTATATTTCAGGGCAGCTACGCCGGCGATGCTGCGGGATTTAAAATGAATTCTCTCTTGAAAATTACGGAGATTCGAGCCAACAAACCGAGAATGACCTTCATGCATTACGTTGTCATGGTAACTATCTCCCCCCCCCCCGGTACGATTTACCGCCACATCGGGGTTTTTTTTTTCCCTTCTCGGAGCCCCCTCCTGTTTCCGCGATGCCCGGAAGTGGAGGATGCGAGCAATTAGAACAATCCAATTGTTAAGTCGGGTTTCAAGTCAGCATATTTCGAGTAGGTGTCTGTCGCAGTTAATGGACCGTGACAGTGATAGCTCTATTACCGGAGTTTCAGTTTCACGCGTCTGGCAGAATTCCTATCAATGCTTACGGAGCTGGTGCACAGGTGGATTTTTCGCGATTCCTGGTGAATTTCAACGGGGGGAGGGGAGGGAGAGATTTAAAATAAAGAGAGAGTTATCCCCCCCTTCCTTTGTGCTGCGAAAAACGGTCGCTTAGATGTCAAGCGACATTGTGCGTCTAGCGTGGAAATGTCGATGGTAACGATGGCGGTCAAAGGTTTTTAATCACCATAAAATTTTCTCTGATCGATACTGATCTTTTTTGGTGCTAATGTGACGTACCGATTTGTGATTAGTTCCGCACATATTTAATGGAAAAGTGGCCAAAACCGACAAATGTGACAGTTTGAAATTTAGCGGGCAAATATATGATTTACGAATAATTACGGTGTAAATTAGGACAGACATTGAAAAGTGGTCAGGGGTACAGGGACAACCTACGAGCAAGATTTTCCGATAGAATTTGTTAATGTTGTTTCTAGGGGGCTATGCAAGACTTTTGGCTACGGCTGTACATTAGTCGGGGATGCGATGTAAAAGAAATTAGCCACGAACTAGATTTTTAGTTGGCAGTAGATAATAGTTTAACACCGTGTTCTAGAAAAACAGCTTGGTTTTTAGGTCTGATGAATCGCATTATATATATATAATATATTTTAAGAGAGAGAGAGAGTGTGTTTTTATTCCTTTATATAAATCATTTGTAGGACCTTTTAGAGTATAGAGCTCACGTGTGAAAGATGTTGATAGCTTAGAGAAAATATGAAGGTGATTTACTAGAATAATTAGCACCGTTCGTGACCTTAGTATGAAGGAAGACCAAAGAGATTTCAATCGCCAAGACAGTCTACAGAGGTTTCCATGGAGACATGATTAAAATATTCAAACATTTCCTGGTAAACAATGCATTCAATTATATGTATATATTTAATATTAAGGTAACATCGTAGAGGGCATAAGTTAAAGATTCTAAGAAAATGTTTCAAATTTAAACATTAGGAAAAGGTGTTTTATTAATCGTATTGTCTCGGTTTCAAATGTGTTACCAAATCAGATGTTGGAAACCGACAACATTAATGTTCACGAAAGCAGATTACATGCTGATCTCCCTTTACTGAGAACCAGCCAGCCAGCCAGCCAGCTGTCTTTAGGTCGGGTTAGGGTCACGGGTGAGGTCACGAAGTAAACACCCGGAAAAAGAAAAGCCACAGTTTTTGAGCAGCTAGGTTTCGTGCTCTGGTAGAAAACAAGCCATTCCGACACGTCCGTGATTGTGGGTATATTTAGATCTAAAATTAAATAGCCGTGTAGGAGTGGGCATGAAAACCATGATTAATGGTCGAATTCTTGTACAGGTGGACATAGATCGTGTAGGCCATCAGAAACAGCCAGGTAACTAATAGGGACAGTGATCATCGCCCGGCAAAAGACATTAATTAATTCCGAGAAGAGATGATATCGCTGCGTCGCTGATTTAGGAAGAGACACGAGACGAGTTACGCAGAAATTGAAGCAAAGGAACCAAACAATAGACCATTACAGCTGCTTCCATGCGATGCGTAAGCTTGTGATAGACTTGGAGTGAGTACTTCGTGAAGGAGACGGCTGCAGGTAGCACTGGTGCAAAAATCAGTCTACGAGCGGTCGGGGGAATCCTTAAGAATTTAATTCATGACCATTTCTCTCCTCTGAAGGCCAGAGCAGAAACTCCCCATCCCCTTGTAACCACACGCTAAACTGGTATAGTCCGACGGCAAAGTGAGCAAGCTGTAGTGGCGAGACGACTTCAAGGAAAGTCTGTGACTCGGGTAGACCGTGGCAAACAAAAATGGCTGTAGGTTTCCAAAACTTATGCGTTTTTTTTTGGAAATCCTTTCATAACCACGACAAGAATAAATACTAAAATATTTTTCCTGCCGATCAGAACCTCTAACTTTTTTTTTTTTTAAAAAAAATTTGAAAATAGAAAATAAAGTAAAAGTATCGTCGTGTAGGTTCGAACTAGCCACCTGGCCGGGTCTCAGCTTCAGAGTTGGATACACGGAGGCACACAAACACCGGCCAGACAGAGTCTATCCGGCTGGGCCTCCAGGGAGCGCCAGTTGACAGTACGTGGCCGGAAATCTACCACGTCGCTGACGTATCTACCACCGGAACGAGACCTTTTCTTGTTGAACTAAGCATAAAGGTAGAACGTTAGCTCTCCGGCTCCGTCCCCCCCTTTTTTTTTTCTTTCGGTGTTTGATAGAATGCATGGGATTCATTCTCTCAGGGCCTTGGCTAAGCAGTGGTTGTTCTTTGTTTACCTTTACAGCAAGCGGAGAAGAGGAACCCAAGACTGCTCCTGTTTCCGCATCAGATGAAGTTCCTGAAAGACGCAGCGCAGTAAGTATACGGCTGAGAGAAAGAAAAAAAGAAGAGAGGAATGTGTAGGATGCATGGGGATGTTAATCGAGCCGCAGGTAGAATCCCAGCAGTCTCAAGTCCCAAAGAGTTCGCTATGCCTGGCTTCAGCTAGCGCGTCAAAAGGCCGCTTACAACGGCGACGCTTTACTTTAACTGGTAAAAAAATTAAGATCCCTTACCTCCTTCCAAAAAAAGAAACTAACTTACATTTGTTTGCTTCTTTTCTAATTGTATTTGCTCTCTAATTACAAGTACCGTATTCCATTTTTTTTTTCTTTTTTAAATGTTCGTAGTGATGCAGTAACTTCAGCAGTTCCACCGTGTTACCGTACCGTAGAAAAGCCAAGCCTACATCCTGATCTTCTCTTTCAGGGTGTCCATCGACGGCCTGTCGTCCGATATCCAGACGCTCGCCAAAAAGGTCAAAAACATCACGGAGCAAACCGAACGAATGATGGACCCAGACTTCAAGCTCCAGATGGAGTCTTTCCTCGGGGTAAAAAGCAAAAAAAATTATAGAAATATTTTTTTTCTTTCTATTGATTTGCAGGACTTTATTTAAATTATAATTAAAATTTAAAATCTGACATGGAAAGTACACAGACATGAAGATAAAACTAAAGCTCCGCCTCCAAGAGTTGGGTTTTCTTCAGATTTTGTATTAAATGTCCCCCCCCCGATATAGAACAAATCTCCGATCATAATTTTCTTACAACCTTAACGGATCCGCA
Organism: Nautilus pompilius; assembly: GCA_018389105.1. Lineage (NCBI taxonomy): Eukaryota > Metazoa > Mollusca > Cephalopoda > Nautilida > Nautilidae > Nautilus > Nautilus pompilius. The sequence goes on along the minus strand of JACATO010000373.1, from coordinate 503,351 downwards.
CAGCGGTCGTCGGTTCAGTCATCCATTTAGCTGTAAATCTCCATTTCAGTTTGCCAACAAAGAGATGGCAGAACTTCAAGAAGATCTGAAAGACATCGAGAGCCTCCGACTGGAAATTACCGACTTCTTCTGCGAAGACACGCAGACGTTCAAACTAGAGGAATGCTTTAAAACCTTGCAGACATTCTGTGAAAAATTCCTCAAGGCCATAAACGTAAGGACTGTCGTTTGTTGGTTACCATTCATCCGTGAACGCGGATCGATTGGACACTTTTCATTTCGAGACCCTGAAGCAAAATCAACATGAATCCGGAAGTTGCGTAATTATTTAAGTTTCAGTGACTCTTCCGATTAGTTTCTTCTCTTCGCGATATAGAAGCTGAAACTAAGCGCGTCATAATGTCGTCACGGTCTTTGATTACTTCTGTGTGACGTACTTCCGGGTAAGCTTTTGGAACTGATACCAAAAACGGGAAGCTTCGGTGATCACGTAATTAGAATTAACCATCGATTATGAAGAAAAGGTTTTCAGTGCTATTTGTTTACGCCCTACAGTGAGAGTAGTGGGGGAGATATTCACGGAAACCCGCGTATCGGCCATAACTAGGTACAAGCAGTATCGAGGAAAGGGGTGATGATAGAGATTAGTGGCGGGATAATCAATCAGAGATTGTGCGAAACAAATCACCCACTCCTCAATTAGATCTGGCCGGGAGGTAGGCCATCTCTGCGATAGCACCACCATCCCCTCTCCCCCGTCAGCGTCCAATGTTTTAGAACCGAAGCGGTTCTCTACACATCCCTTCCTTCTTCCCTTTGCTGACCACAGATCCTGCCGGCACGCAACAGAAACACTTAAATACGTAAGGAGTTTATCAGGTAATTTATCTGACTTCACAAACAATGCGAGGGTTAACCAGCCTGCACATTTTACAGGTGTTTGCTCCAGGTAGACAAGTGATATATCGCACGGATATTGATTTGGTGATGTACAGCGATGAGCATTAATAACATTTGTTTATTTAGGTTTTTATTGAAGTTTGAGAGCGAATACTGCTTATCTGCTAAAGCTCTCTCTTGTCGTAACCGACTTTTCTCGTTTTATTCCCATCACCATTTTTTGGTTGTTTGTTGTCTCTCCATTCTAACTTGAAGCAACATGAGGAATGCAGTTTATACACATTAATAGTAGTAATTGCTATAGCAAATAAAACTATACGACTTTTCACATATCTTATCTGGTTACTTGACGGGCCAGTCGGCCAAGGCCCCGTAAAAAAAAGTCTCATATTCGGACAAGAGGTTGATTTGTGGTGTTTCTCGTGACCTATCACGTGACACAGCTGCCAACAATGACAAAATTAATTGTTTAAAAAAAATACATTTTTTTTCCGAAATCGCAGTGGTTTTTTTATTCTCTGACAAAGCCATCGAAAAGTCGTCATCACCGGAATCAGACCCTCATGTGGTCTAAAATCCACAACAAACTCTAAATTTGTTTTATTTGTTTCTGTAAGGAGATGGTTTAAAGTACTGTTTGCCTTCTAACACAAACCCAGACTCTCTCTCTCTCTATCTCTCTCTAATGACGTCATATCTTCCTCAGCGTGTAATGACATCATCTCTCTGTGTAATGACGTCATATCCTCCTCAGCGTGTAATGATGTCATCTCTCTGTGTAATGACGCCATGTCCTCCTCAGCGTGTAATGACATCATCTCTCTGTGTAATGACGTCATATCCTCCTCAGCGTGTAATGACATCTCTCTAATGACATCATATCCCCTCAGGGTGTAATGACGTCATCTCTCTAATGACGCCATATCCTCCTCAGCGTGTAATGACGTCATCTCTCTGTGTAATGACGTCATATCCTCCTCAGCGTGTAATGGCGTCATATCCCCCTCAGCGTGTAATGGCGTCATCTCTCTCTCTCTCTGTGTAATGACGTCATATCCTCCTCAGCGTGTAATGGCATCATCTCTCTCTCTCTGTGTAATGACGTCATATCCTCCTCAGCGTGTAATGGCATCATCTCTCTGTGTAATGACGTCATATCCCCCTCAGCGTGTAATGGCGTCATCTCTCTCTCTCTCTGTGTAATGACGTCATATCCTCCTCAGCGTGTAATGGCATCATCTCTCTGTGTAATGACGTCATATCCCCCTCAGCGTGTAATGGCGTCATCTCTCTCTCTCTCTCTCTCTCTCTCTCTCGGCGGCTGACCGCATTTACAGTGCCATCTTTTACAGCCATTCCATTAAATCAAACGGGCAAACTCATCTTTTCTTCCTCGTAGTTAAAACAAATATTTTTCTTCAAAGAGATTAAAACGAACAAAGAACTGAACTAAAGTTTTAAAAGAATTGTGATTATACTATCAGACAAATATATCCAAAAAAATTATTATGCTACCTCACAAACTCTTATTTATTGAGATTATATGATTTTTATATTTACTAATAAAGCTTCTCTTAATAAACTGGAACTGAGGTGCACATGATATCTACTTTGTTTTCATAGTAATAACCAATAAAAATTCCATGGAAGTGACCTTTCGAAAATATTATTGGTGAGAGAGACAGACGTGCTCCCTTCAAGTGTACCCCGCGGGGTGGTGGTTGGCACGTCGTACTCACGGCTTAGGAATAACGGCAATTTTGGCTGAATTTATTAACACAAACCGAAGTTCTCTTAGACGCTCTTTCTCTCGTCACTCTTAGACGTTCAGTCAACGCACGGTTCAAGTTTATTATATTTCAAAAAAACGTAGATTTATTCGATCAAATAAGTAAAAGCGGAAGTGTATCTGGATCGCGTTGACCGCGACTGAAACTAAATTTAGAAAACAAAGGAGTCTTGTCAGAAGGAGGAATCTCTGCGACAGTAAAATAATCTGCTTCATTTGGGCTCGTTTGGTCTTTAAAATTCTTCATCGCCATTTACCGAAACTCCGACCTTTTCCATTTCCTGGTGACGGACTTACCTAACGGAGCTACGTTTCGGGGAATCTTTCTCTGTTTTCATCATCAGGACTTTATTCTGATGGATTTGGAGTGCCGTAGACGTTCCTAGAGTCCCTTTTTTCCAGGGAGGGGCGATGATGACAGGAAATACGACTTGTGGCTGGCTTTTTTAAAAAATTTTTGCCTTTGCCAAGTATTTCCACATAGCCGTGGAGAGTCTGGCGTCCGCACCCATCATTTTATCACCTTCCATCTTCGGCGTGCCGTAAATGGCAGCGTGAAGGCGAAGTCAGGACCTTCGCTTTCGTCCAGCGCTCATTTCGGAGTTCCGACAGGACGGGACCGTGTTCCGGGTCCTATAACCCTGATCACGTCTCCGCGCGCCATCAGCAGGCTCCTGTCGCCATTCACTGTCAGCGCAGCCGGAACCCGTCACGATTTACGGCTGATGGTTTCCAAAATACATCGCCCGGCTGACATATATTTAAAATAGCTGCCATTCATACCCCCCCCGAACGTCTGCGCGCGTTTTGTTTGTAGAAAAAACAAAAACCGCTCGTTGTTAAGCCCCGGGCGATTTCCGGGTCAAAGGGGTGGTGAAAGAGTCCTTTAAAATCCCAGCGGGGCTGGCAGCTCACCGACCTCGCTGATGCCGCAAACTGTTCTTGAGAAGTCGCAGAAGAAGAGCCGGGTGAGACAGATGGGGGTGAACTAGTGGGGAGAGGGAAGGGGGGCGTGCCCCGCAGAAGCAAACAACTCTTGTCAATTTCCAAACAGATGGGGGGGGTTAACTAGTGGAGAGAGAGAGGAGAGGGGGGCGTGCCCCGCAGAAGCAAACAACTCTTGTCAATTTCCAAACACCTCAGTTCACTTCTCCATGTCGCGTATACATGATCCCCTTATTCGTGCCAGATATTAACGTTAGAGAGAAGACGGCTTGGGCTCGTGTACGATCGTCGAAGTTACTCTTCTGCAGTTAAAAAGAGGCGTTTGAATCAACGACGGAGCCAACTTTATGGAGATACTGTCTGCGCTTTATCCCTTACGACGTGACCGGTGTAGCAGTGCAATTCATTAAGACAGAGAAGTTGGCGTATTGCATCCAGAGTAGAGCTTGTGTTTCTGATATCTGATCGTGCAGTATTTTAGCCAGTTTGTAATTATGAGCCCTAGCATTAGTGACTGTAGTCAGCCAGAAAATTTGCCCTTGTCCACTCACTGAAAATGAGGTCTATATTTCGAAAATCTTTGTAGGGAATCCTTTTTCTTTTTTGAAAATCTAAAAATTCAAACTTGGTAGACCTAATATTTTTAATGGTTCAGCGTGTTCCAGATGCTTAAGCGTTCGCTCGATAAGCGAGAATCTTACGGCAAAGCCGGTGTTGACCTCAGTGCTTCTTACTCCCCCGTATTGCCTACTTGCGCCGCCAGTCGGCACCTTTGGTTGAGTAACAGTGGTGAGCCGAAATATTTAGACACCGGCTAAACTAGCTAATTTATCTGCCTCGTTTGTTTGTCTTTGTCAGGAAAACAAACAGCGACAAGTTCAAGAGGAAAGGGCCGAGACTCGCAGGCGGCAGGCGAAGACTGAAGGTGAGTTTAGCGGCCGTGTAACGTTTCTTCGGAGGCCATTGAAGATGCTGAGAGAAGAAAACGACGACGATGCTTTGAAATTCGAAACGTTGCTTAACGTGGAGTTTTTTGGGTTTTTTTAATCTCCGCTCAAGCGGTCTGATCGGTGGGCCAGATGGAGTAAAAGACTTGAAGCAAAGTAAATAGAAAAGTCCCCCACGACCTTGAATCTTCTTTTGAAGAGTGGCCGACATTGCGCTGATATTTACTCGTAACATTGCATTATGGGAAGGATTCGTAAAATTATCAGCGGACAGAGACGAGCTTCAGATTCCAAGTACGCCCCCCTTAATAGGTTTTGAATGTAGTTCTCTTTAATACTTTATGTTATATATATATATATAAGTACGCATTCTAAGTCTTTATTTCTATCTTCTTTTCCCAGAATTCAAGAGGCCGGAGATTTCTGACAACCAGGCTCTTCTTTCCAAGCCCGAAGGTAACATTGTAGACATGCTGTTAGCTGACGTGCGCAGCGGATTTGCAAATCGGAAGTTTGGCGACAGCAACTTCTCCGTCACCAAGATCCAGAAGGTGTCGCTGGATGCTCAGGAGCTTATGAACGGTGTGGCGAGCGAGTTGGAACAGATCCCCTCTGGTGAGAGCTCTCAGTCTGACGAATCTTGCACGGAATTCGTGCGCAGAGGGTTTGGACGAAAGAGCATGAGACGGTCTCACCGGCAGTCGGATAGAGCATCACTGCTACCACACGGCAGTGTTCTCGGGTCAGAAGTCGATACCACGGATTCCGATAGCGTCTGTAGCACCGCGGACAGTTCGTTCGGAGTGCGGCGAAGTAGGAACAGCGATGACGCCAGTTTGTTGGATTTCTTAAATTCCGAGGAGCCGGACAAGCAGGCGGAGAACGTCGACCGGCACGCCAGTCTGAACCGGAGACGGCGAGAGCGCAAGGAACGACGGAGCCTAATGGATTTTGGGATATTTGACCGGGAGAGAGCGAATTCTCCTGCTGCCACGGAAATGGTGGCGCTCCGAAACACGGATGACGGGTCAACGTTACCGGACTTAAGGTCCAAGTCGGATAACTTCGGCAGATCGAGACCGGTGAAAGAATTACTGAGGAAGTCGGTCAGCGCGGTAGAAAAAAGGGACATAGATCGAGCAGCGCGCGAAATCGAGGAGCTGAGTGGGACCCAGGAAAGGCGAGCGGTTCTCGAGAGGAGTAGAAACAGGCTGTTTCCTCAATATGGCGGGGAGGAAAGTGCCAAAGGAAATAAACCAGAGGCTACTGCCTCAGTAGGTGGTAAATCCGAGAATGTCACAAGACCGAAACACCAGCATCATGCGACAGTTGCTAACCAGACATCTTCAGAAGTTAAGGAAGCTGTTGAGAAACGGACGTATAGATGGCGAAGTGATCTTCCGGTGGAAAGCACATTGCAGACCATCTGCGAAAAAGATAAACGCGGAACAAGTCCCACGGGCGTCAAAGGTACGCAATCAGATCTTAATGGCACGAAGACCGTATTAGAAAGAAGCCGACAAAAAATGGCTTTGCAATACATGAAAAACATCGATCACACCGACGTGATCAAATCTATAGAAGAAAAGGAGCCCTTATCTGAAGGTCCTACAGAAAACAACGAAACGAAGGAGGGCTACCAAGTGTCGGTCTCCATGCGCTCTAAACTCAATCGTCGTTGGCACAGCGATTTGGGCAAGGCCAACCTTGACCAACTGCTCAAGGACATAGAAGACTGCGGCGGAATTGACGGAATGGTGGGAAACGGTAGCGCTGTAGACTCCGCGGAGCATTCGAGAAAACAAGAGAACACAACTAGTGGGAAAAACGTCAAAAATGGAATTAACATTAACACGAAGAAAACGTCGTCAGGTAAAGCGAAACCACTGGATAATGACAGGAAAGTTGTTTACGGTCAGAGTCCGCATAAAAAAATCGCGGACATGAATTCCTCCGCTCGAAGTACAAAGTCGCCTGCGGTAGTCAAACCGGGCTTTCTAGAAAAAGACACAAAAATTAAGCGAGAGAAAAGGAAAGAACGTCAGGAGTTGTGCCTAGATGAAGTTCATGAAGCACTGAAGCAGATTTCGCCTGTGAATGTTAAAAATGGTGCCCCCCGTGAGAACAAACACGAACACGAGTCGGGAGAGTTCGTAGTAACAGGAGACAGGACGCCAGGGTCGAAATCGGACAGTGAATGCGTTGTGGAAAACGAAAAGCCAAGAAGTAGAAGAGACAAGAGCAAGTCTAAACTGACAGGGAAGAGGAGATTCCGGGCTGAACGATTTGGAGACAGGGACAGCGCGACGACCGGAAGGTGTCGGAGCAACGTAGAAAAACAGTCGGTAGACCGGGCTTTAAGGGACTTGATACCCCAGGGATTGATGAGCCGGTCCAAGTCAGACGAGTCCGTGACTCAGGCGTTGGAGAAAGAAAACAAAGGGTTTCCAATGCGAAAAGGGTCTAAGAGCGGCAGTACTCCCGACACTTCTTGGGAGAAGCACTCCATTTTGAGCGGTAGTACCGGCAGACTGCTGTCGGAATCCAGGCGATACGGATGTTGTGTGCAGAGTGACGACAGCGACGGAGACACGACGCCGGAAAACAGGAGACTGTTTTCTAAGGGCGACAGCCCGAAAAGTTCCAGTCGGCTGTCCATTAAATCGACGGGAACGTCCACCGAGACCCTCCGCGCCGACAACCACAGCGATACAGAATCCACGCCCGAAAATAAACGTAGCCAGGAGCTCACCAGCAGGGATTCCTGTTCGGAAAGAGAGAAGGCTGGCAGCTTTCTGGATCGACGCGCCTTCAGCAATCTTGATCACGTGGCAGTGGGGAAAGCCCTGGCTCGGTGTGTGGAGAAGGCCCAGGTTTATGACGACAGCGACGATTCGCCGCAGGCGCTGATGACAAAATGGCGACTGAATCGCCAGCGAAAGCGCAGAAGCACGCTTGACGAGAATCCTTGCCAGGATCTAATCCAAACGACTCGTCCCAAATCCGTTGATCAGCTAAAATTCGAGCGCATTAGAAACGAATACAACCTGGCCGCTCCTGTACAGGGCGGAGACTTCAAAAATGAAACGGGTTCTCGCAGCAGCTTTGCCTCAGGATCTGACAAAGACGAAGGTTTCGAGACGATGTCTGAGACGATATCGCAGAGAACATCAGTGAGTAGCAGCCTCGATCTGGATTCTTTGTTGCTGTCCACCCACAAGCCAGACAGCATCAAGTATCGAAATGCTTTAGTGGACATCAGTACGAGCAAGCAGGCCTTCGTCAACGACAAGCTTCGGATATGTGGGAAAACAGACATTATCTGCGTGAATGACGTCTCCGATATGACGTACGATGCTCGCATCCGGAAGCAAAGAACGGAGTCGTGGACGGAATCAACGCGTCGGGAAAAGGGCATGGACAGCAAAGACACGTCATTGGACTCTGCCATTGATTGTACAATATCGTCCAGCGACAGCAGTCACGACACGTCTAAAGACGAAGAGTGGCACGATCATTTTAGACGCAAACCGGACTCAGATCCATCGCTTCTCGTTCAGAACGGAAGCAAGAGCGTTATTTCAAAGGATGAAAATGAAACGTCGTCTCCGGTTTCTTCCGTCACCCAAAAGGGGCAAAAGGTTCCTCGCATGCGCAGTTACATGAACAAGACATCGAGCAGTTCGTCAAGAACCCGCACTGCCGTCGCTAAGGGGACGCCAAGTATTAAAAGTACACCCGCAAGAGGCATAAAGGCGTACAGGTCGGTCCGCGGACCATCATCGGGAACGGCCACTAGTCTTCCGAGATCGGGATCTGCGGAAAACTTATCGATCAAACGTACAGCGAAAAACCTTAACCGGAGATCGATTGCTGTGACGCCAGTAAAAGGTAGCAGCGGGCTGTCGCCTCGTGCGTCGACTTCCGTGGGCAGGTCGCAGTCTCTAAATGGTCAGAGGTCTACTACACCTGTCAAATCAGCCGTTAGTGAGCCCAAAAAACTGCTGAGGAACTCTTTTCGGGCCTCAGGCTTCATGTGCGCGACAGCTGCCTCAAAGGCCAAATATCCAGCAGTCTCAGCTCACAGCTCGCCTGCTGAAAGTTCCAAAACTACCTCTCGGCTGTCGACTGGCGACAGTGCTGACGGTAAAAACTCGCTGTCTCCTCCGAAACCATCTTCATCTCTCACGCGACACAGCAGCCTGAGAACGTCGACTAAGGCTCGGACCAGCCAAAGAGAGTCCGGCGAAAGGGCATCGCTTACGGACAATAAAATTAACGGGCTAAGGCCAAGAAGAACGAAAAGTTTTACGTCGAAGGACAACCAGGAGAGGGCGGAGAACAACAACAAACCAGACAAGAAGCTCAACACAGTCGACGAGGACGACAATGGCGGCTTCAGAGTGGCCGAGACGAAAAGGTCTCCTTCAAAAAACAACAGGGATGATAACGCTGCTGAACTCATTAACAGAGACAAATTCCTAAAGCGCATCGGACTGACAAAGTCGAAAGACAAATCGTTGGGACGAAAGTCGGAGCCCGCGAAAACTTCAAAAAGTTGATTCTCCCGGTAGTCTCCAGAGGGCGCATCGGTGGTCACTTTATCTCTGGAAGAAGGGAGAGCAATACGACAATTGCGGTCTGAAGTGTAACGTGGAAATTCCCTGAAGTCTCAGACCTAGGATGGTGGTTCCGTCAAAACTTCTCTGTTAGCGAGAGAAAAAGGCTCGTGTCCTCAACCGATTATCCGTACGTGCTAACTGACCTTAACTCGCTCCTTAAAAATCGAACTGTCCACCCTTTGTCGGACGGAGCCAACCGATTTTCGCCGTCGAGCTTTCAATAAACGTTACAGATGTTGTGCATATCAACGTATTTTTTTTTCATTCCAAACGCCGGATACTAAAGTCCGTTTTATGCTGCTTTATCATCGTTATTTTTAATATGACAATGCAATTTGGTTGTGATACATTAATCGAGACGGAAGTAGAGCGATGCACACGTGAACAGCCGAGACGAAGGCACAGACAACACCCGGTGAGAGTCAGGGAACCGTGTCATTTAGATCCAGCTACGACGACAAAACGGACCAGTTTCCTTTAGAATGGTGTCTCAGGTGACACGAGAAACAGTGAAAATGTCTGGGGTGTTTCTACATGGAAAACGCTTTGTTCTTGAACTACGTTTATCAAAAGAGTTTTGATTCATCATATTTAAGAAGATAAAAGGCTACTCCTTTGTGATATATATATATAGATTGGTAGATAAAGTCTGAACCGTTTCGCCGTATATATATATGTGGGGAAGCTTACAACAATTTGTTACGAAACTATGCATTAATGATTAACAAAATCAGGGGAATATTTTCAAACTTTTTAAAAAAGAAATCTCTTTCTTTATTACCGTTTATCCTCTACTCAGAATTAAGTGTTTTAACACAGAAAAAATATCGTGAACAGTTTTGAACAGACGCCCTTTTGTTTGTTTTTTTTAAAAAAAAAAATCGTTTATCACTAGAATATCAGCTGCCATTCCACCAAAAATAACTTAGGCCGATATTGAATGAGCTTTTACTGATGGTGGTACAGTACATCTGTTTTTTTGGCTTTCTTTAGCAAAAATTATCTTAGCATTTATTGAGACTAATGTATACAGTTCCAAAAACACGCCCTTCCAATACGAAGCCAGACTTTCATTCAGACTTTGACTCTCTGGATGACAGTAAGGTAACCTCATTCATTCACCTCAATGGACTTAAACACTTAAGAGAAAAATGATCTGAACTGATAAATATACAGTATATACATACATATATTGTAAGAGTTTATTTGTGTTTGTCTTTGTTTGTCAATTCTAACAGTTACGTGCACTGCCTCATCTATCAGTTTATACCACAAAGACTTGTGTACATTAGTAAATATTATTTACCTGCACATCCAATAATTAGAAAACTATGTTTTACATCTACGCTCACATCTGCTTTATTATCTAGTATTTCTAAACCTCAAATGTACGACGTGATTTAGATTGCTGTATAAGCAACACATCACAGCTACTAAGAGTCACTCCGACAATAATAGTGTTTTAACACTCCAGTTTGTCAAAAGATTCTGTTGTTTAAAATCATAGCGCATACAAATAACAAAACCTAGGTCGTTCATACAGGTAACTGGGCAATCATGTAAAATTACTCCAAGAGGTGCCACTGGTTTTAATTACTCTTTTTGGCTGATTTGTATTTGATTCTAATATATCTGAACTGATCATAAATATTTCTGGTGCTATATGAAACTGCTTATAATCAGTTTGTCAAAAAGAACCTATCACAATTAGGGTTTTCACCTGCCTTATCTAATACTGTATTAAATGTTTTTAAGTCCACTAATAACATATTAATTTATGAGATTTTTTTCCAAATCCGAATCAAAATATATTATTATTTTTTTTGTGCATATAACAGTTTAAAATTAACAAAGTTTACCGCTAACCGTTAATAGCACGTGGCTTTTATGATAATACTTAAAAATGTAAAAATTATGAACTTAATCCGTATATCTAACGAAAATTGTTTCTTTTTTTGACACCAACAATTTTAATAATATAAATAATAGAATGAGTTTTTAAAATAGTCATTCATTTCTAGGCTGCATGTTTACTTTAATAAGTTAGAGAGCACGTTAATTAGAATAAATAGTTCATGCTATATGAAGCTACTTTCAAAAGTTGATATATTATTAACTTAATGCGATTATATACTTCTAGATGTAGTTATGATTATATATAACAACTGGGAATGTATATTATTCAATTATTAAAATAAGTATTAAAAATACTAAATTGAACGAAAATATTACATATACTGAAGATTTAGATCTTACAGTAAGAGAGCTCTATTTAAGTTTAGTAATTAGTGTTAACAAATTATTAGATATTTGGTGCTTTTTTGTATATAAGAAACGTTATGAAACAAAATTGAAAGATTTAAGTCACAGCAAATAAAATCAAAGAATTTATAATACATTGAATCGCTAGTGTTCTTGTAAAATTTCTAAGTTGAAAAAAAAGGGGGGGCATATTTGAAAAACAATGTAGGAAGTATCACGGTGCTAAATTGTATTTTTAGTGAGTTATCTTACTAATTAAGGGTTTTGTCTTTATTTTTTATAAATACTGAAGAATTATGAAATAGAAGGTAAGTCTTCGAAAATATGTAAATAAACATGTCCTTTTTTATCTATTAGGTTTTACAACGGAGAAGGAGACTGTATGAACATAGACTAGCTCAAATGTAAATACATTGGAAGGAGATTTTCTTTTTTAAATTGCCTTTGGCATCGATGTGTTTTACAAGATAGCGCCAAAAGGTCGTCATACCTTAGATTTGTTTCGAATCTGGCTAATCTTTGTTCAGGGACGCAAGGAACTAAAGAAAGAGTGGACGGGTTTTGCAAATCCGTTTTTATTATTTCAGAATGAAGCATTTCCTTTGTGTCTCACTCGCATTTAGGCCACGCAGCTATAAACTATTGTCTTTTAAACGAATTGTAAAAATATATATTTTATAAGGAATGTATTCTTTTTTAACTATGCAGCAACAAGAAAGTTCTGTTGATCCTATGTATTGAAATTGTTATTCTATTTATTTTGTGGGGGGTATATTTAAGGGACCTGATATATGACTAAAGAATCATTGATTTTTGATCGGAAGATCTGCTATACTAAATGAAGCAGACAGTACTTCTTGTAAATACGTAACTGTCAATGGGGCCTTAAGAAGACGTCTTCGCATAATACTTAACACAGGTTGCATTCGTGACGTGACTGACTTAGTCCGTTGCTAATGACGCAGATCGATTCCTATGTCAATGGAGAAGATGGATCCTATTGGTAATTAATCAATTATTCAGGTTTTTTTTGACAAATTATCGACATCTGCTTAAACAGAAAGTGTATACAAGAGATATCTACATTTTCAGCTTTGAATTGCACCATGGCTAACTTTATTCGCAAACGATTCTTAATTTGTTTTCTGAAGTTTAGCATCTTAGGATCTTTCCTCCTCTGTTTCCCTGCTATTTTTTCTTCTTTTTTATATATATATATATATTAACCATTTCAGTTTTAAATTAAAAACACTTCCGGTATCTTCTTCTTTCTTCACAAACCTTTTGAAACAATGCTAACCTAGTTTACCTTCCGTTTTCTGTGGAGGGGGGGAATTGTTTGTTCTTTTATCTTCGTGCGATCTTATCTTGTACTTTTATCGAGACTAATCACAACTTGTGTACTTTTTCCTTTTAACTGGTATCGCCTGAACTGGGTATCACGTGACACCGTTCGATGGCCTGCTGCCAAAATATAAAGACAGTTATGCAAATGCTACTAAGCAATACTGAGACCATTTCTTAGATAACCCAATACTATCAGACTTTGAGAGCTGATATATAATCACAATTTAAACGAAAGTAAATTAACTAAATTGTTGTTATTGTGACAAAAGTGTTGAGCTATTTTCTCCAATTAAAAGGAACATAAATATTCGCTGTCATAAACGGACAATCTAAATATTTATTGCAAAACTTCAGAATCACGTGTGTACAGTCAGCTGTGTAGGACATTATCCTATCGAAATAATCTTGTTGCACAAATGCATGTATATTTCTTTCTTCAGTCCTGTTATAAATATTCTTATTTGCTACTATTCAGATCATCTTGTAAATACTTGTATATTCCATGAAGCCCGTGTAATCATATTGTCTGTACATAGTTGAAATGTCGATAAAAGTTATAATAAAATATTTTGAGAAATTTTTTTTTTCTTTTTGGTTGTATTGCACTGTCCTTGTTGTTTCTGTTATACAGGAGATATAGAGTTTTTTTAACCATCCGTCCGCCGGTTGTCAGCTTTAAGAAAAATAAAGGTGACAGAAATGCTTCCCCTTTTTCTAACAAACGAGAAGCGTCAGACTGGGGGGGGCAATGATAGATGAGAGGGCATCAAGCCGGCTAGGACGCGCCTGTTCAAGGGCCGTCGAGTCAGGGTAGCATAGCTAAATCTTTCACATAGATTACGACTTTAGGTTGGCAGAATGCGCCAGCCTGCTGCGGGTCAGGACCCGGGTTCGATCCCCGGTCCTTGACTTCAAGCTCGGGACTTTTGGTGTACCGTACCTCCCTTCCCTGTTATGGCTTCGCGGGCGTCTTCCGGATATTCTGGTTCTCCCCCCACCAGTAAGTTTTGTCGGTAGATCGGTCGGAGTGCTCCGTTTACATTCTTGTGACCAGCCTGGCTAACGGTCTGGATCCCGGTCTGAGTCCGGCGACTTGTCGCACACCACTGACAAAATCTGCCGTTTGATTTTTTTGTGGGTGGAACTTTAAAACGTGCAGATTACAGTCCCAACTACGAGCTTCGTGTTAAATTCCACATGAAGTTAAGACTTATTTATTTCGAAATTGCTTAGAATCTAAGGCGCCGCATCTTTTTCACGGTGTAATTTAAGCCTGTTCAGGTGCTTTGTCCTGTGATGGTACATACACACCAGCGTCTTTCGTGCCGCCTGTCCACGATAGACGCACGGACCTAATCAACTTCTCCGTGCACAATAATGACATCGAATGCTCTTTAGTATGACTCACCTGTCAGACGCTCTTTGTTCTTCAACGTTTTAAGTCTATTATCATTATTATTATGTCAAATTCGAAAAAGCCCAGTAACGCTGAAGAGGTTCCTAAAAAGAGGCAACCGAGTGGTTGGTTGGTTGGTTTTTCTTTTCTTACTGGAAGCTGTGACCGTGAAATTTTTACAGTAGCGTTGTTCTCGAAGGTCCACGTGGGCGGCACGTGATCGAACTGACTCTAGGCACAGGCGGCTAACCTCATCTATCTGAACGTCGGCCCTTAACCACGTCCCGTTATCGGCAAGATTTCTGGCCGATTTTAAATACAGGCTTAGAGTTTTGCTTTTTACTGAAACCAGTGCGTGGTGGGGGGAGATTAAGTTAGAAGCTGTCTGGGTTAAAACGACTGCCTGGCTCCGCGCTCTTCACCGATTGACGCCATTGCAGCTGTGAGCCGACTAAGACGTCACTCGCGCTACTGCAAGCGCCGACCTACGTCATTATTTGCCTCCGGCTACAATGGCGTCACTACAACGGCATTCGTTCTGAAGATAAAACAAAGGATTCTCTTTGAAAAAAAAAAAAAGCCCAACAACCTGCAGGTAAAGGTGTAACGTATGTAGCACACAGCTGACGTCAGGACTACCGTTTAAAAAGCAGTTAGTCTTACCCGCAGCTTTCTGTTCGGAGAATACCTGATGAAAACATGTGTCAGGTATCGATTAACGCTAAATCTATTCACATCTGCCGTCAAATCTCTCTCTCCTCTCTCTCGCTCTCTCCATCCATCTCTCTCTCTCCTCCATCTCTCTCCATCTCTCGCGCTCTCCATCTCTCTCCATCTCTTCCTCCATCTCGCTCTCTCAGCTCTCTCGCTCTCTCTCTCTTCCTCTCTCTCTCTCTCTGTGGTTCAGGTTTGTTAGCCTACACTAAAAGCCCTTGTTTGAGTAATATCACGACATTAAACATTTGTATAAACGATTTTCGGTATGCAAATATCTAAGTTGCCACACCCAAAATTTGAGAAACTTGCTGCTTAATCAATATTTATGTTTATAATCAAAAATTTTAAAAAAATATATATATATATATATGTTATGCATGTATTTTCAGACTTTGCATCAAAATTAATTGCTACAAAGATTTTTTTTTAAGTCAGACTAATGATGCATTAGTCACCGTTAAGAAAATCAAAATGTGCACTGTGCATTAGGTACAACTTTCAACCTTCCCTGTGGATGGCTACAGTCTGGCCACAGCTCTTTATCACTCTCAACCTCTCATTTTTACGTGAAATTGATTATTTAGTTTGTTTTTTTTTTTTAATTTGTAAAACCTCCAACATTCTGATAAACAATCCATTCTTTATAATTTATCATTACTGCGATTAAAACCAGCTAATAGTTACTACATTACATTCTACCTGTATTTTAAAAAAAAACTTCTACATAAATCCGTACAAAGTTTTCATGAATTATTAACATTAGAAGGTGTCTGTTAAATTATGCGAATGTAACAAAAGGTCTCTGGCATTTTACAACTTTATAACGTTTGATATACAAACTAAATTTATAGTTAAGATATTTACCAAAACGTTATAGGTATGAGAAAATGGTGAATGGCAATAGTTTGTATTATGAATATTAATATTTTTTGCAATGTATTAACGACAAAATATGGCCGAAATTGACCAACAGACCGCAAGTTCAAGATCAGCGTTGGCCACTCGTTAACTCTGACAGTGGAAATACCTACTGCAAATTAATTCTAAGGACCGTGCGGTGATGATGGCGACAGGAAAGAGTTCGTCGAAACGTAGGTCCATTATTTCATTGGTGGAAAATACTTGAACTAACCGTCTATTTTCTCTAAACATTATTAGGCTTCGCTTCTTAGACGTTTACTATCATTATTCATAGACTTGCATGAGATTTTGTAAGTGCCATGTACCAGTGGTAGCGAACCACGCACTCTTTTAACTCGCCAGATAACCCCATCTGTTTTTTTAAAAATTATAATTCCTCCGCGAATTTGGCGATCGCTTAAAATTAACTTTTTAAAATTTCTAAACATTCCGAAATTTTAAAAAGAAGAAGAAAGAATCACCTGTATTTGCACGTTTCTTTATTAGCGATTCGTCTTACGCTCTGCTGTCAGCGAGGTGACTTCGGAATATCTGCTCCATTACATCATCGGTAATTTTAGGTATCCACGAGAGAAGGGAGAGCGGTGAAATTATTGTAGCTGGCCAGAATGGTAGAGGAGGAGGAAGACTAAAGCCGCAAAGCGGATGTAAATAAAATGTAGATCCGGGGAAACTTTATACTGACGCTGTGAGAATGGTCTCAAAGAAAAGTGTTTTAACAGAGAAACCCAGACTGGCTCCAGGATGTAATAGGTTAACGACACATTCTAATACCGATTATAAAGATATTAAGAATATTGCGGCAGCAAAAGCAGAAGGTCCTGATAACATTTACTTCGGGTTACTCAACTCGATAATCTAAAAGATATAATACTCACAATGGAATTTCAAATACTGGAAAGGTACCATTGGTATAGAATAATGGAGATCCTAATAATTAGAGAGCATGTAGATTTGTTTCAGATAAAGGTTGAGATGCCTGGTGGGTCTCGTTTAGATGCGTAAAAGATAATTTAATTGAGAACAGTTCGTTCTAAAAAAAACACAGCTTAGCTGATTTGTTGGTTTCCTGAAGACATTATCAGCATCTTAGAGACGAGTGGGAGAACAAACTAATTCTTCTCTTTGTCTCGATTCGCTGGCGGTGTTCTTCAAAGGCATCCACCGGAGATATGCATTGGCCTAAACCGTAGTCCCATTTTCACAGACAGAAGATTGGAGACGATGTTTTCGGACGCGAACGTTTTAAATGGTTCACAGAGAGCCAAAAATAAAATGTGGTAGATATCTGATATTAAATAAGATAGTAAATTCCATGTGAATTTACTGCTTCGTATATATATCTGGAGTTCACGAGTTTTAAATAAGTAAAGGTCACTTTTTATACAGTCCATGTTAAAATTGACTATTCGGTTTGAACCGGTTCGCAGATTTCGCCAGGAAAATAGGAAATGGACTTAGGCGCTTTAATACATGTCACGTGCTCAGCTATTCTGAACTTCCTGACCCCCTCCAAATAAACCGGACGCAGAAGGGCAAGAATATTCAGACTCTGCAACGAGGAAACCTTTAGAAGTCGGAAGCGGTGAGCTGGACCAGGGTCGGGTTAGATTGCACTATAAATGGTAAAAGATCGGAGGTTCTCTGCAGGAAATTATCTGCTACACCAAAGTAAGAACGGGTACCTGTTATTACAAAAAAAAGGGGGGTGGTTTTGATTTATTTGTTTTATTCAATTTCACAAAGAATTCCTCGGGATATTCTGGTCCTAAAAAATAAAAGCGTCCCAGACTTAAGAGTGGCGTGGTTTAATCTCTGAACGTTTAAGGGGTCACACGGTGATGTATTTAAAGTCAGTTTTGCAGTTTAAAAAAAAGAAATTTTTTAAAAAATCGATATAGGGATTTTATCTACAAGCAGCCCGACTTTTAGGAAGAAAAATTGCAAAAAATATGATATAGATTCCTTCCCCTCCGGCATCCATATTTACTTTCTACACTGAAATACAATAAAGTAGACCTATGGTTGTTGGAGAGAGTTAATTCCGAAGGGAACAGGTGAGGTTGGAGATTTGTCATTACAAAAGATTATATTATTAGGAAGGTGGTGGTGGTGTGTGTCATGGCCCCTATGGCTCAACCTCTGCTGATTAATACAGATCTGAAGGGAGGTTGAGTGGTATAGAGAGGGTTAAGTAATCTGAAAACACCAAGGGATCTGCAATGCCACCGAAAAGCTGATTATAAAATGGCGTATGCTTATAACACACCTGTAAGTCACGTTCGAAGGTTTTCATTGCGATGTTAGGTGCATATAAATGCCAGGTTACTTTTTTGTTGTTGTTGTTTTTAAATCACCCTAGCTGTGAGATTTTACGTGTAGATTAATTTGTCTGCCCGTTTGCAGCAGTCCACACAAAAAGCTCAGTAATTAAACTCCTTTATTCAGTTTTTAAAAAAAACAACAACAACAAATAACGCGTTCGGGATTGCAAAAAGCTTTTTAATTTGACAGAGGTGAATCTTAAATCTGTTGTCTTTGTTTGTATGCAACCTGTATAAGCACAGATGGTTAGTGAGTCAACCATATCATCTACACCTGTATTCGCCCCACGGACACGCACCTGTATGAAATGAACAATTAAATATTGTCCTGCCTTTATCCGAGTAGTTAATTCTAGGTTCTCTAGACATCTAGATTTTAGACTTATCTCTAGCGCGGAAAAGTCGAGGAGATATTAGGACCCTTGATTCTCCTACTGCGCTTCTTTACTAGTGATGGTTGTCAAACTAAGTAACAGAAAGCTACGATACATCTCCTTGTGTTAAATAATCAATGGGAGAAGAACCATACGCGCTCCTGCATCTAGGAGGAAAGACGAAGATATTATTTTGCTACTAAAAATGTTCTTTCAGTTTTCATTTCCTTATTTTTACGCACCTGTTTGGTCCTAGCATCTTCCCTGCGGTCATCAAATCTCAAGAGGGCGCTCTCTTTTCTGCTCTCGTTTTCTCCAACTGCATCGAAGCAACTTAAAAAACAGGATATAGTTGTTTTTACAGTATAGCGCCGAGCCGACCGGATCTGATAAGAACAAAACATTTCTAATTAAGTAATAATGTTTTAAACTTCCAAATATTCTCGGTAATTCTTTCCTTTATTTCTCGTTTTTTTACATGACAGACAGACGGTATTTTCGAACGCTCCGTAGTTGAAGTTACAAGCAATCGTACAGGAGCAAAAACACTAGGAGATCATACTAACAATAGGGGGAAAGCGAAAAATCCGGACAAAAGAACACCCAAGTGGGATTGCGCAGATCACGGTGTCTGTTGCTTGCATTTAACTCGCTGCTTAACTAAAAGGTCACTATTATATCGGTTCTGTTGTTTTGGTTTTCTTTCTTTGCTAAACAATTGTAGAAGATTATAGAAAAATGAATAATGGTAATGGGCGTTATTGTGAAATTAGCAACACAGGTCAGTTTCGGTCTATTGTCAACATTCTAAAGAATCACGGTAAAGTTTGTTTGTCTTTTCTATGCTCGTTTCTCAAGAGAGCGAGCCACTAGCCAATCTCTGTTAATTCGCAGTGTTCCTTTTAAGTGACTGCCAAAGTTAGTGGCCACAGGTTAGTGTAGGAAGAACGAAACCATCTCATTTCCTCTGTAAAAGTTCAGGTAATAGGGGACGGGTAGCCTAAATGCATTACGGTCGTTCGCTTTCGTACCAACAAATCTGAAGCTGTTCGTAGCTGGCGGTCATTTCTAAGTCAGAGATACCGGTAGTTTTCGGCCCACAACTAAAATACAAATTAAAAAACAAAAACAAGCTTTAAAGTCCTTTCAAGCCGCCAAATGATCAGAAACCGAGAACAACCTTCTGTTTGTTTTTGTTTTTTTTTTATGTTCATTGCGAAAGGGAGAAATCGGTGATAGAACAAGAACCGACCGTCATTCTAATCGGCTCTGCACTTTGAGGTCTCCGTCAGCTGGAGAGCGAAGTGGCGCCCACCGCCTTAGACACTATCAATTTCTTCTTGTCACGTGCTATACTTCAAAGGGAGCTTACTTGACAAGTTCATGGTTGCAATTTCCTTTTCTTTCTTTTTTCGAGGATGTAATTCCAACACAGCGGATGGGAGGGAGAGATTAAAGATGAAATTAGAAAGAGAAAAAAGAAAGTCTCTTAATTTTCTGTCCAACCATTTTGTAATAATGCAAATCGAATTTTTCCTATTTGAATGACAACCCTCTGGGTCACGCTGACCCTCCACCTTTTCAACGAAGTGCCACATTACAGGGAAGAAGTTACATTAGGCGTGAACGGCCTCGGTAAATTTCTACAATTTTTGTTATATTCTACCTTCTACATTGGCCCTTTCTTGAAGACTCATTATCGATACCAGGGACGCTTTCAGCTGTGAACTGATTAGCGAGCATCAGTAGTTTTAAAAGGGAAAAACAAATGGCGCAACATAATTCATAGTGTCGTAAAAAGTTTGGATGATGTCATCAACGTTTTGTATTCAGTCGATAGAGAAGTGACGTCATTACAGAGAGAAGTGACGTTATTACAGAGAGAAGTGACGTCATTACAGAGAGAAGTGACGTCATTACAGAGAGAAGTGACGTTATTACAGAGAGAAGTGACGTCATTACAGAGAGAAGCGACGTTATTACAGAGAGAAGTGACGTCATTACAGCGAGAGAAGAGACGTCATTACAGAGAGACGACGTCATCACAGAGAGAAGTGACGTTATTACAGCGAGAGAAGAGACATCATCACAGAGAGGTGACGTCATTACAGCGAGAGAAGAGACGTTATTACAGCGAGAGAAGTGGCATCATTACAGAGAAAAGTGACGTTATTACAGAGAGAGAAGAGACGTCATTACAGCGAGAGATGACGTCATTACAGAGAGAGAAGAGACATCATCACAGAGAGGTGACGTCATTACAGCGAGAGAAGAGACGTTATTACAGCGAGAGAAGAGACGTCATTACAGCGAGAGAAGTGGCATCATTACAGAGAAAAGTGACGTTATTACAGCGAGAGAAGAGACATCATTACAGCGAGAGATGACGTCATTACAGAGAGAGAAGAGACATCATCACAGAGAGGTGACGTCATTACAGCGAGAGATGACGTCATTACAGAGAGAGAAGAGACATCATCACAGAGAGTTGACGTTATTACAGCGAGAGAAGTGACGTTATTACGGCGAGAGAAGAGACGTCATTACAGAGAGAGAGAGTGAGAGATTTAATTAGGGAAAACTGTCATTAACGTTATTCACTAATGATATCCGAATGCAGAAACATTCATGTGAAAGTCTTTTTTTTAAAATTTGTTTTAACATAATGATGTTGTTTATATATATATAACTCGTTTGTAGTTTATCAAAATAACGTCAATCTTAAACAAGAGTTTTTGTACAAATTAAAAAGAGAAATTGCTCTTTACTCCAGTTTTAATGAGCGCCACAAAAAGGACCTTTACACGGGATTCAGATGACATTTACTCTCTGCCATATTTAGTGCCGTGTAAATACCAGGCAGAGAGGATTTAGTGGATCTTCAGGAAAACTCGGCGTTTTGATTATAGCTTCGTCCGTTGTCTCTTGGCTGTCGTGTTAACGTAAATTATTTTGGAGAAAAGACTAAAATCGAACACCTGTCCTGCCAGATTTGAACAGGTGAACAAAGTTAACATAGAAAATGTCTGAGTACCGATAAACTCGCCTCTCGCTATCCATGGGTTAAAGGGATATAACCTGGTTGATATGAAATAAGGGTCGGATCATTCGTTTGTCTTCGTGGTCAGCCTCTGCTTAAGATTCTGATCCTCTTCCTGGTCGACGAAGGAGGAAGGGTTAAATTACTCTTCGGATGAAGAAAGGGAAAAAATAAGACAAAAACAAGAACATATTATCAGCGGTTTTGTCGAAGTCTGGTACTCGCGCGATGCCGGTATACAGTTATATAGATAGGTACCTTAAAAAAAAAAGGTCCTTAAAATTAGTTGCAATAATCCGTTGGAACCCTAACCCTGTTTTGTTTCTCTTTTAAAACAAATACAAATGTTAAAATAAAATTTGAACGATAAAAAATAGTAAATTTTAAAAGTCGTAAAGATAAAAATTAAGGCGGATGAAATACACACAAACGGCAATGAGAATTTATTATTATTATTATTATTATTATTATTATTATTATTATTATCAACAAAAGGGATCATCAAGAATTTTGTGGAGTGTAATACGCTCTAACTGCACACAATATAAACGTATCTATCTACACTCGTGTCCACAACTTGCTGACGTCACGAGTACTCCACGTGATCACACGACCAAGGTGCTTCTTAAAGTGTTTTTAAACTCGTGTAAAAGCTTTAGAAATGCTGAAATATTTTTTTAAAAAACAAAAATAAACACACAAAAAAGGAAAATTGGTGAGGCAGAAGGAAGAACGGCTGATTTTGCCCGCACTCTCGACGCCGAATGATGCTGCCGTGTAGGGTAGAGACGGGGGTAACAGGGCGCTGGGAAACCAGTTTTTGCCCCATTTTTTTTTGTTTGTTTTTTATTTGGCTTAAAAACAAACCTTTGGTTCAAGTAAACACGTCGGCTTATTCCATCGCGACTGGGAGACGAATCGAGGCCCCGTTGCCAATAGCAACCACTCGTGGTTCCTCGCGCGGGAGAAGACGCGGAACAGCCTTCCGAGTCCGTGGTCAGCTAATCCTCGCCTATCACCGCCTCGAAGTTGCCGCGAGACAAAGAAATTCCTAGTTTCCAGTTAACCGCAGAGAATTCCGAACCAAACTTTTTTTTCGGAAATTAATCGCTGAAGTGAAACCAAAAAAAAAAAGGAGGAGAAGAAGAAGAAAGCGTCGGTGAGATAAATTGGGAAGCCGATTTCCGTACGGAAATTGCCGAGAACTCGGCGGAACGAGAATTTAATAAGTGAGAACTCTGCACTTCCCGATTTCACCTCTGATACGGTAGAAAGGTCAGAAATCGGTGTCCGTGAGAAACCAACAGACGTTTTGAAATATTAAAGGTCACTGATGGGCGAGTGACACTGTTATTACTATTGTTGTTCTGCGCTCCCCTAACCCTGCGAAGTTCTCTGCCCTCTTCTTAAATTGCTCCATTCGTGCACTGGTGGTGTGACGAGAAAAAAACTGAGAGAGAGAGAAGAAGAGAGAGGAGAGAGAGAGGAGCGGAGAGGAGAGAGGGGGAGAGAGGAGAGAGAGGAGAGGGGGAGGGAGAGAGGGAGAGGGAGAGGGGGGGGAGGGAGAGAGAGAGAGGAGAGAGAGCAGGAAGGGAGGAGCGGGAGAGGAGGGAGGGAGAGAGAGGAGGACAAAGCGAGAGAGAGTGGGAGAGGGGGGGGAGGAGGACACAGAGAGAGAGGAGGAGAAGAGGGGGAGAGAGGGAGAGCGGGAGAGAGAGAGAGACACACGAGAGAGAGAGGGGGGAGGAGAGAGAAGAGACACACAGAGAGAGAGAGGGGGGAGAGAGCGAGAGGGGAGGGCGAGAGGAGAGAGAGAGAGGGGGTGAGAGAGAGAGAGAGACACACAGAGAGAGAGAGGAGGGGAGAGAGCGACGTTGCACAAATCTGCCACATACTCTCCGAAAATGGGATCCAATGATGTGGGTTCTGTATAAGATTCTTCTTTGTTCCTCGCTGTATTTTTATAAAACAGTCTTAACAAATAATCGCTTGTGAATAAGCCCCCGAGCGCCCTAATTTAAATGGAATCCTTTACAGCTTTTATTCATCTTTAACAGAAATGAATAATTATTCAGATCGATGCTTAGCAAATGCTATCTTTGCTTTATACATAGGACATGATCTCACTTGTAGAGCGGGTGGAAGAGTGGGTACATTCACTTCTGACAGTTCTCCGTACAGATTCAAGATGGTGCAGTGAAGTGATGTAAATTTCCACTGGTTCAAGATGGCAGCAAACTAGATGGTGGGAAAATTGGTCAGATCAGCGCCATCTTAAAGGCTGGCTTACAGTAGAAAACTGGCCAGCCAGTAAGAGTAAAGATTTACTACTGTAAATGTAAACAAAGCTCGGCTTGAATGCAATAAGATTGTCTTTTGAAAGCCTTCACCTAAGACGATTTTTAGCCTCTGGAAAATTCGTCACAGAAGGCCAATACCTTCCCGAGCTGGGAAAATACCGTTATAAGACAAAATAAACCCGAAAGCTTTGTAGCGGTCTTGTGCTACGAAATCCATATGTGATGTCATTTTGTTCTACTGATGTCAATGTTAGCAGCAGAAGATGAGACACCTAGTCTGCGGGCGTCCAGTGATTAACTGTCGAGAAATGAAATCGTAGAAGTCGAATAGCGAGAACTTTCTTTAAATTGACCCAGAGGATTGGATTTGTAAATTCCAGGTACAAGCGTTTATCCGGGCTGCTGCTGATGCTTTCCACTTCTCTTTCCCGTCTCCTGGACGGCCAGTCGGATTGGACCCCGCACCTGGCCAGTGCTCTCTTCGATCTCTTCCTTTCTGTCTTCGTAAGATCGCGAATTCTAGGGCGGAGTTTCTCATGTCCGGTTGGCTAGTTTTCTCACGCGAATTGCGCGAGCATGACGTCACCGGAACGTCTCCCAGCAAGGAGGAAGTGGGGAGAAGAAGGACGCGGCGTGGTAACAGATCCTAGAAATAGCGCACCTTCACGCCAGCCTGCGCCGGAGCAAAGCCGCCCTTTGACGTTTCGGAAAAAAAAAACAAATTTACACCTGTCTTGCGTCTTTGGGCATTCTCCCATAAAGGGCCGACGTGGCTTCATCGCTGAGTAAGCTATGCACAATGCGCACCGAACGGGGCTGTAAGGAACTTCTGTGTCAGTGTGTCAAGCAGAAGGGCGGGCAGCCGAGGCTGTCTCCTTCCTTGACCGACCTGCATCTGTTTGAATGGGGTTCTTTTCTCTTCGTATAAGACGTGCAATGTGCATCCTTCCATGGAACTCACGTGTGCGCACACAGAAAACGAAGAATTACTGCTGCCAGCCGAGCAGTTGTCTCGGGGAGGGGGTGGGATTAGCTAACTCCCAAAATAAGGAGACGCTTCGCCTGATTTTTAACAAACTATTCAGTTTCGTTTTTGTATATAGCTTGTGTGTGAGAGAGAGAGAGAGAGAGAGAGAGAGAGAGAGAGAGAGAGAGAGAGAGAGAGAGAGAGAGAGAGAGAGAGAGAGAGATGGAGAGAAAGAGGGAGAGAGAGATAGAGAGAGAGAAAGAGAGAGAGAAGAGAGAGAGAGAAAGAGAGAAGAGAGATGGAGAGCGAGAGAGAAGATCATGAGGATGAGAGAGAGAGAGCGAGATGGATCGAAGAGTCTCGCGCTAGAGAGAGCTGGCGAGCCAGAGGAGCGCGCGCTAGAGCGAGCGCCCTCGAGAGAGAGAGGCGCCTGCGATGAGAGGAGAGAGAGAGCGAGAGCGAGCACGGCTTCTTTACGGTTACCGCTCGCCGACTGTGTGTGTGTGTGAGTAAGCCTGTTATTTTTCTCCACACTGCATTAACAAGATGACGTAAGGGTTTTTTTAAAATTCTGAAATTGGAAAACTTTCAGAAGAGAAACGACAGGAAAGAGCGAGGCATAGACGTCTCTGCCTGATACGTTATACCAGAAACACGTGTTTCCCCGGAGTCCTTCCAGCCCCCCCCCCTGTCTACAATACAGGAATAAAATGGTTTTTAGGAGATACAATGTTCAGGGGTTTTCTGCATTGTGACGTGTTCTTTTTTTTGGTTCACCAGGTAGCGAATGTAGGGATATACCGCCCCTCCGTCTTCGCTGTCCGGTGGTTTATTACCTTTTACTTTATTGTTGTTTTTTTTTTGTGCTCCCTGCCGAACATCAGACGGTTTCTTTGTGCGGAACTAGGACGAGCTCGAACACCGGGCCGGCTCTCTTGCAAACAGCGGCTACCATCCAGATCTAATTCTCTTATGTACACCCACCTTTGCAGCCTTGGACGACTCAGATGACTAATAACCCCTAGCGGACCCTTGTTCTCAGCTTTCAGGACCGCGCGGAGACCGATCGTAAACGCCTACATGGACGGATCTAACGAGGCGGGTTCTCTTTGGTTTTGTTGTTGTTGTTGTTTTCCCAACAGACCTACGTGAACCCACGTGGGCGCTTTCAGTAGAAGTTGGCTACTGCTCTCCAGTGCAGTCACCCGTGGGTGTAGTGCGACTGGCGTGGATAGCAGAGTCTCCGTGTGTGGCTGTTAGACAATCAGGTTCTGTACTTAGTTCATTACCCGCACAATGAAAGACGCATTACCCCTTAAATTGTACTAAACTTCAAACCTAAAACTCAATATTTATTTTAAAATAAAGGTAACAGCACAAAAAGAAAATTATTACTCGTTAGGGAAAATATAGAGTGGTTACGCTCGACTTTGTTCCATTTCTAATTAAAACTCAAAATATGTGCTGAATTTTATTCACATCATTTGGTTATTACGATTCTTAGAAAATAAAATCTCTCCCTTGATGCTTTTGGCGGCAAAATTTCAGAAATGATGTTTCTGAGATCTTTAATAATTTAGAAAATCTGCAGTGGAAATTGCCAACACAGATCATGCTTGAATTGTTTTATTTACTAATTTGAATGCTGATTGGCTAGAATTACTGACCAAAACCAAGAGTATCTGAATGCTGATTGGCTAGAATTATTAACCTAACTATGTATCTGAATACTGATTGGACAGATTTATTTGAATTACGCAGTTGTCTCTAAACGGAAATTCGTTCATTCAACATGCTGAATTATATGTTGCTAGGTAATGATTGGTTAGCTTATTTACCTAAAAATGTATAGCTAAATTTTAATTGGTTAGTAGTCCACAACATATAAAACAAAGCAAAAAATAAATAAAAGAAGAGTAAGGTACTGTATATTAATAGCTTTTAACTAAAACAGGTTTATAACGTAAGAAAAATTTTAATAAATTCGTGTGTCATTGCCGGCTCACAGACATACATCCATACAGGTAGATACAGACACTTTTCTAGCCACCTTATCTTTATAATCCACTGCATAAATGCTTTCAAGAGATTTTGGTTCCAAATCTGTACGACCTTTCCAATCCTTAATGCCGTTTGATATAAATGTTAACTTTGCATAATTTTTCCTTTTCCCCCTTTTTTTCCTGCGTAGGAAACAGTTCCGAAAATAATAAAATAATAGTTCAAGAAGAGAACCTGTTCATTATTTGCCCTTAAATGATACAAATCGAGGCTTCGTTCGGCCCGGTTTGAAAGGTGCGATGAAAAGGCATCTGTCGTTTAAGAACCTGTGCGTGCTGCTAAAGAATTCATTATCTAAGGTAAATGGCCGGGTGAGCACTTGATCGGGGAAGAGTTCAACGTTCACCTGCTGCTCCCTATATCATTTCTGCGTTAGCTTCACTTTAGGGATCATTTTACCCGCGCGGCTTCGGCCCGGCACCAGGAGACGGTGTCCGATTTTCGGTGTGGCGGCGCACATCAAACACACACACACACCACACACACGCAACACACACACACACACGCACACACACACACACACACACAACACACACACCCCGTGGCCTCGACAGAGGAACAGGGAGAGGGTGGGGTGACCGGACAAACACCCAGCCCTGTTTACTGTACGCATCTCTAAGTCCGGGCTGATCAGTCGCCTGGGAGGATTTCAAGCGAATCTTTTACCAGGGAATTCTTTTTCTTTGAGTTCTCAGCTCTCGGAGGGGGTATAGGTCACGTGGCTTGGGAAATGGGGTGGGAAGGGAGTCGTGGGGGGGCGCATGGCAGGGACAAGGATGGTACATGTCGAGCCCAACTTTTACTGTGTCAAAGGTTACATCAGATGAGAACCGATTGCCGGATAATAGCTGTGAGAAGTCACCACTGACGCGTATTGGCCCGAAGTGAAACAGAGACGAAAATCGGCTGGGAAGTTGATTTTTTTTTCTAAATTTTAAAAAATAATTATTCTGCAAATGAATTTAAAATTTGGCATCTTATAATTACTCTCTATGCATCAAACTCCATCGTTTGTAGCTGTGGCAAAAGATGCATCGCTGACAAAACTGTTTCAACATAACCATAATACAACAAACGGAAATCGGCTAGAAACGTTACCATCCGTGGGCAGTGTGGTCACGTGATTGTTGTGTCACGTGGACATACTGCGTCACCGGTAGTGAGCAGCACAGCTATAAAAAGGAAATCCCGAAAAATGGTAATAATAATTTGCACGGAGTCGAAACCAAGCACACTAAATACATTCGGAGTTAAGGTAAGAATACCTGGATAGCATTTCCAGCCGATAGAAAGTTGAGATGTCCGAAATAATAAATTAAACTAAATCTTTTGTCCGGAAAGCCTAAAAAAATGTTCCTTTATGGATGCAATGCTGATCGTGACAACAGGGAAGGATTTCCAAATACGTGGTTTTATAGGTTAGTTTAGTTTTAATAATAAGAGAGCGACGAGAAATGGCAAAACCAGTTAACTAGCGGAAAGTGAAAGTTGTGTATCGTTCTAAGCGGGTGTCATCTGCGATATACAATGCTTACTTCCTTTGTTGATGACTCTCGCGAGATCTGCACGGATTCAGTTTCAAGTATCTCAGCGGTCTTCTGCAGGATCTATTTAGGGAACTTACACGACGGTTGTCTTCACTCTCGTGGTTGGGGCGCTGTACGTTTTCTTTTAATGCTACTCGTTTTATCTGCTCGCTGGCTGCTTCCTGGTTAACAACAGTAGGGTTGACAGGACATTGGGAGGACGAGCAGAGTTGTCTTCCGAAAAACCGTTCAAACCAGCCTGGAGCTTACTCCAGAATCCACTCCAGCCAAAACGTTCCGCTCGCTGTCGACTGTTCGCCACCGAGTTATCTGCTCTTGGATTTAAATAACTGGCGCGGGAAGGCGTTAACCGAATCCGCTAAGTTTGGAGCTTACTCCAGAATCCACTCCAGCCAAAACGTTCCGCTCGCTGTCGACTGTTCGCCACCGAGTTATCTGCTCTTGGATTTAAATAACTGGCGCGGGAAGGCGTTAACCGAATCCGCTAAGTTAACCACGGCCAGACAACTCCGGTTACTGTCTCGTTAGCCTCGGCGGGCGAATTCTGTACGGTCGATTAAAAGCGAAAGGGGCTGGCCCGCCCCCCGCTTCTTCTTCTTGTCGGTACATCCGGCTGGCAAACTCGGCCAGTCGGTTCACCAGGACTCGATCAACTTTAACGGCAAATGTTTTCCTTCTGGTTTCTTGTTTGTTTGATAGTTCGCGCACTTTTTTTTTTTTTTGTTTTTTTTCCCGGAAGAGAAAACAATGTTCCAGATTTTTCTGAGAAAGTGGCATTCATTCCAGCGCCACTCGACGAAAAGAAGAAAAGAATGGGGGGGGAGAGAAAATGCCGGAGCGGAGGAGTGAAGAGTTAGTAGGATTAGTCACTGTTTGCTCGAGTCTTAGTGTGACGTCATTCCTCCTCGTTCTGGTCGTGACGCGGGCTCTTCTCCGGATGCCGACACCATTCGGTCGAATAAGCATCGTTCTGTTTACACGGCTAAAGCGCGGGAAACCAGCGCCAGTTTAGAACAAAGGATTTTCACTCCTCCTCACCGAGGTCTGACGATGTTGCCGGGCCGGGGGACATCTGCACGCGGCACTAACCGTTTCCCCCGGAAGGAAGTGAGACTACACGTGGCCCCAGTTCCCGTCCAAAACGAGACAGGGAACCGCGACCAAAAAAAAAAAAAAAAAGCTGTCTTGAAAAGCCGAAAACCACCCAGACGGATCCGTGAAGTAAAAACGGTCTACACCAGTGGTTCTCAACCCTTTTTTGGGCCATGCCCCACCTAATCACCTCTAAAATCCTGATGCCCCCCCCAATCTGGTGATATATAATTCTTAACTCCGTTTCAGCTGAAGAAGCCTAAAACGCCAATACCTTGGTCTAAACAGCCTCAAGAGAACATGGCATCCGTGAACTAAACAAAAGACAGTTAAAGTTTTGAGCAAGAAATTACTGAAAAAACTGTAAGAAAAAATATTAAGTGGTATTAGATTTTAATAATGATACATATGATAATAAGAGAGAATTCACAGGTAATAAAGAGAGAGAAAATTTCTATATTTATGAAAATATTTGTGGATTGTCTCACAAAAACAGCAAATAAAAATTCAAAACATGTAATAGAAAACTGAAATGTACTGTGAACACAAACTAATTTGAATGGAAGCTTATTTGATCATTTTAATTACTGTACAATAAAGTATAGGTTCCTATCAAATGCAAAATGCCATTTGAGCACACCTCAAGAAAAGCGGAATAAAGTTAGTGAGACCCTTGTGCTTCATGCCTGCTGCAAAGAGATTTTATATTAGGCACTAATTTAGTCAGCTTTAGTCTCAAATCTCCTCGTTTACTGATATCCAGTGAATTTCTTTTCTTCAGTAGCAAATCATTTACAACGCTAAAGCCACATTCAGCTAAATATGAAGATGTAAACGGTAACAGTTTCCTTGCAAAGCTAGTTGAATTTGGGTATTTAGTTTCTGTCTCATCACAAAGCCATGCCATCGCTCCTTTTATGTTGATTGAATAAAGTTTTAACTGACTCATCATTTTTTATTTCCGAGAGTTCTTCTTGGTACTGCACTGAAACATCAGATAAATCCACAAGCACTGGCTGCATCACCCACGATGGAAAATTAATCTGTTTTAAATCAGAAAATCTTTAAAATCAGAGGCCAATATTTTCAGATGATCCACAATGACAAGCACAGCAGCCTCAGTCGGCTCACATTTTTTTAGCCAATGAAATTGGTCAAAATTTTTGTCAGAAATATTTTTTTGGCATAACTCCATAAATGAAATAAAGCCAAATATCTTCGCCTTTGCATCAACAAGTGTTTTATTTGTTCCTTGAAGTTGTTTATTCAGCACATTCAGTTTTTCGAAAATATCTGCTAAATAACTCAAAAACGCTTTTCCATCAACGGTTAGCAGGTGCTTCATTTCAGGCTTGTCACTTAGAAAGCCACTAAGTTCATCAAACAGTTCCATGAATCTTTTCAAACAATTCCCTTTCGAAAGCCACCGTACCTCAGTGTGAAGTAAAAGTCTCACATAGTCTGAATTGTTATCTTCACAAAATTTCTCGAAAAGACGCTCACATTTGGCATTAGTTTTGATAGCATTGATAAATTTTATAACTGATTTCAGTACCTCATTAAGTACAGGAGAAATATTTTTCGACACTAAGTTCTCTCTATGAATAACACAGTGCACAAGAAGCATCTCCGGATTCTCATCTTTCATCAATTTTAAGCAGCCATTTTTCTTGCCCATCATAACAGGAGCACCATCAGCTGCACAAGATGTTATGTTTTCCATTGGTATATTATTGATATCTAAGTAGTATTTTAGTTTATTATATATATCAGCGGCGGTAGTGGGTGGTATCTAAAGATTTGCAGAATAACATTTCTTCAACAAATTCACCTTTATCAATATCTTACATAAGTTAGCAATAAGGCCTCACTGCCTCTCACAGTTGATTCATCCATTTGTACTGAGAATTTTCTTGATTTCAGCTTTTCAACAAGTTGTGTTTCAATATCTTCACTCATTTCATCTATTCTTCTCCTAACAGTGTCGTTACTGAGTGGCATGGCTTTAACATCTTTGTCATCTTTTTCCAGAACTGTTTTAAAAGAAATGCAGATATGATGGTTTAATTAAATCCTCCCCTATAGTATGATTTTTTCCAGATTTAGCAATGAGTAAAGAAATTTCATAACTTGCCTCAAGAGTACGACTGATAGTAACAGTTTGTGCTGTGAACAGAGACTTTATTGTTGATCTTTTTTCAAACTTATTCTTTAAAGATTTGAAGTAATTCAAATCTGAATTTACATACGCACTATGTTTCGCCTTCAAATGCGCCTCAAGACGACCTCGTTTCATTGATTCGTTGGTCAAGCATTGTTGGCATAAGAGACAGAAAGGTGACCTTTCATCATGAGCAGCGGGAAATTCCTCTGAATACTGACGAACTTTCTTTTTGCTTGCACTACTCATTTTATGCATAGGGGCTGTGACTGAAATAAATGAGTGATCTTAAGAAGTGAAATGCACTTTCAGAATTTAAGACGTTTAAGTTAACACAAAAATGAAATAAAATAATTAGAACGTTCAAGTAAACACATAAATGAAATGAAGTTAACACATAATTAATAAAACAATGCCGATTCGTTTTATACAGCATATAAGGACAGACAGTGCGGTACACCAGATTTTTACGAATGTGTGAGAAATTTGTGTCACACACGAATGTATTGACGATAATCGTCTGACAAAAATATGCACACACACATACACAATGAATTTGGCAAGACTGTTGTATTATATTAGCATTTGGACTATTAAGTTTTCATCTCTGACACTTTATGTATCTTCTCGTATCATCATAATACTAAACAATCAAATATATTCACGAGCAACCAAAGAAATATGTATCAATTACCTTGCGTGAAAACACCAAAACAACTTCTTTGTTTACGAGCTCTGAATTTTCAGAAAATGGAAATGCTCTCCTTTGAGAGAAAACGGAGGAAACAGTTATTATAATGGTAACTTAGCAAAAGCCCTTTGAATCGCATTTCTAAATCAAATTCAATAAATAAGGTTCTTCCATGACCTCGTGCACTTTGTGTGACGTGCATGAAGAGCGATGGCACAGTGATTATGTAATAACTATACAATAAAGACCTTTTTCACTAAAAAAAAATATTTACTCAAAATAGCATCTGAAACATAAACTTTACCTGATGGAAAATCCAAAAAATAAAAATCGAAAATTTGGATCCAGACCGCTTCATTCGTACTCAATTGCCCCCCTTGAAAATCGAATTGCCCCCCTTGAAAATCGAATTGCCCACCTGTGGGGCGTACGCCCCACGTTGAGAACCACTGGTCTAAGGTCTGAGAACCTTTCAAGCCCCCCCTTTTTCGATAGCTTTCGACCTTTAAACGCTGGGCGGCACGTGATCGGATTACTCCAGATTTTTTTTGCTTCTTGCCTGATTATTTTGAACACGTCTTCCCAAACAATTCTACTTTTCCAGCGCTGAGTTTCCCGCGGCCGTTTGTCTACCATTGAGTAACTCGCATCTATTCTGTGAAACGTTGCCGAGCTTTTAATATATGGATTCAGTTTCCCAGTCGCTCCACTTAAGAACTATTAGAGAAACTGTTAATGATGCTACTGAGAACCGGACCACTTGGTAATATATATATATGTATATCTTAAACTTAGTTGATTTTTCTTTTTCAATTTACACATTTAACTGACCAATATAGCACTGGGAGGTTTGTTGGTTGGAAGCTGGGGCGACAGAAAAAATCTTTAATTAAATACGTTTTTGACAATATGAACGAAGTTTCTGGGATTGGTCGTAAAAGAAAAAAAGGGAAGGAAGCCGGTTTGCTGAAGATGACGTCATCCAGAGAAAGTCCTTCAACAAATTAACCACATGGCAGAATTATTATTTGTTTTATTTCCTTGTTGCTGCGCAAACAAACAAACAAAAATAACGAAATATAAATAAATAAACGAGTCATTACACGTAAATTCTTGGGCTTTTGTCCAGTACATTAGTAGCGCCGCCAATAAGATTCCGAAAACAGCTTCGGTAAGTTAGCCTGTCATTCATTATATAGGTAAATGTTTGCTTACAGTTTTTTTTTTAAAAATACGTTGTGTGGTGCGTGGCTGGGAGATGCTATTGTTATTCTATTTCACCAACTTTCAAAAACGAAATTAAGATTAAACGCTGTCAGGGTCTCGTACCAAAAAGGATATTTAATGGCCTCTGTT
Source organism: Nautilus pompilius (assembly GCA_018389105.1). Classification (NCBI taxonomy): domain Eukaryota; kingdom Metazoa; phylum Mollusca; class Cephalopoda; order Nautilida; family Nautilidae; genus Nautilus; species Nautilus pompilius. The sequence continues at coordinate 469,592 of JACATO010000373.1, read as the reverse complement.
TTTATAAGTTCGGACTTACCCAGCGGTTGACGCGAACTCAGCGCCATCTAAGTCTCGCCCGCGCCGTGATCGCGACGACAAAAGGTGGCGGTAATAAAAGGAAAACGACCCGTCCCCAAATTACTGAAGCCGGGCGGTAGAAAATGTTTTTAAGAAAACGGGTTTGGGTGGGGCGAAGCGAACCATGGCAAGGAATTTAAGGTCTTCGAGTCTGTTGTCGATGTTGTTAATAGGTTCGGTGTGTGTGTGTGTGTGTGTGTGTGTGTGGTGTGTGAGTGGGTGGTCGGTCGCTGGCAGCCATTGTGACTGGAAAGGCGTGTCAAACACCCGGCCAATAAAGTGTTAATATCTTGCTATAAAGTGGTCCGGAGTGGCCTTGCTGCAAGTACCACATAGCTGTGTGATTAATGCGGGGGTGGTGCATTTCTCTGTCCATCCTCCCATCCTCAGTACCCTGAGCTTTATGGGGGGGGGGTCTTTTGTTTGTTTTTTTTTTTAAATAGGATTTCCGTCAGCTTTTTCTTTGGAGTAGTTTTTCGAGTCTTTGAAATTCCTACCGCTGTTAGTTCGACTACTTTTCCCGGTGTGTACGCTGCCGTTCAGAGTTACGGGCCCTGCATAGAAAACGCCGCTACTCTGTCTAGTCAGCCTTCCAACACTCCGCTGTCAATCAAAATGAATTACTTGCAGCGACAACAACAGCAAACCACGAAAAATCAGATATCCTCTGTATCAGAACGTATGTACGCCCATTTCTCTGAGTAATTCCGCCAATAATTGATCCTTTTTCCCTCGACTCGTCGATCGAGTTTAATGTAGTTCGGATCTGGATACCGAGATGGCCAAACAACGGTTCTAAGAAATGTCTCCGACCGTTTTATCGCCAGGTATTGTACTCCGAGATTTTCAGTAAAGTCATCACCTATGAGACGATGGTGACCCTGATGGAAAAGCATAACGTTCCATAATATTGTGATCTCTCTCTCTCTCTCTCTCTCTCTCGTCTCTCTCCTCTCTCTCTCATCTCCTCTCTCTCTCTCTTCTCTCTCTCGTCCTCTCTCTCTACTCTCTCTCCGTGTACTGACGTCATCTCTATGTAATGGCGTCAGTTCTCTCTCTCTCTCTCTCTCTCAGCTCTCTCTCTCTCCTCTCCGTGTACTGACGTCATCTCTATGTAATGGCGTCAGTTCTCTCTCTCTCTCTCTCTCTCTCTCTCTCTCTCTCTGTAGCGTGACTGACGTCATCTCTATGTAATCGCATCTCTCTCTTCTCTCTTCGTGACTGACGTCATCATATGTAATAGCGTGAGTTTCTTCTCTCTCTCTCTCTCTCTCTCTCTCTCTCTCTCTCTCTCTCTCTCTCACTCTGTAAAGAGCATCATCTCTCATGCGATGACGCCATATCTCTCTCTCTCTCTCTCTCTCGCTCTCTCTCTCTCTCTCCCCTAAAAATCCCAGCATCTCTAATCAAGGCAACAATCATATAACTAGCCAGGTGACCCATGCCTGCATATTTCTATTACCATTCTCAACTGTAAGGCAAACGCATACTGTCGTCGGTTAGAGACAAATATATTCAAAGCTCTGTTCCGCTGCTCCTTTGTATAATTCTGTCGTTTAGCTCAGTAAAGATCGCTTAGGGATTTTTACCCGCTCCTCAGTCGATCTGTCCATCCTCTCCTAACCGTCTTTTGATGATAAAGGCTGATACACTGCGAGCTGCAAAAACACGTGGTCAGTTAGCTGGCTTGAACCGGCAACTTTATCTTTTTGCTCTAATTTTTCTTTTTTTTAACATTTTCAATGTATCAGGATGATTCCGAAGAGAAAAACTGGTTTGGAAAAAATTCCTTTCCTAAAAAAAATAAAATTTATAAAGATGGTTGCCTAAAAAAAAAAGGTCTTGAGCTGCTTTCTACCGTAAAAGACAACAAAAAACAGTAGGGGGCGAGTTGGTAGTTTGGCTGTGTGAATACGGCACTGGAGAAAGGAATGGTGGTGGTGGTGGGTCTTGTCTGAGGGAGAACTGTGCTCGTGACAGAGCACAATACACGTACAGGAAAAGATAACTGCATTAACTTACTTACTTCTCGCGAGCGTAAGTCGTTGGATCGGGTTTCCTTCGTGCGATCCTCAATAGCATTTTCGCTTAAATTCAATCGATAAAAAGGGCAAATCTTTTTCGAAAACTCAAAAGCAATAAAAAATAAAAAAAATTGTATAGCGTTCGGTCTTTACCTATGGCACTTCAGACGCGAAAAACATACATATAATGAACGTCGTGGCTTTTACTTTGTATTTAAAGCTGTTATAGCCGGCTGTTAGCGGTTCTTTCTAGACGACCTTTACTGGAACCGATATATATTATATATATATCACCTAAAACATCACGTGGCGGTTGTCTTTTTTTTTCTTAGATCGCGCCAGTTATCTTCTCCTCGTTTTGCGCCTGTAGCCCATACATCTGAGGCGCTGTTGTTGTTGGCGTGTACCGACAAGGTAGATAGTTTTGGTGACGAAATGTAATGTCACGGTTGTCCACTAGGAAGCGTTGCCCCTTCTGCGCGATGCGAGGGGCCGAAACTTCCGGATTCGGCAGGAAACCCATACTTGTGCTTTTCATTTTTAGATGATGTGAGGAATTTAAAGCGCTTGTGGGGAAAAAAATCCACAAAGTTTTAACAGTTTTTGATTCGGTTTCCATTGTAAAAATTAAATAAATTATCGAATTCGCAGAAGCATTGGATAATTATTCCCATATCAACACTTTGGTTTCCGCTATCCTGTTTACGAAGAGTTAATAGATAGTTCTGCGTGAAAATCTAAACAAGTTTATTTGTGAATGTTGATCTATTGGGGACGATCTCTGCTTGTCCTTGATGGGTATCCATTTACTTTTGACTAAAATGTATTATGACGTCAGGTAGTTATGGCACGTGTGTCAGTTTTACGGTAGACATTGGACAGTTATTTCGTATGTTTCCCTATGTTCGACGATAGACATGCATCCCTGCGATCTTTCCAAGCTGACCTCTTCAGACTTTAATCCCGAGAACGACATTTTAAATAAAAGAATCGCCGAAACGTAGACCTATTTGTTAGTTGTATTATTACTAATATTGTGACGGAAAAAGCCCTACTAACTCTTTAATTTTCGTAAAAACAAAAAAACACATTACCAATATCTTTCTGTTCCTGTTATCCATAAGAATGGCGGGTGGCCGTCTGCACGACGTACCGGCCTTCAGAGGGCGACGACCCCTCCCCCCCCCCAGGAGTTTGCTTCTTGCCTGAATCAATCTCGGTTTGCAAACCCCTTCCCCTGCGGTATGATTTATTCTCACCCTACTTTATCAGTTTGTCGACACGTGTTTTCTCCGGGGTGCTACGATTTCCTCTGACAGCTAAACAGAGAATTTATTCCCCTTCTCGAGATTAAAACGTGCGACGGACGGGAGATTCGTGTGAATGAGCCAGACCGAAACTGTCCCGGGTTTCGCTGTGTTTCATTAAACTAAAAACCGACGGTGAACTGGAAAACTTCGCTAAAGGTAAAACGGGACAAAAGCGCAGGGCGCTGAGACGCGTACCTAGCCTTGCGTGAAACTAAATAGCGACGAGTGAGGATTCTGTCAAATCGCCATCCATCCCGCGACTCTCCCTCTGGCTTAGCCTCGTGTGGGCGCCACCTCCGACGAAGACAATTATCTGGCATTCATGTACTAGGGCCGCGGGGCCATCCTGAATCGATTCCTGAATACTTCTCCAGCGCTTCATATGGCACCCAGCGAGAAAGAAAGGACGGGCGGACAAGTGACCTTTAAAGAGTTGCAGGAAGAAAAAAATATATATATTGTCTACATAGAAAATATTTAATTTTCCCAGATTGGCGGACGCGTTTGACAAGTCCTGTGGGACTTTGCCGTTTGATTACGACATCAAACCTGTTATCTTCCGCCCTGCTGTAGCCGATACTGTCAGCTTTGGAGGGGAGCATCCTATTAAAGTATACATTAATACGTAAAAATGCAGGATTCAAAGACAAAGTTCAGGATAAAAGTCCCAAGTCGGTTACTCAACCAAAACGAACAATCGTTTAGCCAATTAAAGAGAGACCGGGAGTTCGTACAGATGGTGGCTGTAGCGCACTCGCTCGTCGTTGTAACGGTCAGAAATTCGATAGCCCCATCCCCGGGCCCCGTCGGGTGCTCCTCTTTGACAGGCTTTTCCTACTTCCCAATCTGAAGAGTACTAGAAGTCGGTGTAACCCTTTGCGTACAGATTGCATCCGGCTTCGCACATCGCGTCCGTCGCCATTTGGCTTGGTTGTTCCGCCACGATTGCTTCCTTCGGCCGAGGGTAGGGGGTAAAACAGAAACCAGTCCGACGAAATATGGTGTGAAGACGGGGGCTTCTTCTCTACCCCGCTGTGACAAAGAAAATTCAGTAAATGTTTACCTTGCTGCTTTTATTAAACGCGCCCGGTCTGGGTGTTAGTCTCTCGAGGAGAATCCTGGTGGAGTTCTCCGAAATTATTACAGGTCGTGAGTACGTGGACAATGGCGATTTTTAATCCCCCCCCTCAGCAGCTAATCCCAAATACCAACACAGTGTAACTACTATTTAAACAAGCATCAGTAATATTTCACCATCAACTTGACTCCTTAAATTAGCAGATCTGAAAAGAAAGAAATGTCCCTGACTGGCCAATGTTGCACTAAACTGCAGGTAGGATATCTAAAGTAACGATGCTGTTTAGTTAATCAGTAATATTAATGCAGCCTGACCCGATCTAGTTCAATGGGTGTATATCAAAGTTCCTTACAAAGAAGTGAAAATTATGTTAACCCGATCAATACTTTTTTGTTTTCTTAATCAGTGTAGGCCGGCAGCCATCTACAAACTTGTCTTACAAAGGTGAATTATTACAGTTGTATGAAAGAGCCGAAGATAGAACCAACAATCGCTGATAAGCCAAGCTTGAATACCTGTCCAAATTGGTAAGAGGTTACGGTAAGGTCACTCTCCTTAGATCGGGTATAGCGCAGACATAGCGGGTGAAATCGATGAACGACGTTATCGCAAAAGGGCGATAAGACGAGGTCTGTTTGTAGTTGTTTTGTCCTTTCCCCTTTAAAGATAAATGATATCTTGCCTCAAGCTTTTACCAACTTAACCATCTTGGAAAACGGCCATTCTCCGATTGCCATGGTCGCGAAGTCTTACTGTTTACAATAGAATACACTGGGTTTCGCTTTTACGGCCTTGCATTACTTTACGAATGGCTTCACTCGAACAGCAGCTGTAGCTAGAGACCAATGTCGACAACATTTCCAAATCTACTCTAGGTAGGATGCATAAAAAACAAGCATACACACCTACGTATGTCAGGGGCTAGCGGTCTGGGTGCCTGGGCGGTTCTGGGAGACTCACATATCAGGGGCTAGAAGTCTCGGTGCCTGGGCGGTTCTGGGAGACTCACATATCAGGGGCTAGAGGTCTCGGTGCCTGAGCGGTTCTAGGAGACTCACATATCGGGGGCTAGAGGTCTCGGTGCCTGAGCGGTTCTAGGAGACTCACATATCAGGGGCTAGCGGTCTCGGTGCCTGAGCGGCTCTAGGAGACTCGCATATCAGGGGCTAGAGGTCTCGGTGACTGAGCGGTTCTAGGAGACTCACATATCAGGGGCTAGAGGTCTCGGTGCCTGAGCGGTTCTGGGAGACTCACATATCAGGGGCTAGAGGTCTCGGTGCCTGAGCGGTTCTAGGAGACTGGCTAGAGGTCTCGGTGCCTGAGCGGTTCTAGGGGACTCACATATCAGGGGCTAGCGGTCTCGGTGCCTGAGCGGTTCTAGGGGACTCACATATCAGGGGCTAGAGGTCTCGGTGCCTGAGCGGTTCTAGGGGACTCACATATCAGGGGCTAGAGGTCTCGGTGCCTGAGCGGTTCTAGGAGACTCACATATCAGGGGCTAGAGGTCTCGGTGCCTGAGCGGTTCTAGGAGACTCACATATCAGGGGCTAGAGGTCTCGGTGCCTGAGCGGTTCTAGGAGACTCACATATCAGGGGCTAGAGGTCTCGGTGCCTGAGCGGTTCTAGGAGACTCTCGTCGACAGACGTACTTGACTGTTTCTTTTTAATAGACGTTGTACGAATTTTCTAACCAAATGTAATGTATACATTATTTTAAATATTATTACCAAATAGGAAAGTTTATTTAAGTTCACATTCTAGCAGCAGAAAGAGGCAGCAAAATTTCTAATTATGTATTGTTATTATCGATACCTATTATTATTATTATTATTATTATTATTATTATTATTATTATTATGGATAGTTCTCGCCCGAGATGTGTCCGCCATTCCCAGTCCAACCCGCGGGACAAATGTCACCGTGGAGAGGGGAGGTGGCGAGATGGAGGATACGGTAATGCGAATGTCAGGGGGGTGGGGGGGAACTCAGTTACACCGTAGATATTTGTTCATGCATAAACTGTCATCCAGACGTTTCTCTAAGTTTCAGAGGTCAGTTCCTCCTCCGCGCAGCTGCCGTAACGACCGGCCCCGATTATTTAAAGGGGCACTGGTGGTGTGAGCGTGTGATGGACCTGTACGCCTACACCCAATGTTCAGAGAACCCACTGATTCTCGTTTCAGATATTCAGCGCAGAAGTTAACCTCATTTTCTTTCGGATGCTGTTTAAGGATGAAGGTCCCGCGGCAGAGGATGGAGCGCTGGAAATGACGACAAAGTTGAAAAAAAACCTCTTCTCTCTTTTTAAAATTCAGATTATTCGTAATCAGAACCGTCCTTGGTGTGTACGGTTCCCGGTGGCCCAATTGAGGGCAGTGATAAGCCATCGTTGCATAGGTGTACAACAGAAGAGCTATCATTTCATTAGATCCTTCATCGGCGTTTGCTAGTTTCTTGATATCATACAATCCCCATGAGGGCTGAATCGCCCGCCACCTGTCGGCAGTTGACCCGCGTTCAGGACGACGTCGAGCTAAACGATCTATCTGTTCCCCCATTAAAAGTCTGCCTTTCCTTATTTGGAATTCTCGCCACAGCTGGACCACAGTGGTTCAGCAAATCCCCCCCCTCTCTCTCTCTCTCCCTTTTTTAAAATCTTCTTTCTCTGTCTGCATTTTCGCATCAGTTTTCTCTTGTTTCAGCAACAGAGTCGGCTCAAACCACCTGCGGAAGCTCACAGAGGACTTTCTGAACGTTCATCTTACAGTAAAAGCAAGACTTAGATTTAGCCAGTCACTTTCACTCACCAGAGAGACTTACAGTCCGCCAATCAGAGTTGTTCACTCACGCGGAACCCGATCGCTACGCGCGTCAGATATCGATCACAGACTAATCAATCTTAGAGTCTGTAGTTGCGGTGCAGTTATCTGTTATTGTTGCGGTGTTTTCGATAATCGATATCGTCGTAGGTACAGACTGGAGCATAACATAACCGCGTTTCTTTACACGGTTAATGTGTTTGTCTTTTACCAGTTGATGCCCTTAGGTTTCGTGGAGCTAAAGGACAACTCCTCTCTCTCTCTCTCTCCTCTCTTCTCTCTCTCTCTCTCTCTCTCTCTCTCTCTCTCTCTCTCTCTCGTCTCTCTCGTCTCTCTCGCTCTCTCTCTCTCATCTCTCTCTCTCTCTCTCTCTCTCTTATCTCTCTCTCTCTCTGCTCGCTCTCTCTCTCTCTCTCCTCTGCTCGCAGTGATTTTTTTAAAATACAATGGGCGACGGAACTGTTAGATTGATTTAGGAGTCACCCAGGAGGCAGGAAACCAACGTAATTTCTGAACATTTTTCCATACACCTCCGCAAAAGTTAAATCACCCCCTTAAACGATTCTTAAACTGATTAGCATTATTGTCATTAAATATACTTAATACTAATTTATTCCACTCATTAATAATTCATAATTCTATAAAATAAAACTGGCAGTAATCCTAGTTAATTTCTCTAATTAAGACCCCTAGCGATTGGAGATAGTATAAATATTTGCCCCATTTTACACAGTCAGTTTCCACCGCCTCCTCACCTCTCCAAGTCACCTCTTAAATGTCTAAATTCACACTCGGCAGATCCAATATTTTCTAGTATCCAGCGTATTCCAAACGCCTAGCGCCCTGGATTCTGATGAATCAACGCCTACTCCCAAATAGAAACAGTAATGAATATTGGTCTACCAAAGAGAGTTCCGAGTTCTGTTCTTTAAGTGTAATTATACCATAGCTAACGTGATGTTGAAGCATTTACCTGGTTCTGATATATCCTCCGGGCATCTCTCTACTTAAGATAGTCCTGTGTGCATTTGTTGTTGTTTGGCCGCGGGAGATGGCTGCGGGCAGTTCCCACGAATATCGAATTAACTCTTTTATTAGCTTGATGCCAAAATTACCAGTGTAGCACGAATTGGCGTTTTTGCTTAAAATCGCCACGCAAACCACCGACGGACGGACTCTTAAGACTTTGAGGCGGACGGATTCCACCCATTCTCAGGGACTCGTAACCTCCTTTGCTTGTTCTGCGCGAATTATTTACTGCGGAGCACTCCTCGAAATTACCCGACGCCCCTTGCACGTCGTCAAGGCAGCCCGAGATCCTCCCCGGTAACGTTCGAGAAATCTCGTTAAAATTTGTTTAGTCAGCTTGGTTAAAACAAAAATAAGAATTCCAAAGGGGTCGAATAGTTCCCCCCCCTCTCCCAGCCCCCCTTTTAATACGAGAATTAGGCCCTAGAGTTTGTTTGTTTTTTTAATATCAAAGATTACGTACCTGGCGAGGATGTCTCGACAAAGTTCCGAGAACCGACCAATCGACCGCAAAACAAGCGGTTCTCTCAGAAGGTATCATCCCGCAAATAAATTGTCCAGCTCGTAAGAGGCCCGCGTCGTTGTGGAGCAACAGGGTTGCTCAGTGTCTTTAGTTATTAACTGCTGGCGGCTGACTGTTGAAAAGAAATAGAGATCAGATCTCAGAAGCAGCTTATAAAACGGCGCCGATTTATCATGTAATAATACTCGGATTGATTTTTAAGTGTCTGCTGATCTCCGCGCGGGTGTGTTCTTTCCGGTGTTTCCCGGTGTCGAGTGAATGTATATAGGTTTCACACCATTGAGTCATTTCTCTGCAGTGGCTTTGGCGAACTCTGTCAGACCTCTAGCAACCGCCAGAGTCTAAGCTGCAGGCTGGGGGCACTTCACATCATATCGCTACGCCTCACTTTCACTTTATTGTTTAAGAGCAGAAGAAACGACCACAGCAGGACTTTGACCGTCCTCTGCACTTAAAAGGGGGCTGGGATTTTACGTAATCGTTATTTATTTTACCATAATTCGAGAAAATGAAACGGGAAGTAACGTTCCCGGTGCTGTCTGATCAATAGAAGCATTCCGAACTCAGATCTACACGGATAAAGTTGACAGATGGTCTATAGCTACAGTCGAAGGCTGGTTATAGTGTTGTTTGTTGTTGTTTGCGAGGGAGGGGGCTTAAATAAATTAACCAGTTTAGTAAAATCCGATGAAAAATCTGAATAATAAACCTTAAGACTCTTGATAAAATCCGGATGCACTGTAAACGGGGTGGAGCTGGCGAAAAAGCGATGCTAGCATTTGGCACAGGTTGCCTCGTTGACAGTTTATAGCTGCCATCTACTTTCCCCTGTCCGGTGTAAATAAGTGAGCGGAGTAGTTACAGTTTTTACCCCGAGAAGAAGAAAGTAATAGAAATATGGGAGGATGAAGGCGGCGGACCCTCGTCGGTTTAGTTTCTAGTAGGCCAGAACCTGTTACGAAGAATAAAACTGACGAACAATGGCGCCTGTCTGGAGATGCCGAGGCGGTTTGGCATGTACCTAGTAACCTCCCCTTCCCCCCCTTTTTTTTTGCTAGACGAACCATTTAAGGAATCAGTGGGACCAGGACTCGAACCAGCGCAAACACCGTACTGCGGCAAGCAGTTCGCATACCAAGACCGTGCGTCGTGGGAGATTTCGCTAGCAGGTTTCAGATCAGTTTACTATCGGCTTATGGCCGGCTTATCGTGGGCTTACTGCCGTCGGCTGTGTCCGTATCAGGTCACTTCAGGTAAAGACAATCTCTAACACCGGTGTCTTAACCAAACCGTCCAAACACTCCAAAACAAAGTTTAGAAGTTCAGGTTAAAAAAAAATAATAGATCCATCCATTGCTCTCATGCGTTTTTAAGGCGTAAATCCCTCCCAACCGGATAAGAATTTAGACACTTTTTTTAAAGCCCCATCTGTTTGCTGCATTTTGAATAGTGCATTTAGATAATAACTTGTGATGGTGGAGACAACTTCGAATGTTTTATGTCTTAGGCGGCCAAAGCGAACTGATTAATAGTCTTCGCAGGTTACTTCATGGGGCAAGATTGCGGAAAAGGGGGGGGCGCATAATACTGAACCAGCTAAAGGATCTACAAGGTTTAATTTTATGAAATACTTATAGTGACGAACTTACAATGAAATGGAGTACATTCCCAGGAAAAACCGTTGATGAAATCAGTAATAATTAGCATAAAGCCTTTGTTGATCCCTGTATAAGTCGTGATTAGTTTCTACCTATTTTCAATAGATAAACCAGGATCTCTTCTAACGTGGTGTGAATCAGGACGGTGATGGGAAGCTGCGGACCACTCCAAGACATACGTCTCCAATCCATCTCTCCCACGCCTTCTCGCTCTCACCTCTCCCTAACTCTCGATCGCCCCTCATCCCCGCTCTCCTCTCCTCTCCCTCTCTCTCTCTCTCGCCTCTACTCTCTCTCATCCTTCTCATCTCTCTCTTCTCCTCATCTCTCTCTCCCATCTCTCTCTCCTCTCTCATCTCCTCAAACTCTCCCCTCTGACATCTCTCTCTCTACTCGCAATCTCGCTCTCTCTCTCTCTCTCTCTCTCTCTCTCTCTCTCTCTCTCTCTCTCTCTACTCTCTCTCTCTCTCTCATCTCTGTCTCTCTCTCTCTCTCTCTCTCTCTCCATCTCGCTCTCTCTCTCTCTCTCTCTCTCTCTCTCTCTCTCTCTCTCTCTCCTCTCTCTCGCTCTCTCTCACATCATCTCCTCTCCTCTCTCTCTCTCTCTCTCTCTCTCTCTCTCTCTCTCTCTATCATCTCTCTCTCTCTCCTCTCTCGCCTCTCTCTCTCTCTCTCTCTCTCTCTCTCTCTCTCTCTCTCTCTCTCTCTGTGTTCGTATGCATTACGATCTGATAGGGAATAGCAGCGAGAAGAGATGGGTCCCCTAGCTTAACATCCCTAGAAATTTTACTTAATTTTTCTAAATGACAGTGCTGATAGTTTCGCTCTCTGGGAGCCAACCGTACCTTGGTGTTGGCAATTCTGCTTTTTTCAAAATGTTTTATAAACAGTAATATTTATTTTAATATATGGTAAAAAGAATTGGTAACGCAGACAGACGGGGATGGGATACCTTTTTGGAGTAACTGATCATAGAAGCGATACCATTCTACATAGGTATGAAGACCTAGACCTAGTGAGTTAAAGAGTGAGTAATTAATTATCTATCACGTTTATCTACTGGAGCCAGTAAACAATCCAGCTGAAGGAATTAGAAAGGAGAACGTTTGTATGGCATTGATGGTCATTAATTCCGCTTTTCCTGGATATTGTAGTTTTCAAATAGATGCTAAAAATTACAGCCTCTCTTAAAAGCTGGACCGGAAGTATCAGGGGCCTGGCGGAGAGGATCGCCATCGTCACATTCAAATCACGTAGGATCTGTGAGATTGCGAGAGTTTTACAACAGCACATTGATCTCCATATCCAGTATTATTCAGTGGATTTCAAATCTTGTAATAGTAAAGTTGTCTAGTTAGTTGGTTATCCCCCATATTTTAGTTCGGGGACCAAAAAGACCAGCTGGGCGGCGAAGGAAAAGCCGAAGTTCTCGGAGAAGCGAATTTTGACAGCCACCATGACAAGCGAACAAGCTTCGCGCTCACTCGCTGTTAGCAGCCATTAAAAAATTTTTAATTATTTATTTTTAAAATATGTCTCTTCCATGATTATGTGAAATATATTATTATTATTATTATTATTATTATTATATTATTATTATTATTATTATTATTATTATATTATTATTAGCATACATTGTTTAATTAAATAAAACGACGGATCAGCTGTGTGACGTTGCAATCGGGAGATAATACGAAAAGCCAATCAAGAGCAGCAACCTTGACCTTCCGTGCTCGTGTGATGTAGGCGACCTATCGTAAAACTGTTTCTACTTCTCAACAGAGGAATAAGAAGAAATCTCAAAGTGTCTGTTTTGTCTCACTAGTAAGCAAGCAGATCCGCTGGCGTACTTCTGCACCTCATCAGTTAATGTACTTCCGCGAGCCGCAAGTCCTCACCACCTAAACGAAAGGCAAAAAGGAGGAGATCGTTTGTAGCGAGAGTACGAGGTTGGAAGGAGTCCCACCCCCCCCCGTTATCTTTTAACCCTTCCCACGTGAAATCAAGGCAAAAGGTTCCAGTGCACTGCAAAACATCTTCCTTTGAATACATTCACAATATTCATAAATAGGCAACTTGCTATTTAAAAAAGTAATGGTAATAGTCAGATCCGATAACTTATCATTGGGTAAAACCAAGATTTTCTGTAGCGAGGTAGGTTCGTTCTATGCGCTTAGGACGGTCGTGGGACGTAGAAGCTCCACTAAATGTACTCGGGGCTCGGAGCTAAGTTAGGACGGCGCGAGAAAAGGGTGTTCGGCAAATCTGCGATCAGGGTCTGGGCGTGCGAGACCGGGATGCTAAGTCGCTCCCCTTCCACACCACCTTAATTGCCGGATGGTCAGTTAAAGGGCGAGCGAGATTGAGGGGAGGGGCTGAGATGCTTAAGCTTCCGCGCACCGGCGAGTCGGACAAAAAAAGGGGGCGAGGGAAGGGAAAGGTGACAGTGGACGACGGTCAGATCGATTTCCTCAGGCGATCTCCATAAAAATGGTAGCGACGGGAAGGGACAATGAAGGGGACTAGAGGGTTCGGGTCATCCGGCCTTCGTTCGTTGATCTGCTTCCTCACTGAGATAATTAGGGTTTTTTTGGGGGGGTGGGAGGACAGCATAAAGGAATGCGCTCCGTGAAAATGGGAAATCCTTTCACTAATTTATTCCGCTAGTTAAAAGAGAGAAACGACAACGGAGGGACCGGTGCAAAGGTCAGGGGTCGCATAAATCTTTAATCTTCGGTGGAGCTTAAAACTTCGTTATAAAATCCCTCCCGTCGCCGTATTTAGGGTTCACGAGGCTCGAACTTCGCGGATCAGCCTTATTTCCAAATTAGACCAGTTGAGATTGTCGGGACTAAGCCCTCGGTTATTTCTGCCGTTCTGTATTCATATGTATGTATATTTTACGGCGGTATTCCCGTTCTCGCATCTCGAGGAGCCGGGGCAGCGGTCAGGCATCCGGGGAGGCAGCGCCATTAACAAAAGGATAGACATAAATCAGACAGAGTTAACTCTGTGGACCGGGGTTAGGGTTCGATCCATGCAGGCGACAGCTAAATTATGGGAGTAGAATGGCGTTTTTTTTTTTTTTTTTAAAAAGGAAGAACTGAAGACTAGAAATATTAGTAATTACGTCTTTGTAGACCATCCGCATTGTCTTTTCTTCCTCTTAATCTCCCAGATCTTTGGAGGGGGGAGGGGCTGGGCTCTCTGACGTCAGCACCTCGTGTCTAACCCTGCCGGGCAGCGTCGGCACAGACACTATCCACAACAGAGAGGAGGGGAAAGGAAGACGGTGAATCGGTGAATGCGAAGTGAGCAGCCGTCGATCACAAGCCCGGCTTGTCGCTGCTGCACAGATTTTCGGTTTGTTTTCTCAATTATGGCCTGTACGATTGTGCGTCATAGTTGTGCAATATGGTGCTATTATCTCTCTCTCTCTGTGTCTGTAATGACGTCATATCTCTCTGAATCTCTCTGTATGTCTGTCTGTAATGACGTCACATCTCTCTGTAATGATGTCACATCTCTCTGTAATGGTGTCACCTCAACCTCTCTCTGTAATGATGTCACATCTCTCTGTAATGATGTCACATCTCTCTGTAATGGTGTCACCTCAACCTCTCTCTGTAATGACGTCATATCTCTCTGAATCTCTCTGTATGTCTGTCTGTAATGACGTCACATCTCTCTGTAATGACGTCATATCTCTCTGTAATGGTGTCACCTCAACCTCTCTCTGTAATGACGTCACATCTCTCTGTAATGGTGTCACCTCAACCTCTCTCTGTAATGACGTTCTCTCTCTCTCTCTCTCTCTCTCTAGATTGGATAATTTTGTGAAAATAACTGGTTATGTGAATCTGTGAAAGAGCTTGACAAAAAACACCCTGTGGGTCTGAAATAAGACGGTCGCGTCACGCAGTTTACCTCTCCCGCGAGCTGCTGTCATTTCTACCGAGCTCTCCAAATGCTCGCCATTTACGGTCTGTGGGAAGGGATCACCCTGCCAAACACCGGCACCACCACTCCCCCCCCACCTGAGCCCGTCTTTCCGAATTAGGCCGAACGTTAACCTTCCAACCTCGACGCTTGTGCAGGCCGGTCCAGTTCGTCCGACAGGGTTCTATCTCACCACGCTGCCCCGCCCCTGAATAACTATGGATTACGGTGTTTCCTCGTAGCTTGCGTCGCTTTTTGGATTTCCTACTTTCACTTTTCTGTGCTTGGCCTACGCACCACTCGATCGACCATTTTCGCGGCCCATGGGTATAACATTTCGCCTGGTATGCACCCCCCCACACACGCATAAACTAAATACACGCCTTCCTATATATATGGGTTGACAGATGTCTATTTACCTTTAATTCGGACATGTTATCTATCCCGAGCCATTACTCATCCGGGTGGAGTCAGCCTAACATCAAGTCGCTTTTACAGCGAGACAAGAAAACAAAAAAGGGCTGGCCGCGTCTATAAACCGTTAAATTTCTAAAAGTGAGCTTGGGTTAATGTCAACATTATCCCATAATATAGACAAACATTACTTAACGAAGTAAAATCGTCGTCCTTTAGCAAACTCATCACCCCCCCTTTCTATCGTCCGCCTCCCCTCTGCAGATTGCATCGGGGTCTTCTTCTTCTTCTTTTATGTGTATCTGTGAGGAGATGACAAATATCACCTTTGAGTCTCCCAGGTGAGTACAAAATTTCCACACGCCGCGACTAATCTGACAAACGACGACAACAACATAAAGCTGAATTTACCGAAACTAAGTTATCTGGTAACGCAGAAGTCGATTTATCGTAGAAGTCTATAAAAACAAGAAGTTCGCGAGCAATTAATCGTTACATTTAATGTGTTTAACGAGTGCTGATTCCGCAGAAGTTTGACAATACCAAGCTATCTATCAACACGGCAAAAAGGTAAAGCATTACTTCGAGATGATACATTCTTTTCTGGCAGGTAACCAAGTAGACAGGTAGCCAGAAAATAAAATTACCGGAGCAACGACAGCACACACACACACACACTGAATCAGAAATGAGTCACTTGGTAGGTTTTTTCATGTTCTGAATAATAAGTGTTAACAGAACTATTCCACTTATCTGTTCTGCAAATTTGTTATCATCTAAATGGTATAGCACCGCACTCCCTCTTCCATTGGCATTTTGAGTCACCAAAAGTATGCTTAACAGCTTTTAATTGGCTAATTTATTTCTTTGGAAACAATACAATTATAGTTCGGGAATCCTTTGTTTGTTTGTTTTTGTTTCAAAAAAAAAAAATTTTGTGGTTAAAGATGCCAGTAAGTTTACGTTGCGGTTTAGCTACTGAGTCAACTGTTACAGCCTGGTACTTCCGGATAACGGAAATATTTGTCGATGCGGTTTTTAGAGCACTGACACCGTTCATGTCTCCACTAAATCTACTCAGTTCGCAGTTCTGTCGTTGATTCTCATAGATGGCGCATCGAACCCCCCGGCGTGACGTCATTGGAGGCGGCGGGAATGGATGGACAGTACCGCGCGGCTAGAACTTTCGGAAGAGGTTTTTTTTAACGGTTCGATTACAGAAAAAGATATTATATTATAAAAAGGGGGGAAAAAAGCCAGTCGTTGTTTTAGTGGGTGACGTCACTCGTCTTTTCGGCATGAGTCACCGGGACTGGGGTCCCTTTATCTGGGTGCGAGTGTCGACAAGTCTCGCAACCGGCGAATTTCTTTGTTGTCTCGGTTCTTCCCGACGCTGCTTTATCTCCCCGAACAATTAGGAGGCTACAATACGCGACCGCCAAGAGCCGGTCCAATACTCTAATCTTAAAACAATTAGCATAACTCCAGAAGTTTTTCTCTGCGGTGGCTAATTCAATTAGGTCAGTAGGCTGCTGCTGTTTTTCGGCTAGCGGGCATAGTCGGTTCAGCCTCGTTTGGCTGGAGAAGGAAGCCGGACCGGCCTGATCGCGCGAAACGTGACTCATGCAACAAAGGGCGAGATGCGCGTCCATTTGAAGCCGCCGGTGTCGGTCTGAACCCCGTACCCTCGGGAGACCAGGCACCCGGAACTCCGAGGCGGTTATCCCGCTGAGAGAGAGGCGATCGACTATATATTATTAATAAATCCTAACTTGGCTTCTCTCTTTTTTCTATTTTTGGTGTGTGTGGCTCAGGTGGGTTTTTAAATTTTACTTTCTATTTTGATTTTGTTGTTGTCGTCGTTGTTTTGAGCGACAGGGTTTACCTTGTGCCGTTGTCCCCTGGCCCTTCGATGACCAGGCCCCACTGTTTGAAGGTCAGGGACATTCCAGTTCGGTCTTTATGATTGTATTTTGCTCAGATGCAGCATCGAACAGACAAACACCTTTCTATCATGGAAAGAAAACAAAAGATGCGGCCTGAAGGCCGGCGTTACCTCCGTTAATCTCTCTGTTGGTGGACGTAAGACTGCAGCCGCCATTTTAATCGACTTTGTCTCAATTTAACCAACTGATCATCTACGTAAATATTTGCTTTAAAATGGGGGGAGTTACGCGCGAAAGATAATCAGGTAAAATCTAGAACCAAACCCAAATAATTCATTTTAGTTTTAATTTCGGTTTTCCAAACGTGGAGTCTCCTTTTTAAATCAGACTATTTTTGGATTAGCAGCATCTAACGGTAGTTTTCTAGAACAGACCTCTTGTGCCGGTACACCGGTGTGTCGGGCTCTACGTGGGATTTACACGGCATTAAATATGATTAAAGGCGACCTTTCAGTTCTTTAGGACTTTCGTTTGTTAAATGTGAAATGCGTTCTAATTTGGGTTTTCATTCGTATTACCCTTTATCACTTCGGTTTCATTCGCTTTTCTATTATTATTATTAGTATTATTATTATTATTATATTAGATTATTATAATGTATTATTATTATTATATTATTATGATTATTATTATTATTATCTTTTATTATTATTATTATTATTATTATTATTATTATTATTATTATTATTATTATTATTATATTATTATTATTATTATTATTATTATTATTATTATTATTATTATTATTATTATTATTATTATTATTATTATTATATTTATATTGATTTCTGCATATATTATTAATGCTTACCATCTATTCGTAAATATCCATAGATTTACCTGGCTTTTTTATGGAGGAGGGAAAATAGTACCGAGGCATTATGATCTCTTTTTTAAAAAAAGGAATAAATTATTCATTTTTCAGGACAAAATCATGTAACTAAATTAAGCTTAGTACACTCGGTGTCATGGCGTCAAAAAGGGGCTGAACTGATGGCTAGTAAAAGCGCTTGCAAGATTAGGGGATCGAGCAGCTTTTAACTGAACACTTCTGATACCCAGAGGCCCCTCTATAGTTTCCCCGCCTCTCTGTAACTTTCCCAGTATATTATGCTAATCTGCCCTTGATTTTTTTGTTGTTTTTTTTGTGTGTTTGGTTTGAATTGTTCTAAAAGCTCTGTCGTCTTTACGTTAAATCGCGTCACCAGAGGGGGCTGGATGCATGCGAGTTGTTTGTGTTTTTTGACCAGGCTCTCACGATAAGACTTGTAGGATTTCTATGAAGTAACTTATTGTTATTAAGTAGAGTACCACGTCTACCACGTGATACTGTCAAAAGCATCCTGGATCGCGTGTCGTCACGACACTGGATCGATTAAATATTGGGATGTTCCTTTCCAGCAGCCGATCTGACCCGCGCCGGCTCCGAACAGGACAAGATCTCTACCCCCTCTCTCCACCTTTCCCTCAGAACCAGTCTGGACCGCGGCTCAGACGCTTGCAGGAATGTTTGGTCTACCATTCCCTCAGACTCTTCTTTCTGAACATTGCCATCAGCACCACCTATAGATTCAGAACCCTTCTTCCCGTCCCTGCTCAGCGAATCAGATCCTCTGCAGCAAACAAAGCCATCAAGAGAGTATGATGATCGCGGCCGAGTTACAGTGGAAGGGAAAAAAACCAACAGGTGATGGGTTCAAGACCAAATGTAGCTACTTGTACTATTTCAAAAACAAACATCTGCTGCAAAGATCCATCGCGCACCTAAAAACACAAACCATGACAATGACGGCAGCTCGCTCAGAAGCGTCAATTTTCTAGTGAGTTCTCCGGAAACAATGGTGAGAGATTCCCAAACTAACCGCCCAGCTTAATCTTTATCATTGACTCTTTGATGACTGGAATAAAAACATCGTTCTTAGGTCCGTTAGTGAAGATGAATTTAATTTGGAGATTTATTTTGCTTTAGTGTCTTCAAAAGGGCGGGAAGTCAACGTCCTGTAACTATCTTTATTATTCTTAAACATTTATGGAGCAGCAGCCTGAAACCGGCTCAGATATTTTATTTCATAAAGAAATGATATTTTTTATCAATTCTCTCTCTCTCTCTCTCTTGTACTGACGTCATCTCTATGTAATGGCGTCAGTTCTCTCTCTCTCTGTACTGACGTCACATCTCTCTGTAATGACGTTTTATCTCTCTTAATTTTGGCTTATTTAATAATAATAATACTAATAAATAATATAATAAATAATACTAATATAATAATCGCTAATCTTTTTTAAAATTTTACTATTGTCACGTCTGATTTATTCAGCTACGACTCTATATTTCACCCGTCCCTGTTTTGTTGATGTTACTGCTGCTATTGAACCCTATTTTATTTTTGGTTTAGATCGATGTTTTACCACCATTTTTTTCTTCTTCTACAAAAGCCGATCTCACTAACTCGGGTGGGGGAGGGAGAGAAAGGAAATAATAGGTGATAATCCACACGTAGACGAAACTCCGCCAAAAATGGCAGCCTACTTTCGCTTTTGTCTTTCCTGTTTGCCCAACATCTTAACCTTGTCTGTCGGCGTCCACTGATCTATATATCACCGCGCCTCAGAACGCTTTGCTGTCGTCTGACCCCAAAGCCTCGATTTGTTAGGCGCAAACTGCTAACAATACGCGACCCCAAAGTGACCCCAGTATTACCTATGGCCCATAAAATCTGTTACCCTGTCAAAGCTGATCAGCGAGCGGAGACAGAACGATGCTCGTTCTCCTGGGATCACCTCGACAGCTACAAGTTCACTAGCAATAACGAAAAGTCCCCGGCTACGACGTTTGTCTGCAACACAGGAACAGTTTCGTCCCCAGACCCTTAGATCACGGAAAGCTCCTGCTAAAAATTTCCGGTTTTAGAATTAATTACTCGTTCCTATCCATCACCAATATCCCCCCAAACCGGCTAATCGTACAATAAACACCCCTTCTTTTTTACCTACCTCGAACATTTAAAACCAAGCTTCAGAAATTCAATTAGGATAATTAACTTTTACCTAAAAATTAATCCAATGGCTAGAAACTGCCTACTTCGAAATTTACTGGATAGAGGGGATCTAGAAAACCAAAATTCCGCTAGTTAAAAGGAGCCAAGATGCTAGGGAACTGCTGGCTTAATGGAAATATGGATACCGAAAGGTTATTTGCCGGAAGAAATCTGGTGATTAGAATTCTACCAGGTAGAAGGAATCTATCTGCTACAAATTTTGACAGGTAGAAAGAATCTATCTGCTACAGAAGTGGAAGGAATCTATCTGCTACAGATTTTGACAGGTAGAAAGAATCTATCTGCTACAGAAGTGGAAGGAATCTATCTGCTACAGATTCTACCAGGTAGAAGGAATCTATCTGCTACAGAGGTCGAAGGAATCTTTCTGCTACAGATTCTGACAGATAGAAGGAATCTATCTGCTACAGAGGTGGAAGGAATCTATCTGCTACAGATTCTACCAGGTAGATTGAAAATTCCGCTAGAAAAAATTGAGATTCTGGAATCTTTGTCAGGGGTAATTAGCGTGGAGCTTTTCACGATAATGGCACGAAACTGATAGGTTTTATTTGATCGAAATATCCGCGCGAGATTTTTTTCCTTCCAGGCCCGGAACATTCTTACGGGAGCCTGTCTCGTGCGGTGTTCTGATGGAGTTGGGGACATCCACGCAACTACAAACACTTCTCCACCAGCGCGGAAACCATCACACGTCTTCAGTCTCGCACAATTTTACCGTACCTGAAGACCGACTTCAGCAGACAGTCAGCCATCAGCCAGCGGCGCGACAGGTGCCCCCTCTGGGTTCTCGGTTAAGGGGGGCACACGACACGAGCTGGCGATCGCCGCCCGGTCTTTGTTGCTCTGCTGTTTGCTCGCACGCAGAGAGCGCCCTAGAAAACATCACGTGCTGCGTGGAAGTCGGGCGGCCCAATCGAGGTCATCGAGGTGAACCACCCCGTTCCCACCCGGCGGAGACAGACCCCCACCCTCCCATGAGAAACCAGAGATGGCTGGTATTTTCAAGTGTCGAGTCAGTGCCCTATCCTTGTACTGTATTTGATAAAAATCTAGTTGTCTCCCTTTATTTGTTTGCTTGTGAAAAGTTCAGTCGAGGCATGAAGGCCGCTGCTATCATCTCAACCCCCCCCCTTCCAACAAAGAAAAGCTCTACTGTAGTTAAGCATCAGTCTGGCACCTGGTCTGTACACATCTTTTAGTATCTAATAAAGGTAAAATACGATTCAACATTTTTTTTTAAAAAAATCCTTATGTTTACTTATATTTTTTTGTCTTGTTATTGCTTTTCTTGGCATGCGAGAAAAACTATTCATTTAAACAGCGCGATCGATGGCTGGCAGCCGTTGGAAGTATCATTGAGAAAGGACGGATTTCTGACAGCTTTCTTTTCTCGGGCCGCGAGTGAAAGCAAAGTCTTCGTCCCTCGATTATTTAGCTTTTTGTTTCCTCCTTGTGATTGACTGGCGATTACAAGCTGACGTCACGACAGCACAACTGGCGCTACCTACCAGTCGAAAGGCGGAACTATCGAAAATAAAGAAGTCAGTCGTTAGATTTCTATTGATTTCGTTAAAGTGGACGGGTTGGCCGACTGGAGCCAGTGACACAGCAGTTCGCTGTCATTAAAAAAAAAATAAAAAAATCATTTATTTATACAGCCAGCTTTGAATCACGACTCAGTGGATTTGGGGCAATAATGGCGGCGGATCTTTGCCACGAAGTTGAACCCAGATCCTCCATTGTCATTCTTCAGGATACCTTAGTTGATTAGGCGATGTACTCAACATATCCAACAGAAACTTGGAGAAACAATCCATGCACCCAGAACTGCTACAAACTGGAAGACACGGAGTAGACTGCAATTGCTTCTCTGGGCCACAGATTCCAGATATGAACTCTGTTAAGCGGCTATAGAAGTATCTTGATATACATCTGAGAGCCACCCAGTGAACGCTGACCTCAGAGGAGCAATTAAAGAGATAACCGGAATCTTTGTGGGGAAAACCTGACGTAACAGTTATAAATTGCTTTATTTTAGATTATTCGCTCATGATTTGATTTTATATCATTTTACGCTCAAGACCTATTTCGATGAATGAACAAGTTTTTTTTCATAAAGGAAGTAAGGGCGAAATTCAGGTGTAATAACAACACTGACAGTGCAGCTTCATTATCAAATTTGTATTATCTGCAAAGCAAAGAGTGCGAAGAGTCTCCGCTCACAAGAATAGAATAATTAGAGCGATAACAGTAAGAGAAATTAAAGTGTGATTGGGTTTTTCACCAATAGAAAAGAAATGTTAGGAAAAAAACAACAACAGATTTTCAAGTCTCTCAAGTTTAAAATAAAACCTATCTTGTTACTGAATGTTGTCATGGAAAGGTCTTCTGAGACCCCTTGATACTTGTTCACAACCAGAGGGGGAGGAGTTGAACAGAGATATGTAGGTTGGGGCAGTTTCTTAGAATAACTTTGGCCAAATGATTCTAGGTACCAGAAAAATAGTTCAATTCACGTACGGACTGGTTGGGCAGCTGCCAACATTTTTCAAAGGAAGATATTATCTGCATTTTCAAAGGTTCACATTTCCACTGGCATGTGAGAGGGGGAAAGCGGGGCATCTCCAGAAAGACTGGAGAATCAAGTAACAGGCAGGTGGGGGGGGGGAGTGTGTGGTGACATGTATGTCTTGGTCACGATCTGCAGATGACCAAGAAGGATTCTTGCGGCACAGAGGACGACTGGTGAGTCTTCGTTTAGTAATCAACACAAGGAGTTTGGAGGCTTTTGAGCCACTGTCGGAGCAGTATTCGCCAGAAGAGACATTAGACTTGTGCCGGATGTATAGAGAGAACCAACACCTGTGGAAAGGTATCTGTATTCAACTCCAATTACCACCAGGAAGTAAACAAGAAACTAGCCGACGTTCGAGTGTAGGGGGCGCGGCTTCCAGAGGGGATGAACTCAGGATCCCGATTTACAAGGACCAAAGAGAAAAATAGCGAGACAGGAAAAAAGCGCCAAAATGTAGAACGACATTGTGATGTACATTAAAGAAACGTCGCCGGTCTGTGTAATTAGAATATAGGATCAGGGTCCTTCACACAGTACATTAAGGGGCTGGCCCCAAAGGTAAGGCGATTTATGTTTGATTGCGGCAAATGATACGTTAGGAAGACCAGACATCGACTAAAATCGGGATTGGCAAAAGCAGGGAAAGCTGCGCTTCTTGGACAGAAAAACTAGTTTGTAACTGATCGTGCCTGATCCTGTAGCCACCAAACACAGCGGGAGAACCTGCGAGACTGAAGACCAAAGAAGATAGATAGAAGAAGCCTCTTGTACATGACATCAGGCCTGCCTTTGATACAAACTTAAGCGTCCTAAAAATGGCGTGGTTAGTAAAACTACGGCCTGTAGTAGATACGAATTCTTTACTGACTGCCACAAGGGGTTACTCTCACAAATACATAACCATCCTACCCGGTCTAGCGGTGATCACAGGGGAGAACGATCTCAGGCATCACCTCCCTCGTTCTCTCAGCTAATCTATTTCCCTTTCGCTCGGTTGTTGCCGAAGCACTTGCATGCCCCAAGCTTAGTTCCAGGAGTGCATCAAATGTTGCGATGTGAAAGAAGAAAAAAAATTGTATGCGACATATCCATTTGAAATTTAAAATTATACTCTGCCACAATGGCGTTAAAATAGCGAAGATGGTAGATGTGATATTAGAAGTCACGTAGAGATGGTATCTGGGTTCTTTGACCTAAGAAGGAAGTAAAGATGTCCGGTTCTGTGGAAGCCAGGTTTTCATTCTCAGCTTGATAAAAGAAAAGGCGGATCTGTGATGATTAGAAATCTGGACAGACTGGAAGTTCTACGTGGCGCCGGCTCTGTCATGGAGAAGAGAAAAATGTTTAAACATCGCTGAGAAAGGATTAAGATGAAGTCCGACCGGTTCGGCGACACTGTTGCTGGAGGGGCGCGTAACTCCAACCCGCATTTTCAAAGACGGCGTCATCCAGTAGAACTTTTAAAGCTGCTTTCCACGGATGTTGGCGAGTGGCGGAACTTCTATAACTACGATGTATTTAGAAAAAAATACCACACAGACACACACACACAACCAAAGGCAAACCGCTTATTGCAGAATACACTTCTTACTCTATTTATTCCTTCCCCGAGTATATTCTCCGTGCAAAATCCGAATGAGATGTTACGGAATAAATCACTCTACAGTTCCCAGTGCTCTGGCCATCTGGTGTTGAACTGCTCGGACAAGCAGGACAGTTTTCTTTCCCACCCGTCATTTCCGTCGATATTACACACCCGTACACACAGAGAGAGAGAGAGAGAGAGAGAGAGAGACGAGAGAGCGAGAGAGAGATGAGAGAGAGAGAGAGAGAGAGACGAGAGAGAGAGATGATGAGAGATACAGAGAGAGAGAGATAGAGACAGAGAGAGATATGACGTCAGTACAGACAGAGAGAGATATGACGTCAGTACAGACAGCACACACACACAGAGAGAGAGAGATATGACGTCAGTACAGACAGACAGACAGACACACACAGAGAGAGAGAGGACGTCAGTACAGACAGAGAGAGAGATATGACGTCAGTACAGACAGACAGACAGACACACACACACAGAGAGAGTTTCCTTTGATCTTAAACTGCCCCCAGTAAAATTATAGGTGCAAAATAAATCTTGCTTTACTCCTGCTAATTTGCCTTAGGATTTAAAAAAAAATATATATATATATTATACTTTGTGTATATTTAATTACTGAAAAAGGTATTACAAAACCATTGTTCCCTTATTTTTCTTAAGTTAAAGGATGAAGGCAGGCTTATAAAAAAAAGAGAAGCAATCAATGGCTAATTTCCACACTTTCTTGACCTGCGCTCAGCCATTTCCCCCTAACCCTGTTTCAATGTCTGCGACTGCCCAAAACAGCAAGATTTTCTGAGAACACATCTCCTTTCATTGTGTGCCCTTTCAGGCATATATATATATATATATGTTGTTCGCATCCCCAATATTGTTGAGATTAGGCAGTAGGGGTACAAAAACAAAAGTATATATATAAAGTATAAATAAATTTTAAAATACAACTATCGACGTCTGACTGTCATTGGAGGAACATCATCCCTAATGACTCACGTAATGACCCGAAAAATCTTTTCGACGCGCACATATATAGGGCATTTGCTATCTTTCATACTTAGTGTCAAATAAATGCCAAGGTTTCTTGTGCAGTGTGTAGACTTTCTCCGGGGAATAATTTAAAAGGATCTATGTCAATAAATGTCGGCGCTGAGGTTTACACCGGTATTCAAGGTTCGGAGCGAATTCAGCTGAGACAATTTCAAATTTCGCCTCAACGACAAACAGATCTATGCGGACTTCTTCCTTCGGCTGAAGATTTATCTGTTAAAGTCGTATTCTTGGGGGAAATATGATTTGCTAATTGGTCGCCGTTGTTGTTAAACTCTTTGCCCTTTCATTTATGGATTAGTTTTTTTTAAAGAGCGCTTTAGCGGTTACGGGAGGCCCGAGTTTTATGCTGGTTCTGCTCTTTGTCTGCCGTCGAGTTCCGTGTCACGTTTCACTCGCGAGGCCGGGACAGTGGGCCAGTCCACACGGAGACGGCGGAAGGACAACAACGCGGTGCTTCTTCACCCGAGAGGACAGTGTCAGCTTACGCGGGAACTCTAAAAAGTAACAAAATATTCATCGACAGGGGCGGATAAAATAGATTTATTGCTGCCTACTTCCTACAATACCACAAGTGTCTCTCCCCCCCCACCGTATGCTTTCCGCCAGTACTAAGACCCCCCCATTATTGTTTTATCGGAAGTTTGTGTCAACTGCGAGTCTCTCACGTATTTTGAAAGAAAAACAACAACAAACAAACAAAGAGAGGAAGAAAACTCCCAGTTGTGTGGGTAACGAAGCCCTTTTTTTTTAAAAAAAAAAAAAAAAAATGGGATTCACCAGAAATAAAGGGCGCAGAAACAATCGACATCTTGTTACTCTCCCCATCCCGTCCCGGAAGTCGGGTCGTTTTTTGCCGGACCCTGACCGAGAAGAGACTCGCTGTTTGTCCGGGTGCGGATATCTGCCGAGAGACGGGCAGCAACAACCCGCCAGCGTCGACTGCAGCAGAGGATGAGGGATATCGGCAAACAGAATTCCTTTCTTTCTAACCCTATAACAACCCTAACCGGCAAAAACAAGAGGAAGGGTTGTTGTTGTTGTTGTTGTTTTTAATTTAGCGTTCTGACAAGGGAATTGGATTTCGATATATATATTTAAAGGAATAAATAAGCAGAACATCTTCAGGATAAATGTGTTAAGAAATCTATATTCTTCCGCTAAGTTACCAGTGCAACCCTCATTCTAGACTCTCTTTTTTTGTGTGTTTTTAAGGTTTGTGGTTTCGTATTTCGGTATGGCGGCCGGAAATGGTTCATCTGCCTCGGTCTCGGTTCAGCCCGTTTTGCGCCGCAGCGATAAGGGGAGGCTACTGTGTGTGTGTGGGGGGGGGAGGGGTTACGGGCTACAGCGGCAAACTGAAAAGGCGACATTCAGCCGACGTCGATTTCGTCCTTCGGGATCTGCAAGTGGGGTTATGACGCCCCCAAAGTTGGCTTGTAAATATTTAGAATTGTTTACCAATGTATATGAAGTAGCAGAGCTCAGACATGAAATGTTGCAGTCTATTTTTTTTTTTTAAAGATTGAATTGGTAGTTCGAGAACGCCAACATCTAGGTGTGCTTCCTTTAACTCCCGGTTCCATAGTGAAGTTAGGCCAGGTGTAAATTAGCAACTTCAAATTCTGAACATCCGCGGTTCTTGGTCTAGATCACAGAAAGAAGTCGGATAGAGCCAGGAAAGATGTAATGATAATATGGAACACGACATCGTAATTAGTGAGACATCCAGCTAGTGACTTAGATGATGCTAATCTTACGTGGGTGATGAAATAAACACGGATGTTATCAGAAAAAAACTCAGCCGATAATATATATCTAAGTATTACGGTACTACAAATTTAGTTGTGTCCACATTCAGATCAGATGCTGAAAATAAAACTTAAAATTAATAATAAGTTTCTTAATCAACTAGCTGGGGTGCGAAATATTTAAAACTTGAGGGTTCTTTTGATATGACTGGTAATAAATACACAGTTAAGACCCAAAAGTTTTTGCTTCACACTAGAATTTTCTAATTTTGCTTGATATAGTATTATTAAACATGCTTGATTTGCATAATAATGTTACATTAACGAATTATACGCTTTGTAGTTTGTTTTTTGTTTTTTTTTACATAATGGAAAAATGTGAAGATTTGAAATTTAACATGCAAGAACACAAATTCTGAAGAAGAGACCTTACAAATCTTGACAAGTGCACGTACCCCAATTAGAAGTATTCAGAAGTAGATGTTTAATAGTAGTCATGGGTACGGTGTTAAGCTATTTGGACTTGGTCTGAAGATCAGTTTTGTTAAGTTTCTGGGGTGAAACTTTTGGCCATCGCTTAAAATATGAACCAAAAATAAAAGATACCGTGGCCTTTTATATAGCAAATAAAACAAGTTTAAAGTTTAAAATTACATTAATTTTTTCTTCTTGGGATAGTAGTACTAAAACCATTCAATTGGCGCGTCATTTCTCAGTTCAGGGGTCAGATCCACAAGTGTAATGTTTGTTTATCACTGAACTTGTGGTGTAAGTTTTGCATCTGCAACTTTGTGTCACAGTTCATTTTCCAAGGCATACAAAGTCACGTGACCTTTAGCAGAGTGCACGGCCACCTCCAGCTGGCACTTCATACCGTCCACCAGATGTCTGGCTGTCTCGTGGCGGTGCGACTTCTACTCTCCTGTCGATCGAGGCTTGCTGCAGATCTGCGATGGTGCTAGGAGCGAGAGGCTGATGTCCCAACGCATTTTAAGAGGAGCTCGTCTCGGATATCTTCTACAGGGCCGCGATGCTGGCCACAGCGAGCCGCACATCTCTACCTTCCGTGAGATTTAACTTTATCTTATCGGCTCGAGTCGAGCTTCGAAAAATAAGGGAAAATTCTCCAATCTCTGGCAGTCCCAACAATAATATCAGTTGTCGCTATTATTATTATCTGAATGAGGTTTACGAAGAATGAGAGGGAGACCGGTTTTCATGAGAATCACGTGTGTACCGTTGTGAATATTATGCACAGCAGTGACGTAGTTCGCACAGCAGTGACGTCAGTACGCTTATGTTATTTACACTGGTCGAAAAGCAGCCTCGTGGTACTGGGGTCGGAAGTTCAGAGGATTTGAATTACCGCACATGGGCTACTGCTCAACACCCTCGTCGATCCTTTTGCTATTTGTACAGACTGTATCGCAAAGAGGATCTCTTTTTTAAAATCATTTTCTCGATACCCATAAAATGGATCGATTTATTACCAACAAAAATCAGGCAGCGAATCGACTGATGCAGGTCTCGAAACAAGCTGATCGAGGTTGGGAAACGGGCGACATCATCACGGAAGTTGCACTGAGTATGCATCTTCTTCAGCTGGTGACCCATTTCGTGTCCACCATCCGAATGTGGAGACTTTCAGACGAAGCCATGGCGGCCAAGCGAGCTGAAACGGCACCTGGAGGCTAAGCATCCATCTCTAGTTGAGGACGACAAGGATTGTTTCAGGCTCTTGCTGGAAGGTGACTTGTGGCAGGCAAATCTCATGGCCAGGGGTCTGAAGGTTTCAAGCAATTCGTAGAGGGCGAGTTGTGTGGTAGCTCAGCTTCTCTTAAAAGCAAAGAAACTAGATGCCATTGCAGAATCCCTCGTTCTTCCGGCGCGCAAGGAAATTGTTAAGATTATGTTACAAAATGCTGCTGCAGAAGTCCCACTTTCAGATGACACTATTAGTCGACGTATCGATGTCGGGTGATACTGAACCATCCCTAAAAATTAGATTAAGAGCTGACAAAAGGTTTTCCAGTCAAGTGGATGCATCGTCTGATATAAGCGGATTCGCTCAATTTATTTCTATCCGGTTTGTGGAAGCAGACGATATAAAGGAGCACTTTTTTTGTTGCAAAGTTGTCTGAGAGGGCTACAGGTGGGGAGAGATTCAATGTAGTGAACAGTTACATGAGAGTAAATGGGCAAGACTCTCTTCAGTGATCAGATTGTATTGGAGTTTGTACTGATGGAGCAGCATCTATGGTAGGGAAAATAAAAGGGTTGTAGCTAAGGCTAGAGAGGAAATACTTCAGCCACTGTGACACCACATAATCCATCGTGAAGCTCTTATGGTAAAATAACTACCCAATGAACTGAGTGAAATAATGGAACAAGTTAATAAAGATTATTAACTACATTAAGGCATGACCCCTCAAGTCACGTTTAGTTTCTGTTCTGTTCAGAAATGGGATCTCTATTGTTACACACAAGTTTGATGGCTGTCAAGAGGGAAGGTACTCACAAGTGTATGGAATGTGTTAAGAATTGAAAGTTTTTTCACAAAAGAGGACTCTTATTATCTTAAATTTCTATGTGAAGAATACTGGTGTGCAAAATTTGCATATCTCACTGACATGTTTGGCTTACTGAACGCTACATCTTGAAATGCAAGGCAGAGATGAAAATGTCCTCATCCTAACCCTGATAAGCTGAATGCCTTTGA
Source organism: Nautilus pompilius (assembly GCA_018389105.1). Taxonomy (NCBI): domain Eukaryota; kingdom Metazoa; phylum Mollusca; class Cephalopoda; order Nautilida; family Nautilidae; genus Nautilus; species Nautilus pompilius. The sequence goes on along the minus strand of JACATO010000373.1, from coordinate 440,038 downwards.
TGCTAAGCTACGTTCGTAGAGAAGACTGAGAAATGGGCATCTGAATATGTTTTCCAATGTTGAACAGATAGATCCAGCAGGCAAAGTGAAAGAAGTTATTGAGCAGCATCTAGTATTGCTTCAGGATCTCTTGAAACATTATTTTTGTATCAGTCAGTAATTTTAACGATCAAAAATCTGTTTCCAAAAGTATCATGTGAAAGTACTGAAAAGTTAGGAATACAAGGACAGACAGAATTGGTGAAATAAATATGGACAGAAACTTAAAAATGGAATTTTCTGAAATGACATTGAGGAAGTTCAGTTGCTTGTGGAGGGGCAATAGCCAAAAATACCCTGCTATTGGCTCTCAAGCAATACGAGTTTTAGTACCATTTTGTTCATCACCTGTAAAAGTTGGTGTTTTCAACATTAACTGTCATAAACAACAACAAAAGGGACCATTTAAGGTCAGTCAGTCAGTCAAGAGCTTTAAGTAGCTATAAGCACTGAGCTGCCTCAAATCAAGCGTCTCCCACTAATTATAACGAATAATACGTGTATAATCTAGATAAATGACTGCATTGCTATATTATTTGGTGCACCTTTTTAAAGTTATAATGGTGTGCCGTTGGGTCGAAAAGGTTGAGAACCACTGCTATAGGGTTTAGTAGGTCAAAGGATCAAGCAGACTATAGAAGGCATTTAATATTATCCTCACAAAGGTAGTTTATGACTTCTTGCATGATGGATTTTTGTATTACTATCTATAAAAGTAAATTGATTACCATGGCTCCATACAAGCGATATAACAACAGGTCCATTAAGCTCATCCAGGTAGCACTGACCTGTAACAGTTCTATCAGAGATTCAATTCACTTTTTCAAATTACTTTGATAGAGCACCAAATACCAGAACCACCATGGCACCCAAAAAATTCCTCTCTTGTTAACACATTAAAGCCAACATTATGTTGGTTTGGCTCTTGCAAATACATAACAAAGTAAAAGTTAAATTTACTATTATCAGGAGAGAGAACCTGGCTGGCTGGCTCCAAGCTTCCAAAATTCAGTCCTAAGCTACTCCAGTCTCATTCTGTGGTGGTAGTGGTGATTATTGGAATACTGGGCAGATCTAGCAGAAACTGATTGAAAGTAAGACTCCCATGGATCGGCCACATCATTCTGAATAAAATGCGTGCCAACATAGTGCGGTTATGTCAAGCTGGATAGATGACGTATGTAATGGCTATTGTGACACCTCCTGCCAGGTCTTGACTGTCTCAATGTCAATGTCAGCTATTAATACTATAACAAAGACTTAGCAGCCATATGTGTCTGCCTGCTTCCAGTCCATAACTTACTGGTTAGCAGCCATAGCTAACCTGTTGTAATGCTAATGTTCAGTAGCTTCATTATATAAACATGTGACAGGTTATATACTCAATTTGACCAGTTATGCAAATGTAGAATCATCTGACAGTGACTTTTGCAGATGCACCTGCTCAAAGCCACAGGATTTGAGTTGACACCTAAAATGACCAAGTGACTGCAAATAGTTGTACAAGCTTCATACAGAATATCTCTATTTGTTTTCAATTTATATTGTACACACAAGAACAGTAATACTCTTTATATTCTAAAATTCAGTAACAACATTACTAGTACCATCCCACCTACACACTGGTTGCTATTATCTACAATAGTACATTGATCTCCAACTTCCTTGGCTTGCAATACTGCTGAACACAGGCTGCCTCAAGCTTTGAATTCCTTTAAACCACACAAAATATTTTCTCTGGTCAACATGCCAAAGACCAGTGTTTATCTCCCTTTAATTTAAGGTTCTTGTATTTCCCACCCATCAGGAACAGACGAGTGAACAATCACTAGCTCAAACAACATTGCCATTGCCAATATATACTAGTAATCAATACTTCCTTCAAACATTTAAATGGCAAAGTTAAAAGTGAGATAATATCACTGAAATTTGTATCTTTAAGGAGAGATGATAGTAGTTTAACCATAGATTGATAAACAGCATTCTGTGCTGTTGTTGGTCTGTGGATGCCACCCAGAAAGTCAATAGTATGAAAAAACCATGTCCTAGATTGAAGAATCAGAAGCTTGATTCTGGTTTTCTGTTTTAACAGATGTGTGCTTTGTATTTCCATTCAAAAAAAATAAATGAATACCAAATTTCCTTTAAAAATATCTATATCTGAATTTTATGCTTTAAAAAAAAAACAGATCTGACTTCGTGGTTTTCTGTATTTTTTAAAAGTTCCAACATCAAAAACTGTGACCGCTACTGTATCAACCTTGCTGTGACTTCCAACCAATCTGCTAATCTTTCATATACAACTATGGTTGCTGCCAATGCATGTTCAAGTCACAGATTTCTCCAACAATACAGAAACAGTTACGATATTTCAGGTTAACAATTTGCCATTTTTAAACAATTTTGTAGACTTCTTCCCTTCAAAGTGAATTTAAAAAATCACCAGCCTTTGAACGGGTCATCGTCACCACTGTAAAGAGAAAAAACCCAAGAATATTACTAATAATAAGAAATGAACCGTCAGAGGTCTAAAGACGTAGGTGAAGCAGTGTAAACATTTTCAGAGTCTAACACACAAAGGCAAGAAATCATGGCTTGCATACGCACACAGAGGTGCACAGACATGCATGCACACTCCCTCTGCAGTACAACAATAATAGAAAGGAAAAAACAGTACAGCAATGAGTTCTTGTAAGCAGATTTTAATTCCAAGACCAAATGTTTTGTGCGGTTTCTGTGATGGGCAAGTATGACGATCAGTCATAAAAGTGCGGGCTAGATACAAAATTTGCCCCGGGAGAGAACCGACTGGCAGCCATCTATATTAGTCTAATTACTGACAGACAAGTCTTGACAATGTAGTGGCCCAAGCGCTTCAGCTGTCAGTTAGTTTGTCTATTACCCTTAAAAACAGAGCAGAATCCAAACAAACAGAATTATGTTCCCCTTGTTGCTGTCTTGCACAAGTCTAAATAATGGAGACAACCCTGGCAAGGAAGGGCAGTGCTTCATTTGTTTGCTGAAAGGCGTTGCCTTATCCTGCATGACAGTGGGCTCTGGTACCGCCAACTTTCAGCAAAGAAACTCCGGTTTTAGATGTGGAAGTAAACCATGTGAGGGAGATACACCAAACTGGGCTGATCCCAGCCTTAGTAGTCTGGCCATCCCAATCCTCTTTACAATGACAAATTCTGTTATAAAAATGTTCATGCTGTAAACTGTGCCTGCTTATTATACTAACCTCATGATATCTTCTGGAATTGACATGTCCTCTGAATGAGAAAAACCATCAGCCTGGAAAACACAAAATCAACGCTGCAACATCAGTTGTTCACTTATCACATCTGACCTTTCAGCAACTAAAACCACCAAGCCAAATTGGTTCAACAACATCATTTTAAATGATCTCATCTCTATACAAAGCAAGTTTTTTCATTTTTCACAAGACTTATTACTTGATGACAGACAACACTGGAGTGTCTCTCTTCCATATGTTCCCATCATTCCTTCAGACTGCGATCTTGAAACATGCAAGATTGTGAACAGCAATTTCTACTTGCAACTTAGCTGTTGCATTTAAGAACAGATTCAATGCAATTCTTCATACCCTGCCCTGCACCAGCATAAATGAAAGTAGTAACTAAATCAATCCTTTCCCCATATCTCGTTAGAAGAATCGGCCTGTGTTTTGGTGATCTTTCCTGGCCGCTGTCATTAGGTTTTACTTGAGCTGAGGACTATTCTGGTGATAAGCAGTGTTAATTTGCAATAAATGTTTATTTTTTGGATAGTACAAGTGGTTGGAGTTAGTCTTGAACCCACCACCCGTTGATAGTCCTTTTTGATGCATTTTCAAGACCAACATTTGAGCCCACATACACCAATCAAGCATTTGCCTAGAAGCTAGTGTAGAAAGTTATTTACAGAAAATGGAGAATTGGTTCAGGCGTTTGCCATCAGATTGTGGCTTTAAGACCAGCTTTAACCACTTTTATAAAGAAAAAAAACACCTACTTCCAATCAACATCATTGCACTACACAACAGTAACATTCATCCCTGATGAAAGCAAAGGTCACTAAAATGCAGGTTCATTTGTTACCAGTAATAAGGTGATGGAAAATACCCAATAGCGTTTGCAGGAAAAATCTATTAAAATCAACAGCTGATCCATACTACAGGCTACATTTTTAAATAAGGGTTTCCTTCTAACTTCACAAAAAAATTGTTTAAAAGCAGAGCGAAAGACTGAAGTACAGGGAAACTAAAAACTAGAAAGAGAGATTCAAAGAGCTCAACCTGGCCTACCGATAATAGATGAGTTCTACACACTGATAAACTGGTTAACAAAAGATTTCAGAACCACAGGTATCGGAAAAAAAAGAACTATTGCTATCAGCACTCTACTCAGATGTGAAAATGCATGAAGCTCATAAGAGTCAAAGATACAGAAACAAAGTTGTTCCCATCCACCATTATTTTCATTGTTATACTATCATATGTACTGACAACCAAATGTTTTGAGAATGTAAAAGATTTCAAATGAAATGAAAGTAAAGAGTCCTATCTGTATTTTTTTTTTTTTTGGAAGCAAGAACTATAATCTGTGGTTTGTAACCAGATATTTTGGCGATCTGAATAGCTGAGATAGCATTCCTTTCTAAATGTCTGAGTGCAGATTCAGCAGGAAAAGAAGGGCTGACTGGCAGCAACTCACTTTGTGCTGTGATCTATCCTTGGAGAAAGAGTCTGTCTGTGGTCCAGTTTCCTAGAAAAAAACACAACAGCAGTAAATTGGTTTTCAGCTTTCTTCAGTGCACAAAGAGGAGTACAATACTACTACTACTACTGACTGTTACTTGAAGCAAGGTGTGGTACAATGAGAATTTAAAAGCTAGTATTATTGCAGAATTTTAATGGTTCTTTCTCTATAAACTTAAAAACACAGTGAAGTAAAAATACACATAAAAGCAACTTCTTAAGTCCAACAAAGAAAAGCATAGATTTGACCCTTCAGTTTAGTTAGTAGTCACAGGAATGCATGAAGCCATAATGGCTTACTGTTTATTATTATAACCTATTCTTTTCCAGTTAATGAAAATAGATTGATTGTAATAGATAGATAGATAGAGGTAATGGTTCTTAAAACTTTATATAAAGAAATAATTTTATTTATATTAATTAAAATAATTAGGTTTGCAAAATGAAAGTTATTTACAAAACAAGGCATCCACCAAACCTCAACATCTGTTGTTTACAGAGATACATCTTAAAATTCAAGAGCACTTTCACTATGGTTAATGGTCCTAAATGAGGGGAGATAACTTGAAGAGCATAAATGAACAGCAAAGCCACATGGTAACATAACAGAATTTAATCTAGTTTAAATAATAAAGGAAAGCGGGGAATCATTATGGTTCCTGCAAGGGCTCCTGGGAGGAAACGTACCATTGGTATAATTCTTAAACTGATCAACATGAACACTATTATCTAAAATCACTGGTAATTTGTGCCACTCATCAACAATTCTAGGCTGCAATTATGGCCACTGGTGTTAGTAATTGTCAAAAAAAAACGCTGCTGCTCCATGGCACATGGTCAAAACCCTCTTAAACGTCCAAAATTCAAACTTGGTAGATCTAATATTCAATGGATTCAAATTCTTAAGAGCTTCAAACATCCAAGTAAATATCTTAAGATTTGGAGTTGGAAGAATTCTTGAAATACTAGAAATACTTAAACAGAATGGGTGGCAAATGGAAGTGTGCATAACACACTGGCCTACTGTAGATGGGACAGCCCCCCCCCCCGAGTTAGATTCCCACAGAACCATCTCATGGTTTCTTCTCACTCTTCTTCAGCTAGCCAAGTTGGAATGGCAACTGCCGCATGTTGCAGGAATGGTAATACCTCAGAACAGACAACCCCCAAACTACTCATTAGAGTTATTTCCTTGTAAATATAGAATTCTAAGCCCACTCTAGTAAATAACAGCCTTCCAAGACAAATGGCAGAAACTCAAAACTGTGACAGCAAACACATATTATATACAATGCAGGTAAACGGCAGAGGTGCCAGAATGTGGAGCTGAAAAGAAAAAAATTGCATTCAGAAAATACATTGAAATATGACTAAAAGAAAATTTTAAAAAAAAATTTTTTTTTTTTTACACTTCCTTAATTTCTCTGACTTGATGATACGATACTTAAAACCTTTCATTTTTGTGTGGTCTGAATTTCAAGGCAGGACACTGAGTGTGTAGTGCAGTGACGTACTGACTGAATCTGAGGGTTAAACTTGCCTCCCATAGTATGGTTTCTTCTTGCTCTTCTGTTGGCACACGTCTCCAGTTCACTCTCACAGCCACACAAAATTCTAGTAGAGACTTCTCAGTGTAATGCATCTTCTTGAACTGAATACCTCCCAGTCTTGGTTCTGCCTAGCCAATGAGGTTGACACCTCCCAACACTTCTGACTGACCCCCATACATACCAAAGAGTGGGAAAACATCTTTAGTCGTGCAGACCAGCTTAGAAAGCACGAGTAAAAATTCACAGGAAGTAAATTTTGTAAAATCTCAACCATATAATTAAACGTTGAGTCAAGTCTGCCTTGAAATGACCATCAACCAGATTCCTAGAACCACTATGGCATTTTACTATTACCACTTCCTGAAAAACTCAATAATTCAACCAGTTCTTTCTTCTAAAATAACAATAATATAAATTAAGTAACAGCCTTACAACCAGAATTCCAGGTAGCTAAGATCACTAAAGTTTCACATTCAAAGTAGAGCAAGAAATCTGTCTAATCAATATTCCTATGGTGAGTGAATTTAAAGAATGTTCAAGCACCTTTGTGTTGGCCAATTTTTGCTGTTTAACTTGCTCCATGTATTTCTTCATCACTGGATCAATTTTGGCACCATTGTCTGTTTCAGAAGCTTGGCTCGCCTCATCATCAGCATCCCTAAGCATATCATGATCTGCCACTTTATCCACTTCCTGCTTATTTTTTTAAAAAATTTTTTAAAAGAAAAGAAAAGGTGGGGGGGAATCTGTTAGGAGAGTTATCATACATTTCAACAGGTAAAGTATCAGCAGCTTGGAGAGAGAAAAAAAGTAGTGGACATCTTCATCAAAAGAATGGTATGTGACAGTTAACTGGTCTTGATGTTATTTTTAGGAACAGGTAAATTGTAGTCAAGCCCTGATGTCAAATGTGAACACAGTTTTAGAAGTTAGATCTACAAAGCCTGAGGACAAAGCATGAACAGGTATTTGATGTATATTTCAGCCAACCCGGTTAGGCAACCATTCAATCAATGAAGCATTTTGCTTGACCTATATTATTAAAAATGTTTTCTTTTTTTTTAGAAATAGACAACAACCCTGGTTGGATCCATAATTCTGATTCCTATTGAAGTGTATTGTCCATGAAAAATAATAATGGAAAATTAAACAAACAAAATCAGAGTATTCCAAAAACTAGAGCAGAGTGCTAACAATAATAATGAAAACAGAAATTAAAAGTAAACATGCCAAGCTGATATAATGTTTTGATTTATTTAATCAGATCACTACTTTTTAAAGATAATCTTCTGAGTTTCTTTTAGGTGCACATTTGTTTATTTCTCACCTGTTCAATTCTTTCAGGTTGTTCAGTCTCTGCAATTGAAGTTTCCTCTCTCTTTGCCCACCTGTTATCTGAACTACCTTGTTCATCATTAATACTGATCTTCTGACACTCAGTCTTCTGATCATCAGCTGCATTTTTTTTTTAAAAAAAAAAAAAGCAAGAAACTATTCCAGCATAGCAACAACAGAGATGAAGAAACAGACAGACAGGTATGTATATACACACACATACAAACATGCTGTAAAACTGTCCAATCTTACTCTTGTCAGAAGCAAAGAACACAGATGGAAATTACCATAAATAATAATTATAAAAACCAGAATAAAATTCAATAAAATACTTCCTTCACAGCTATCCAGAAAAGCCAACATTCTGAAAGTTAACCCTTTCTTTCCTTTGATGCAAGTATCAAGATACAAGCAACTTTGCCATATATTTCCTAATAAACTTCTTATGGTAAAATTACAGGATTCTTACTATTCTCTGTCTTTGTTAAGCAGTAAGTTTATTACATATTTTGACAACAGTTTTTTTTTTTTGTTTTCAGGTGGGGAGATAGAGCCTAGGATTAGTTCTTAACTTCCATTTATAATACAGCAAACAAAATCAAAAGGAACATTTTTGTGGAACCACATAGAGATGTATACATGTTTTTGACTTTTATGTCAAAACTTATAATCTATACAATTAAATAAATACAGGGTGCGGCAAAATGATCTGACACATTTGTATTTTTAATAAAAGCCAAAGAGAGTAAAGAACGAAAAATTTGTTTTTATTTTCGAAAAGTACATAGAATGCCATTTTGTTCCAATTGATGCATTGTTGACATTTGTTTCACAGTTGCCGACATGAATTGGACGGGCGAACATCGCGCTTTCACGTGGTGGAAACCTTTATCAAAAACAACGAATCCGTAATTGCAAACACAAAGAGCATTCCGTGTACACTTCAGGCTTGGTAGACATGATGCTGTACCTACTCGAAACGCGATTTTGTTATGGGTTACCAACTCTAGAGATAGTGGATCAGCATTGAAACGAAAATCAACCGGCCGACCTCAGACTGCCAGAAGTCCGGAAAATGTGGCAGCGGTAAGAGGTTCAGTTCAACAGTCTCCACGACGTTCGGCACGGAAACACGCCGCTGCTCTTAGCCTTTCCAATAGAAGTTTGCAAAGAATTCTTCACATGGAACTGCAAATGCATCCGTACAAAATGATGTTGGCACAACAACTCAGCGAAAGAGACTTTAAAACTCGCAGAGCATCGTGTTTGGAAATTCAACAACATGTCCCCCGTGCAGCTGTTGTGTTGTTCAGTGACGAGGCGCATTTTCACCTGTGTGGCAGCGTGAATAAGCAAAACTTACGATACTGGGCCGAGAACAACCCTCGTGAGTTGCACCAACGCCCTTTGCATTGTCCTCGGGTAACCGTATGGTGTGCGGTAGCAGAATTTGGCATTTGGGGTCCTTACTTCTTCGAAGAAGACGATGTTACAGGACTGTGAACTCTGATCGATATTGTGTGATGCTAGACACTTTGCTGAAACCCAAATTGAATGAACTTGACGATAAGGACAATGTTTGGTTTCAACAGGATGGGGCAACAGCCCACACTTCTCGACGTGCGATGGGAATTTTGAGGGAGATGTTCCCCGGTCATTTGATTTCATTGCGTGGTGACATCGGTTGGCCCGCCCGATCACCTGATTTGAACCCATGTGATTTTTTTCTGTGGGGATATCTGAAATCAAAGGTATACACTCATCGCCCTCGATCTATTGAGCGATTAAAAGATGAGAAATTGCTGCCATTCCACATGAAATGACCTGCCGGGTTATGGACAACTTTCGTGAACGCCTTCGACAGTGTGTGGACAATAACAGTACCCACTTGAGTGATTTAATTTTTAAAACCAAATGAAACAAAATGGCATTCTATGTACATTTCGAAAATAAAAACAAATTTTTCGTTCTTTACTCTATTTGGCTTTTATTAAAAATACAAATGTGTCAGATCATTTTGCCGCACCCTGTACGTTAAAAAAATGTAGAGCATAAATGCATCTTTTCCTTTGAGTTTTCAATTAACAAAAAACATTCAAAACATCGTTTTAACTATTAAAAAATCAACAGTTAACAGATTCTACTTTACTACAAACTAATGCATATACTAAATAAAGAATATAGAAATTATATTTAAATATCACTGTAGCAGTTGTGACCCTTATGAATTAGCATACTGATACAAGCTTAAATCAAAAGCAAGTAGTTACAACATTAAAATTAAAACAAAATGCACCAACAATTGGCAGCTTTGAAACCTGTTTCAAAAGACCACCTGTCTTTAGTCGGTCTCACTACATGCATTGGTAACCAGTTACAGTACAACCAAAGAGAAGCGGTTACTTACTCTCCTTTAGTTTAACAACAGCACTGCTAGACATTAGCTTCGCTTCAACCCCTCTCTCTTTTTCAACAGCATCGCTTTTCCTGGAATCATCCCACTGCTGCCTCCATGCATCATCTAATGATGGAACTTCTGTATTCTTCCAAGGACTGTCCAGGATCAATGGCACCTTACCAGCTGGGGTCTCACAAGGTTCTTTCTGATCTCTGCTTGTAGGAGGCAACAATGGGCTCATAACAGCAGCAGCAGCTAGGTCAGATTTGGGGGATTCTGTAGGTCTGACTTCACCAAATTCTGACTTCACTGCTTTGCCATCCATCACCAGAAACTGAGTTTGTTCAGATGTATCCTCAGAAGAAAAAGGACGATCTGCGATTTTATTTGACAAAATACCTGTAACAGTAAACAGGATCACAGCATTATGGCTTCTAGACGCCAGTTTCCTCCTTTACATGTATATATCCAGTCTTTTTGCTCTTTTCACAATAACCACAGATATAAGTAAAACAGGGAAAAGATCTCTTTACAAGGTAAGATAGACTACTCTGTTAAAGCAACTTATTGGCACCCAAAGATGAGAGTGATTGAATAAAGAAATCCACCCTGGCTACAAGGCTTGTAAAATGTAATAATTTGTCAGTGATAACCAACGAACACCAGCACAGTATTCAAGATTTGATGATCATTTTTGCTGTTATTTGTACGCAATTCCAGACATAAGCTGTCCCTACTACAGATGATCCATCTTTAAATGTCAGAGCTTCACACAAAAGTGAACCATGTAGTGGATGTTACAAGTAAAGAGCAGGTAGATTAAAATAAGCACGTGGAGGCAACAAACACAGCTAACCTGGAATGGTTTCCTGATGCATCTCTCCAAGCAGGTGTTGTGTATGTTCATTACCTACAGCCATTAAGCTGTAATCTTCTGGCTCTTCATCCGATCTGAAACACAGATTGTTTGGCAAGCAGGTTAACAGCAAAGGGATAAATCTCTAAAGCAATGCAGCAAAAGCATCAGACCATCTTACTAATCTCTAAAGATCCTTTCCAGTTCCTGATTCTGGCTCAGCAATGCGAGATTGTAGGCTGGGCTTTCAAAACGCACCAAAACAAGTCAGTCAGATCAAAAAGAATTAACCCGACCTCTTCTTTTTTTTATATCCACCAATTCGCATGAGATGTTTGTTCAAACAAAAAAGTGTCAATGTGACTACCTTCAGATGTATTATTTCCTTCCAAAAAAAAAGAATAATAACAGAGTTCCAAGCTTTAAAATATAAACATTTGAAAAAAACCTTGGATAGAAAGTTAAAAGAGACATTTGTATTTAGCTCAGTCAGCAGCTTTTACTTCTTGATTTAGCATGGAGGTAAGAATTAGGTTTTCGGGCATAAAGATTCTTACATCACTTCAGGGCATTTTCTACCCCCAGTCCAATTTTGAGTTTTCAAATACAGTCTAACCTCGAAGATCTGGCAAATTCTACACCTATCCAAGTATAATCGAAAGTCTGGAAAATCATCAGTAGCCCAGAACTGGAGTGAGAATAGATGGAAGATTGGTACAGGTTATGGACTGGCTGCTAGTGTCGCTGGGCATGTTAGCTGGTGAACATTCAGCAGCAGGGGATGTGATGTTATTGTTGTTCCACATTTATTTGACCATCACAGTGGCTTATAAAGAAGAAAAAAATCCTTAACTAGTGATTCATCAGTGGAAGAAAGTGCATCAGACAATAACAGAAAAAAGGGTAGAAATATTGAAGAAAATTAATAGGGGAACGACCATGAAGAGTCTGTGTGCAGTGTATCGCATCAGTTCTTCCACCATCTTTGACATTAAAAAGCACCACTTTTACAGCCCTTAATGCCCCTACTAATATCCACACACGAACTGAGTCTGCTAGTACTTCAGAGACAGACAAAGACCATTTGGTAAATCAATCATAGTATATTAATATTGCTTTGCTTTTTTGTTGTTCATACGCCTTTATATACTTATAATGTACTATAGTCTATAATCTATTAATCACTCCAGCAAAGACTCAGTTCCAAGCATTCAGATTCTTCAAGCATTATCCTCCCCCACCCCGGCCTTTTATTTGTTCTTGTCCCTGTTTCTAGAGGGGTTTTTTTCCCTTGTCTACTAAAATAGGATTTTATGCCTATTTTTATTTAAATATAATTGTTAATTTCTTTTGTAGAAAAGTAAAACACAACAACAGTTAAGCCACATGTGCATAGTAAATTTAAAGCTGTATTATCACTAACTTACAAGAAGTCAGTATTCATTAAAGCACTGCCCATCCATCTCCTTTCTTCCAACTCCACTTACTAGCACAATTTTCTTTTTCCACTATGTGCAATATTTCCTTGTATTTTGTGCCAGAGTTTTCTTTAAAAAAAAAAAATGTTGAAGATGAATTCAAAATATTCATTGATGTGTATGTATTCCTTAATTGCCAGTTTACTTTTCTCATCATGGATAGAAGAATCACAAGCACCTCTTTAATTTTTTCTTCTAACTGCACAGGTCTTCACATACCTTCACATTAATGAACGATATTTACTTGAACTCACCTGAGATCCTTAATTCTCTCTCCTCCTTCACCGGTCAGCTCAGATAGATCAAACTTTGGCAGAGGAGTAAAAACGTTGTCTCCACTGTGCGTGTTCAGCTGCTGGGCAAACAGTCCATAATCATCATCATCATTTAGTTTCTCTGTGTCTGTTTAGAAGACATAAACAAACACAAAGTGAAATCCTGATCACTAATGTAGGAACAATTAAACTCTCAGGTCTGCACACTTGTTTACGATGGAGACAACCTTGGTGAGGGAACATAGAGCTACAGTTTACTAAAAAGCATCGTTAGTCCCTCCTGGCCCTTCAACTTCAAGAAATTCTTGCTAGAGATCTTCGGTTTTAGATATGAGAAGGAACCCAAGCATCTGGCTTGGGAAGAAGAGTGATACCACTATCTTTAGCTATGAACATTTTCCACAGATATCTGAGGACATTTTTTTTTAAAGTTTCAAATTAAGAATACAATAGACAAGAGTAAATGACTGTCATGTCAGCAAATGCTAAATTATTATATGCTAGTTGGGTAGTAATGGCTAAGAGTGACAGCCTATTTGTTTGTTTCAGAGAAGACAGGTGTTCTAACCATCTATTTACTTGGTCCAAGCAACTCATCTCCAATCTACCACCTGTCCAAAGCAGCTCTCTCACTTAAAAATTCCATTCCCATATCTAACACATTTAACAGGTGTTTTCAGATTTTCTCAAAGCTTTTGAAAGTAAATCTGTTTGATTAGTTCCAACTAGAATTGAACCCCTCCACCTAATCTTACTATTCCAGACCATACCATACCATAAATCAGGACACATGCTTCTAGCTATTCATTCTCTGCAATAAAATTACCTTACACCAAACTCGACAAATGGCCATTCTACCCAGCAGCAAATGGTGGGATGTGAAAGTGCATCAACAAAGCCTGCATACCTGTCACTGAACTGTTTTAAATAACAATTTTCTTACCTCTCAGAATTCTAAATTTTCTGTGTGGGGTTGATGACATTGCCTTCTCTCTTTCACATAAAGAATTCCTAGGCTTCAAAGAATGGTCATAACCTCCAAAAATAAGTGAAACCACATAAAACTTTATTATTAGAGAGATTTTTTTTCAAGTGATTAAAAAATGTAAAAAAAAGCTACTAAATTCTTGGCTGAACACACGTTTAACAAACAAGAGAAATGGTTTACAAACCCAATTCACAAGAAAAATACAAATAAACAAACTACGCCTCTGTTACTTCATAGAAATTAACAACTTCTGTTACATAATCACTCCAAAAAAAGTTTTTTTTTTCTTCTTAAATTGTAAAACTTACATACAATAGTTTAAAAGCTGTTTCTACTTGCAGACACTAAATACATCCCAGAATAATTATTATTTGACATTTTAACAAAATAGATCTCAAAAACATTTCTTTTCAGCTATCTAGAAAAGGGAGCCTGAAGAACTGAAGTTCAACTATGCATAACCCAAGATGAAGATAAAGAATTACTCTCAGAAAAAGCAGAATTTGAACCTGAACTGATTAATGAACCCATGTTTCAGCAATCGTTCCCTGTTGCTATCATCAGGCAACATGGAAGGACCATTGAAACATGGAGTTACTAACTAAAGTCATTCAATACTGACTTTATAGTCATAGCCAGCAGCAAAATAAGAACCGAAAAGATTCTGCAAATAATAAATCACCAACAACATTCAGGACTTCTTTTTTTTACTCCATATTTGAGGTCAACTTACCTGAAAACCCTATTTTGTGCACCATCTTCTTTCTGGATCTATCAGTTGTGACAAACACATCCTCAGAATTAATACTCACAACCTTGAGCTGGAAGTCTTGATAGGCCTTTTCCAAGTTCTAGTCGAGAAAGGTTTGTAATTACTGAATATGCTCATTTGTTGTTTGTGAGCTAACCCTTTAACTAGGATTAATTTGATGTGGCTACAGTTAAAATGGACAGCCTACTTCATTGTTAAAGTTTCTTGCTGCTATACTAAGTTAACGTTACATCTGTCCAAGCCAATTAGATTTATCTGTATGTAAAAAAAATTGTATGCTATGAGCTTCTACCAACCTAGCACATGACAAACATCAAAAACAAATTGTTTTCTCTAATTTCTGATTTTTGCCGAGTTAAACAGAAAGAATCCCCACCTAACCTTTCCAAGCGATTTATCTTGTCTAAAATTCATTAATCATGCAATAAAAGCATCTACCTGAATATCTTTGGATAGTGTTTTCTTAACGAGCTTTGAACAACTATCTCTGGAACCATCCAATATTTTTTTAACAATACAATTTGAGACATTTGGAAACAATCTTGTGTGGTGATTTTGCAATAAGTCAAGTTGTAATATAAATGTAACCCATCTGAAATATACCCATTTTTTCATAGAATTATAGTAATTAGCTTTGGCATACATACTCTCATTTCACCTGGGGTTTTGTAACAAGTACCCACCCCAAAATCCAAAATTACTGCCACTATTGTGCAATTATTTGTCCCATATGAGATATAACTTGTGCTTTTTAATTTGTTGGATGTCTGAATAGTACAAGCCAAGTTTCATAAAGATATCTTCAAAAATAATGAATTTTGAGTTCAAGTCACACCAACCATGTTATTAGTATAAATATCTTACAATAGCAATAGAAGTATTGTAAAAACGTGCAGTAAAGCTTTTACAAATTTAAATTATCTGCCCTTTGGTTAGGTAAACATTAAACTTAACAAGTAATTAAAATTTAAAAAAAAAATTAACCTTTGCTTCCTTTTCTAAGACTTTCAGGCGATACTTTGTGTTAGCAATGATATGTGCTGAATCAGTAGAAGTCATTTCCTCGTCAGAAAATTCACCATCTAGGTTTCTGACAGTGGGTTGTTTTCTACATCGACTGTGAACGACGTCTCCACTGTCATCGCTGTAGGAGAGCTCGTTTTTACACGAATAGTTGTCATGTCCGCAGACGGAAGTTTGAAGTGGGAAAGAACGATGTGATGATGTTCTTCCATCCAGGTGCAGTGCTGCAGACTGGCTCAAGATGCTGTTACTAAACAAACAGTAATCAGGATAGCAAACAGCACATTTTATCATGCAGTGTGTTAAACAGTACAAAGCATGCAACTAACACAGAGAAACAGTATTTGAGAGATAAGACAGTGGATGTTACTATCAGTGGGATGAACTGGCCACCACCACCAAGTCCTGACAAGACAATCATTCGAGTAAATGCGTGATTTATAGTCCAACAAAATGTCACCGAAAAATGTCAATGAACCATGGAATACTATTATGCAAGACATACAAAACAAAAGCTCCAACAGTATGGATGAGTTGAAACACAGTGCCACAAGTAAAGGAGTCATACATAAACTACTAAATAATAGTATTTATTAAATAGTAAATAACAATAAATTAAAATAAAACACTTTTCTTATCATCTTGCTCTCATTGCGTATATTAAAAACTGGCACAATTGCTATTGTTTCTGCTGTACACATTTGCACAACTTCTTCAGTACTGTACAGTAAATTCATTAAAATTTTTTAAAAAAAAGAAGCTTTTTGCTGTGGACCCAACAAGATCACAACCCGAGTTCAATCCAAATTTTAATCTGGCTAACTTTTGAGTGGGGCAGTACACAAATAAAACAGACTTTTTTGTGTTTTCTTACCTTCTGACATCAGCCAGTCTCGTTGTTTTATAGACTTCATTATCAAGAGCTGCCAGAAAGAGATTGAGTAGAATAAACAGCTGTACCAGAAATTTGGGGAAATTATCACACTAATTCACTTGGTAACAATAATCCAAGTTGATCCAACTTTATAAAAAAAAAAAAATACTAAGAATTTATTAAACAAGTAAAAACAGACAAGAAATTTTCTGCCACTCTACTGTCAGAATGTGTCTAATAATCACATTTTCGCATATGCTCACGTTTAACTTTGTTTAGTATTTTCAACAAATCTGAAGTTTATTTTTTTTAAGTTTTAATTTAAACAGAAATAACTAAACTGTCTGTCCATAACCACACAAACAGACAACTCTGTTTAAACCTTTTAACACCAGTAATAATGTGAGTCTGCTAAAATACTCAATGATATCCTAACTTCCAGGATTGCTAAAATGGTTTCTTTAGCACAAACTGTAAGTCTCTAACCCTGACCATTCACAATCCCTACAGCTGTGCCCAAAAGTTTTACATCACCTTAGAATTGTATAATTTAGTTTATAAAGTTGAATTAGACCTGAGGTGCCTACATGTTACTACACAAATTCTGACAAAAGGACCTTATAAATCACAATGACAAGTGGGACTCAGAAGTATCTAGATGCAGGCATTTGGAAGTGGTACAGTGTCAAAGTGTATGAGCAGGATTTGAAGATAGATCTTTTATTTCTAGGGTGATGCAAAACCTTTGGCTACAGCTGTACACCTGCTCTAATGCTGGGGCAAAAAATTCTATTACTGCCAGGGTGACTAATCTGAAGGGACCTTTCTTTTATAGCAGAATATCAACTTGAAATATTTGGACAAAATTTATATTCAAATAGTTTCTTTAAAATTATTATTTAGAACAGCTCAGAAAAAGAAAAAATATAAACTGTGATGACAGCAGCAATTTTGTTTGGCTTTGTTTTTGCACTGTAGCAAAGACACAGCTCAAAGTCAGTCGGTGTGGATAGAATCTATTAAGTTTTTGTATGCCAATAATTAAGAAAATGCTCCTATAATGCAATGCCGCTAAAACTAATTAACCTCCTACCAATACTAGATATAAGCAATTGCAATACAAACAGAGATAGTGCGGATGTGTTAATTGCTCCTGCCACCAATATAACCAACCACATTTCAGTGATCCAATGAAGGTCTCAGGAGTAAACCTTGGCAACAGAAAAGAAAGGCGCTGAAAAGTAGTTCTGTGGGAAGTACCTGAACTGACCTACTTTCTATGGGTAATTGTCTCTCTTTCATCTTAATCTATTGCTCATAGCAGCTAACTTCTACAAGTGCTAAGCAGTTTTTTCATCTTTTACAGTGATACTTAACAGAAATAGTCTCTCAAAAGGGAAGAAGGGAGAGACTTTTTTCTTACACTCCCACTGTAACTGTAGCAAAAGCTTCCTGCGCCTCTTTGTCTAAGTCAGTGAGCAAATTACTTCAAGCCAGTTATTCACAGGAAGATCGAGTGGATATAGAGCAGGACACAGACCAAACTATCATTTAAAGTACCCAATACCTGTCGCAGGGATCCATATTAAAGTTTGCTGTATTCTGAGTGAACTAAGTCAGTGGTATGAATGTACCGGTATTTTGTGACAAAGTTTTTCAGTCAATCAAAATTTTACACACACTCTCTCCCTCCCTCCAGAGAATGTGAATCAATGAGTTGTCTGTGAAAACTATAGACTGGCTTCCATCTGCAACCTGTCCAATATATCCAAGTTTATCCAGGTGGCTTTGCACTGTGTTGTTGATGCTACAACTGTTGAAAGAAATCATCTGTAGTCAACATGTATGCAGTAGCAGGATATTTATGGTGTTGATTATACCTTACTTCCTAAACAGATAAATTATTCTATGTGCAACTACAGACAATGAAAGATCAGTAGTAATATGGCAAATAAAATAACTGACCTTGTATCAGCCAATTATCCAACCCTGGATAAATAGGTACATATCTTGTGCTCTTTTGGCCTCAGGTTTTTCTAGTCAAATGAGTCTGCTTTTTTCAGCAACCCATTTTATAAAAATTCCAATGGATGAATATATAAACAATAGACAAACTCACTTAATTATTTGGGAGGGTTCAAATTATTATGCTAGTGATGTAATACAAATAATAAAATTAGAACCTACCACGTTTAGTTAAACACAAGTTCTTCTTGAGATCTGAAATTTCTTGATTCATTTCGCTCATCTGCTGAGTCTGCACCCTGTACTGTTTTAAGAGTTTTCCATTGCGATCGAGCTAAGACAACAAAGAAATGAATTCAAAATTGTTTTACCTCACAGAAGCTATTCAGCAATAAACTTAAAAGAACTGGATTGAACAGCTGACACGTACTCTAGCCAACCACCAGATTGGGAGCTATTTAACTGAAACACCGTTTAAAACTTAAATTTTCATCTTTCCTTAACTTTTTAAAAACTTTTCTAAGTCAATTGTAACACCCTGAGGAACACATTCACTACTTATAGACAATAAAATTAATAAGAAATCATAATTTTTTCCTTCTATCAAGTTATGAATGGGTAAAACCCCTTAATGGTAGTGTTATAGTAGCAAGGAGATTGAGTCAATAGATCTGACATAACAATACAGTATAGGATTGCTTCTAAGAAATAATGGAAACAGAATGCAGCATCTAACCTTCAATGCCATGCTTCAACAAAGTCATTTTCATCTCAATGTCTGGTGCTGTACTATGATCAGATCACCACCAAATAACAGCTAAGAACTTTCTCCTGTATCCATGGTACAGGTATTTGATTTTAAATTAAACCAACTGTGCACAAATGAATTCAAAAAGTCAGATCAGATAACTATGTGTAGAGTATCAATTTGCCATTCCATTCTCACCAACCCATGGTTAAATGACCAACAATCTAGCACACCAATCTGGTATGGCTAAGGAAATTCTCTCCCCTCTATCGGTTCATTAGTGTATGTTTCCTGCGATTTACCCTCTACACAGCTAAAAGAAAACTTCCAGTGTGTGCACCAATGAGGTTAGGTACTTCCAAAGGTATTTTTCAACTGAATAACATCTGGATTTAGTTTCAAAGCTTCCAAAGTGACCCTATCCCAGAAGTATTTCTGGCTAACACCTTTCTAAACCTAACTGATCATGTAACTAGAATGGTTCCTCGCAAGACAGGCAGGTGGCTATGGTAAACAACTCAAAATCACCTGCCCACAACCAAAAGAGAAAGAACTAGACAGACAACTCATGATCATGTAACCGGAACGGTTCCTCAAAAGGCAGGCAAGTGGCTATGTAGATAACTCAAAATCACCTGCCCACAACTGAGAGAGAGATAGACAGACAGACAACTCACCTCTTCCTTTAGTCTGGCTTCCATCTGCTGTTTCTGGTGCTCTGATAATGTCTGCTCCTGCCGCAGACTTTCCTTGGCCCTTTCCATATCTCTCTGCATCAAAAGTATCTCAGGATTAGGCCGCTGCAAGCTACTCAGCATCTCCTCTTGTCCTTGGAAAGCAGAAAACAAGGTAAAGTTAATGAATCTCAACACCTATGAAGGCAGGGGATGGTGAAATCTTAATGCATGCTCAATGTAAACTTAACCTAGACATCAATTATTTAATATACACATAACGATTTTCAGTCTTTTTCTACAGACTTTCAATAATACAATACTACTGACCCAAGAGAAAAATTTTAATTATTTTGGAGATTTAAAAAAATCCTTTTCTTTCAAGAAATGCATGAAGGCGTAGAGAGGATGAAGCCAGACAAACTATCTCATCTTTTCTTTTTTGCAGACGTTTACAAAATACATTCTTTTAAGTCAGCCAAGAAAAACCCTACCAACCACCAGAAGAAAGGGTAAGTGGGCATATTCTTTTTTGGACCCTTCAAAGGATGATGGCTCAGACCAATACAAAAGCCCTGCCCCAGATAACCTCTGATGTGAAAGGAAATTAAAATAAACCAAAGAAAATACACACAGGTTACCTTCCAAAAGTGTAGAAACCAAACATTAAAATCCAATTAATCTCCCTCTCTTGTTTCATAGTCCTTTCAGGAGCCTCAATAATTTGCATTCAGAAGCATTCATCACATGGATTCCTATTTTAACCCAATACAACATCCTTAGTCCACAAGCTGCAGGTCAGATTCCATAACTGATAAGACTATCAAGACATCATTTACAATATCTTAGCACACACACATGGATATCACAGTGAAGACAACAAACCAGATCTAATTTAGAGTTAATTTTTGCATCTTTAGATAATTTGGTTTGATAAAATGGGGATCTGCCAGTTTTTTTTCCTTATCTTCAACGACTATCGAGCCCTTGGAAACATATGAGAGTCAAATTGCAGGCACTTTCAAGGTTTTCAAGCAACAATAAGAACCCAACAGAGCTACTTACTCGCTCTTTCTCTTTCATTTACCTGAAGCACTTCTGCCAAACGTCTGTGGAGAAGAAATAAAATAAAATTAAAAAAAAAAAAAAATCAATCAATAAACTGGAAAGAAAAAGCTTAAATAAGAATATATATATATAAGCAGTTCTACATAGAATTGCCTCACCTTTTAGACCAGCTCCAGCCAGAATCATCTTAAATAAAAAAAATAGGCATCCAAATAAATGAGCACGATATTTGGAGTTCTGTAAAATTGTACACTAATGTTATTTATATAGCTGGCAAGTCAGAGCAGGCAGATGTTTAAAAGCATTTGTTATCACTGTAAGAACAAAAAATAAGAAATTCTTACCAAATTCTTATCTGAAACCTCTACCCAATGAAAACCATGTAGAGAAAATGATATGAAACACAAAGGAGCCAATCTAAGTTACCTTATTTAAGTTAGAAAATAAAAGGATTAAAAGGGTTGTTTGTCTTTAAGGATAAGTTCAAGAAATTTACGTTTTGACCGTCTCAAGCTCTCGGCGAAGAACTGCGTTGTCCTCCTTGATTGTTGTATAGTCTATCATCTGAAAATAATAAATAATAATAATAAAAAAGTAACTTTTTCTTAATAGGACCACAACCACAACATGCAAAAGATTCAAAGATTTACCCTTTTGAAGTAGATGTAGAAGGAAAGTGAAGTATCTAAGGTCCATACAAAGATTCAGAAATAGCAAGTAACTTTAATCCATGCATTCACTTGCACCTCCTTTTTCATTTAGCTGAAGGACTTTATTTAGAAAATATAATCTTGGTTATGAAGCAAAACTAAAGAGGCTTCATTTGTCTACTTAGCCTGCAAATATTTTCATGACATGATTGACATTTTTGGAGAGGAACGTGTGTAGACAGGAGAGTACATACAGGCATCATCAATAAGGTAAATAAGAAACAATCTTGATTAGACATTAGGAAATGCTGGCTTTTGTAATCATGTATATTATGCCTATAAAATTTTGCCATACCAGGCAGTTGAAGCAGAGAATGGGGTTATTTGTAAAACTAGACATCTTTCTGCAGACTTTGTATCCAGCCTTGTCAAAAAAAAGAAGAAAGAAATTAGGTTACAACAGATCCAGATTTGAATGAAAAAATAAATTCATTGAAAGTGTAAACAGAATGCTTTCATCTGCGTGAAACTCTGTCGAAACTAGAGTATAGGGAAATCAGAACAGGTTCTTTGATTTCTTTCGGTTAACTTTAAATTGTAATAAGGGTTTTACCATAGTTTGTTTTTTGGGGACCCGTAACTAGTGTTTTTGAGTCTTGAGCATAAAATCTCAGGGTCTCCTGTCAAAACAAAGAGCTCACCAATACCAGAAGCTTCCAAAAGTACTGATTACCTGGAGTGGTCATTTTATTTTTGTCTATCAGATATTTCACTGCACACCATTCAGAATTTGTACATCTGTAGCTGTGTCCCCTGGCCATTAAAAGAAACCAATACAGTTTACCACTTCAGAGAAAGAATTTGGAAATTAATATCCATATGGAAAATTAATCTGGCAGACTGCAAGACATTGAAAAATTTGTGCAACCTGTAATGCTGTTTCTTGATTTTTTTTGTGCATCCTATTTGATGTAATATTTTATTTTTGACCAGTCCATTTTCTACTTTTGCTCATACAAGATGCATGATCCTGCACTCAGTAAGGCCCTGAATCAATCATAGCAGCATCCCTGTTTGGTCTGACAAAATTCTTAGTTTATGAATCCAACAAAAATCAAAGAATCTCTTCCTCATTTCTCCACACAACAATGTCATTAATACAATTGACAATGTTTGTCTAATTACATTGAAAAAGTTGAATACAAAAGTTTGGGTTTTTTTCCTATAACTTCTTGTTAATATTCTTTTCTTATGTAAAGGATTATACTATTTTTTATGCAACACCAAGAAGGTCTCAGGAACCTAAGAGAGAATAGTTGCATTTCACTTTCCCCTCCAACTCCCTGAAGTACTCACATCTCTCAGTTTAGCATTAAGAAACTCATTGGTTTTGCTGGCCGACAACTCTTTATGTCTTGCCTCCTGGAGAAGAGTCTACAAATGAGGAAAAATAAAAAGAGTTCAGAAAGCAAACAAAATGATTAAAATCAACAAGAAACTACAACCTGCTCTACAAATAACTGTTTGTCATTGTTATTGTTCATTTTCCTGGTAACAACTCTGTTTCATTGATTATCTCACATACAATTATGACAAGAGTTATTCTATTTACAATTAAGCTACTATGGTAATTACCTTTACTGTCATACAGAGCTTCAGCACATCAAGTTTGAAAACCTTATTGTAAATGAATCCATTAAAATTCTCAATATGCCATATAATCCCAATATTTTTGAGTACTATTATCATCATTATTTATTTATTTATTTATAATTACTTCCTTTTAAGAGTAAATTCAAAGCCAGGAATTTTTCCATACACACACATTCAGCTATCTTATCCACCCATAATATCTGCCTACAGAAGGTCACCTCAAGTTCATTGATTCTTGCTGTCTTATCCCGAAGTTCTTCCTTCATGCTCTGCAGCTGCTTGTTATCTTCTGTGATCTTGGACTCAATCACTGGAAAATAAACAACACAGTACTAACTTCAGATGATGGATCTTTTCAGCTCAGCCACCAAACACTAATCAAGCAGACAGACTGCAGCTGCTGCTGTGAACTAAAGGTGGCATCTAGCTGCTACTCAGTTAACAAAAAACTCACCTTTTATCCGAGCTTCTCTTTCATCTAAGTTTTGTACTCTTTCAAGAAACTTAGTTTGCTGTTCAATTTTAAATCTTAAAAAAAAAAAATAAATAAATAAAGACTAAGTACTTTTAATAATAAAATGCATAAAGGGAAATAGAATTTAACAGTCACAAAAGACTGGTACATGCAAACCAATTTTTTTACCTACATGAATCAGTATTCATTAAAATGCTAAAGGAATATTTCACTAACTTGGAGATTTGGTTGTGTAGTGTTTGCTGATATTCTGCTTCTTGTCTTTTTAACACAGCTTCTCTCTCCCTCAGGCTACTTGTTTGAGCTAACAGCCTATCGTCTTGTAATTTTCTCTCCCTGCATTCAAAAAAAAAAAACAATCTAAGAGTTCTCCATATTTTAACTGAAAGAGTACAGATGGGACAGGCAAGAAAACATATTAAAAGAATAAAATAAATGGATGCTGTACCTAACTTGTAACATTTGAAGGACCTGCACCAATATAATTTCACATAAATACTGTTTGTTTGGGATTTTCTGACTGATTCTACCCAGCCTTTTTTTTTGTTTCTTTTTTTATCAAAATACATATTTCAATGATTTTACCAAACTATTGCAACCACCCCAATCCTTATATTTGGAGCTTGCCAGTCATGTCTGAGACGCAGAGCTTCTTGTCGGCAGGGCCAGAAGTCTCTCGAACATGTCCAGTAGTGATGCAACATTTACAGCTAGCAGAATACGCTAATACTGATAACCTACAATTGTGTCATACAGACCTTATTAAGGTAGACTAGATTTACATAAATTCAACACACCCCATCTTAGACACGTAGCCTTTGTACCTTCAAGGGTAGAGGGTCAATCTGCTTTTTAAGTCACTAGACTCCCCCACAACACACACAGCATACCTAGCATTTGCTTCAGAAATCCTTGTCACTTCAGCTTCTCTTTGCCGCAGAACATCAATCTCATCCAGCAGTGACTGTCTCTGAGCATATACTTGTCTCGACTGAATCTAAAACAGGTTCCACAAGCAAACAATAACAGGAGGTTAGTGATATGTCATCAATACCACTTTTGATGATGATAACAGACATTAGAGCTTTACTAAAGACTACAAAATGGCAATTTAAGTACAGTGAAAACTTTGTAAGTTAAAATAAACTCTGTAATCTTTCTTTATTTTTTGTCCTTTTCCAAGTTGAAAAGATAAGAACAAAAATAGTGATCAATTTGAATATTACAATGCACTGCCATAATAATTTAACTACCCATTGTTATTAAAAGGCAAATAAAGACAAGCAACAAAGTGAAGTTCTCTTTATGTTAGTACCTGGTCAAGCCATCTTTTACTGCACAAAGAGGCTTCACCAGATTTGTCACTGAATCAACAAGTTTTAGCATCATGATCTGGTCCATGTGAGAGCTCCCTTTAATTCCATAACATTAGTGAAATGTAGATAATTGCTCTCAGCTGTTGACACAAATGCTCCCACCATACTTAATTGGAATCATATGAAAACTTCAGTTGTCCAGGAAAGAATTTAAATGCCTTGATTCTGCTTCCAGACTGTGGTCACATGGAGACGTGACATGTAGCACCATCCTCCAGAAGAATATGGGCATCAACTATCAGTATGCCTTGTTAGTACAAAAACGGTAGTTTATCCATAAAAATGGCAAAGTACATGGCAGTCCTTAGACAAACACCAATTCTATCTTTCTAACTCTATGCCAACACATACCATGACATTCCTGCCTCCATACTTGACATTGAGGCTGAAGATCTTGAATAAATCTTCTCTGAAGCCAGCTGTGATCTCCAAAGAATTTCCAAAACTTTTACTCAGAAGAGAAGAATATACAGTTGTCCCCCGGTATTTGTAGGGGTTACGTTCCTAGAGCACCCACGAAGAGTGAAAAACCGCGAATATTGGACGTGGTCCATAAAAATGCCTATAAATGCCTATAAACATCAAAATATAACATAAAATATAAGTAAATATATAATAATAATTTAATAAAAAACAACAGTCAGAGAAACACTCAGCGAAACACTCAAGATAGCTACACACGGTAAACTGGGATGATGGGGGCTGCTGGGCTGCATCTGCCTGAGACAGCGCCTCATGGGCAGCAGCCAATCAGCAGCGAGGAGAAGTGAATAACGCTCTCGGATTGGCTACTTTCAAACCTCCAGCCAATAGCGTTTATTTTATATTGATATTTTGCTGAATTTACGTTAGTATTTATATCAAAAATTAGTAAATTATATTGTTATTAATAATTTAGCATTAAAAGCGTGAAAAAATATATATTACCACGAAAAAAGCCATAAAAAATCGCGGAAGATATTTGCGAATCCGCGAATATGCGGGGGTTTCCACGAACAATTATTAGTTAGGTTCTAAGGAAAATTCCACAAATAACTGGGGCTGCAAATGCTGCCGAACCGCGATTACACGGGGGTCGACTGTACATTATATATCATCAAGGATGTTGCCAGACATGTCTTCTACCATTTCAACATTTCAAAGAGTGTTATTTTAGTGAGCTGAAGTTTTCTTACATGCTACACACCAAATTGGTAGGGATGGCATTAGACTTCCAGTTTTCATTCTCCAGCAGTGAAATTTGCCTTAGAAAACTTCATGATCATGTCAAGATCTTTTTGTAAATCTGTCACTGACCCTGGCCACACTCTGCATGGCCTTCAGGAAAATAAAGAAATGTCATAAGATCTGTCTGTTTTTTGGCATAGCAACAGCGCACACTGGTCACCCACCCACCCAGGTGTTCATGTACATAGTCACACCTCAAATTTGTAAATGTTAGTCAGATACACTCATTTAAGAGAGTGGCCAATCTAATGGGGTGGAGTGCTAGAGATATGAGCTGCCATTAACACCAAGTAGATGATAAATATAATTTAAACCTCCTTGTAAAATTTTAAAATTTTTAATTCAATCTAACCAATGGACACAAAAAGTAAATCCATATGAAAAATAAGTTAAAAAAATTTTACATGCACAGAAAGCACATCATCAGAGCAAGAGTAGAGGTTCACTGACTTTTAAGTCTGTAATCAATAACAGAAAGTAGAAATTAACACAATTCAAAGGCTTCAATGCGATTTACAACTTGTTTCACAGAGATGTATATATCGAAGTACCACTGGCATCCACCCTCCTTATATTCCAGAAATACAAAATGGTTTCAGTCAACCAAAATTCAAAAACTTTTCAAGAGCAAGTTTTAATTTTTAAGGAAACAGACGGCATAATGCATAAAACCAATAAACTTTACTTATCTTTTAGATCCATACTGAATCATAACCATAATTACAGCGTATTGTAATTAAAACAATATATGAGTTTTGATAATTGAATTATCAGAGCCATAGTACCTAAATGTACAGCTGTTAAATTTGTTTCAGCATGTCCAGTAGGTCTTGTATCAACTTGTATATTGTCTCACTCTGTGAAAAATATTTTGTCTTCATTACAATTATAATAATTGTTTTATAATGGAGAGCTGTAGTCACCGAGTCTGACCAAAAAATGAGCTAGCATTGTATCAGTCCTCCTCTTTATATTTTCTGACCAGTAAAATTCAGATTGGCTCAGCCACTTTTGATCGAAGACACATTTACCTGACATTATAAAGTCAAATTTTCTTGAGCTTGTCTACTATGCTTGCCTTTTCCTCTCACATCTAAAAACCTAGTAGTTCTAGTAGAGACTTCTGATGGGCAGATCAGATCAATCAGAGTCAGAATGTGCTGGCCATAGTTTCCACTGTCATGCATCCCAGCCTAAGGGAGGTTGAGCGCAACAGGGAATACAATGACAACTGTGTTTATTCTGATGGCTCCATTAGCAAAGAAAGAATAGCCATCATGCAATCATAAGCGAAGTGAAAGTAGTTAAACTTTTATAGAATTGCACGTGAAGGGATCACTGCACATAGTTACCTGGCATGGAAACAAATGCACTAGATTTCTATTTATTTCACAACGGATTTAATTATCAGTTTTCCCGATTTTATACTGGGGAACGAAGAGATAAGCAAAATTCAAAGGTTATCCAAGTGATTATTTCAAACATAATGAATATTAATACTGTAAATACATTTAATGAAGGGAAATGAGATTATTTAATAGTTACAAGCAAAAAGAAGTCATTGCAGTTTATGCAAAGGCCCTAAAGAAAAAAATTACCAACAATATGATTCTTAAAATGATTAACATTATTGTATCGCTGTTACCTATTCTTACCAGTAATTTATTCCACTCAACAATTCTACTATAAAGAATATTTTCCGATGTCTAACCAAACTGAAATCTTAGCTAAGTTGTAATTATGAGCCCTAGTAACTGTAGATGGTCAAAAAACGTTTGTCCCTGTCCACATGCTCAAAACCCCTAATAACTTTTAAAGTCTGTATTAGGTATTAATAATCTTTCTAAAATAAGTTCCATGAGATTAAAAATGACCAACCCAGTTTGACATACCTCATTGGTATGGTATCTTTTTTGTTCTTCTTCACCAGCTGTGACCACATGAGTTTCCTCCCATATCTAACAATAAAAAAATTCTAGTAGGGCCTTCACAGTACCCACTATATTGGTTAATAAAAGCAGAGTATATGCTGATGAGTAGATAAGTGATGAACAAAATAAGATGAAGACAGCCAAATAGATACACTATAAATTCCAATAATAATAATGCACATGAACATAATCATCTTATGTAGACAGATCTCAAATCACCTACCTCTTGCTCTTTCTGGAACCTTTCTGTCAGATTTCTCTCTCTCTCGAGCAATGAGCCACACTTCAACTGGTAGGTTCTTTCAAGCTGAAACAGGTAAAGAATTGAGCCAATGGAAGATGCCAACAAAGCTAAAACAGGACAAAAACCTCATAAACAAAAAATGTCAACTTGTACCTCATCTCTGGCTCTTTCCTGCACTTGATAGCAGCAATAGAATCAGATACAAAACATAAAAAAAACATCCCGTGAAATGACTGCTAGAGCAGAGATACCTCACTTTCTCTATGCTGAAGAGCCAAAGAGAAACCATTCCAGAACAGACTGCCTACTTACCTCATTTCTAGCCTGTTCCAGTTCTTGACGACATTTTTCTTTTTCTTCCACCTTGAAATGTGCAAATTCATTCTCTCTCATTCTGGCCGCCTACACAGATAACACATACAATGCTTTTTAATCACAGATCATTAAAATATGAAATAAATAATTAGCCTGTTTAAAAATTCACAAAGAAGAAAATGCACAGGAATTTTCAGATTTTCTTTTGGGCTATCTTTTTATCAATTTAACCCCTCTGCTTTCTTTCCATATAAAAAGCAAAAAAAAAATGAATGTGAACAGATGTCAGAAAGATGGCAGACAAGCAGCCTGAATGTATTAACATTCAGTAGGTATCTACTTAGTGCTTCACTTTTACCATAATAATGTAATTCATTTCTTGTACTGTTCCAAACAACAGGGCATTTCACTAGTGCAAATTTCTGATTAAAATCAGTGGGGAAAGTTTTCAAGTAATGCCCATACTGGTTTTCCAATGGAAGCCATTAAGTACATTGTTTGTTGTGTGCATCCTATAATAGTCACTCAGAACAGAATATAAATTCTCAGGCATAAGACCAGCATGTGATGGTTATGTAAAATAGAGAGCATATTCTCAAGGTCTGTCGTTTATCTGCAGTGATCAACATTTTTATTCAATAAAGGTTTTTAAAAATTAAACAAAAGGCCATAACAGTTCTACTTAGTATTGATTAAAAAATAGAAAGGATGTTTCTAAAGTATAAGCCTACAATGTACTTTCTGTAATAGTCAAAAAAGCAAAGCAAAATAGTTTGGGAATTTCCTACCACATTCTAAGTTAAGAGAATGACTGTTTTGGCATGCAATGATGTTCTCTAGTATGCCTGATCTTTTAACCACAAATATGAAAAATCTGAATCAATTAAAACAGCCTGACCATGTTCCACAAACCTCCAACTTGAGTTCTGTGCGATACTGCTGCTCTAGTTGTCGCTGAACAGACAGGATCTTGTCTTCAAATCCAGCCATGCCATTTCTCATGTGCTCTTCCTTCTTTGTCAGATAGAATTTATCCACACCATTTAACTTCTCATCTGAAATTATTTTCAGTTGATTATGGATGATAATTAGATTACACAGATCTCTCCTGGAGGTGCAGATCCACACAATTTAAAACTCTTTATTCTAGAAATTAAATACTACCAACTAACGGTATATGCAACAACAGTAATGCTCCTGTCCAATTTAACAATTACTCAATATGAGCTGCTGTTACCACTCCATACTGTTATACTACCTGGAGACAAATGTAGTGGATGCATACTGCTGGAAATGGTACATAGTAGATAGTGTTTCAAACAGATGTGTTCAATAGAACAGTTTTGAGCAACTTGTGGAAAAGAATTCTGACTACAAAGATAAAAATATATTCAGTGTTTATCGTAAGCTACAGAACATAGAGAGAGATTTGGAAATGTCTTGTTCCAACAATTATGCTTGGGTGATTGAGTTTAAAGTTCCAGAGACAAACAAACCATGGACTGGTAGGTCATTTATCACTGTTACATTGTACTGTATGATACTGAAGGACAAACCAGCAAGACAGGGATAAACTCACTACAAGAATTTTGTGTGGATAATAATTCATAAGTTCTGAGACATAGCCAGATGAGAGGTGATCAGAAAATATTTTACATGATTTTATAATGTGGTATATGTGAGCAACTCAAAACCTTTGATGCTGATTTATGACAAACAGTTGTCAAGCACACAGGACAGAACCTGCCAGCTTCCAAATATGAGCAAAATTAAAATTCAGTTTCTTTTCTTTCCTGTTTGTTTAAATAATGAGTACACTTCCAGCTTTGTGTGGGTGTAACGATTTCTACTTCAAATATATTTTATAGATCACCAAGTATGTCAAGCATAAAGTGAGAGTTAATGTTACAGGTTTTGACTGGTTTAAAATCAAGACCATTGTCCGACCAACTGGCAAGTTTCTGTTTTGATGTTAGATGCTCCTCTTCTCTTTCTGGTGTTGTTACTGAGGTGTCTTCCATGTTCTGTTGGTGTCATGTAGATACCCTGAATCCGTGTGACAAAAGCTCAGATCTTAAATATATCATGCGGTGCCTTCAGGACTGGCTCTGTTTTGGCTTACATACCTCCATAGCATGGTTTATTTTCTCTTATTGTCTCCAATTGGTGTTTTGAGCTTCCTCTGAGCACTCCAGATTCCTCCTACGTCTAAAAATGAAGATTTTTAATAGGGCCTCTCTACCAAGGCTGGAAAAGCCAAGCCCCTCGCAGCACAGAACAGACATCACTCTCTAGCAGACAGCTACAGCACTGCACCCCCAAACAAGGTCATTTCCATGGTTACAATGGTGTAAACAGCAACAATGACTTGCTGCCTTCCATAATAGTTATGATCTTTATTTCTTCACAATGTAAAGCCTTAAACTCTGCACCATTAATTTTAGACAAGTCAAGTTCATCATTGTGATTTTCATTAGTGCACAAACAGGCAGCAGTAACATTTTCACACTGGAGATAACAAAAATTAACACTTGCTTTAGAAATACCTCTTTCTAAAATAAGGACACCAGGGGAGGATAAAGCAACGATCTTTTTAGAAAAATCAATTATTTTAAAAAATTTTAACCTGTGGATGTACAGTCTACTGTCGACTGTGTGAGACAGGATTATCTAGGTTGCATATTAAGCATATCGTACAAAAAACTACAGAGCCATTATAGATAAGCTTGTGAACTAGCATCTCTATAAAAACCCGTTTTACAAGTTTTAGTCATATTGGTATCTCAGCCAAGAGTGACATTAACCCTTTCTTTCCTCTTATCCATTACATTCTCATCTTCTGCACTGGTTCTGTTTTTAGACTGTCTCCACATGTAGCATAGTCCTACTCGTTGAACTGATCATAAACCAGCCAATACCACTGTAATTGCGTCTATTATCGTTGCAAGTAAAAAAGTGATTGTTTTTCTTTTTTACTTTTTTGTTTAATTATAATCACCTTTTGTATTTTTTCTCGATGTCAGTAAATGAGCTCAACCATGTTGTATTACTGACTCAAGGAAAGCTTGAAATGATAGAAAAACTTTTAAAAAGTTAGACAAGTGATAATTTTAAAAAAGAAAAACAATTCCATACACATGTAGCTCAGACTTGTTGAGTGGTTCAGCCAACAGAGCTGAAGGAGTTACAGCATCTGAACCAATTTGTGCAAAACGTTTCTCTCTGATGGAAGGTGATTTTAATGCCTTGTCTGGGCGGCTCCCCTGATTTTAAACAACAGCATAACATTAAAGACAGCATTTGGGATGAAAAGATGAATGAGGATCAGTCAGTCAGTTTTTGTGAAGATTTCAGAAATTTCAGGAAAGTGAAAACTTGCAACCAGAGCAGATACACACAATGCAGACAAATCCAGATTTGACTGGAAATGTTTACCAATAAGAACTTTACTATTCAAAAATAAATTCCATGTTCCTGGCTGCAAATCCAGTAAAGAGAGGTTGACAATTAATGTACTATGTAGATGCAACTGGTTCACACAGAAATGGGCTTAAAATCTTTTTGGAAGCAATTTCCAAAGTGACTATACTGTGGAATTTGGTGGAGCTTGTTATAATTCTTAGATCAAGGTGCAAAATGATTCTGGACAATGATAAAAAAGACTTTGAAGAATTCCATAAGGAAATTTCAGCAGCTACCTTAGCAGAAATTTTGCAGCAGTTGGAGATGTGAACATGTTGACACTAAAAATGACTACAGAGTAATCGTTGTGAAATGAGCCATGGGCTACAGACTGACGATGAGAGTGAGACAAGTTTACGGATAAACGGCTGAGTCAAGCTAAAATTGATTCCTGAGCATCGTGTCAGTCACAGCACAAAGATGTAACACTGATGACTGACAAATTGCTATAGACTTATGCAGGGTACATATTAATATAAAAGAAAACCAATCAGAAAAACAAAACAATAACAGACTATGTTTTTTCTTCATGATTGTAACCTCATTTTGTCTCAACTTAAGTTTACAAAGGTAAATATAATAAATATACTTTTAAAGCCTAATTTGTGTGTTCTGTATTATCCATGTTTTTGTTCTGAATAATTGAGAGTTAACTTATCTCCTTGCAATATATTCTAAAATATTTGCTAATCTAGTGAAGTGGTCACCCATCATGGCAATCACTTGGTTAGCAACCTGATAATTGTCTTAGAATTATGTTGGGGTGGATACGAAAAACTGGGGAAAGATAAAAAGAAAATCACCTACCCAGTGAGGATATTGGCTGGACTCTAATGAGGTCAGTCTGAACCCCAACATTCTGCATAGGGTTTGCATGTGCAGCAATGAGTTCACTCAGCATCTGCCAAAGAAACCCTATAACAAACAGACAAGACTGAAAAGACAAGCATATTCAACAAACAGAAAATTATTTTCTTTACAGACCAGACACTGCAGAAACATTTAGTTTTGTGTGCATGCATGTGAGTGAGTTCACTCATTTCTGATTCCTGTGTGGGAATTAATTTTTGGGGACATATTATGTTAGTGACATAAATAAAAAATTTGGGAGTAATGGATTTCATGGAAAAATGTTAACCATAAAAATCACAAAAATGAATGTATTAATGATAAAGGTGAACAAGTTTACAAGTGCTGTTTGAATCAAAAATACAGTGCCATGCCACAATCTAAATCAATCATAGAAACTTGTTTCTTTTCCCTAAGCTAAAAGGCAAACCATTACAGTCATCTTTCCACAAACTCACTTTCTTGCCACCTTAAAAAACATCGGTCCAAAAATGGAATTTTCAGAACATTTTAACTATCCAACAGTGTTGTCAACACTAATTTTTTTAGTTAAAAATCTCAAAACAATTTTAAATTTCTAACATTAATCAATTTCTTATTTACTTACATAGAATTAATTGGTAATATAAAAAATCTCATAACTAGCTTTTAGTTTGTGTTTTATATATATATATAGGAGGATCTAGACAGGCAGGTAACCAGTATGCTCTATCACAATAACTGACAAATCCAGAAACATGTTTACCAGTCATCTTATATCCATTAGTGAGGCCAGAGACAATGACAAACTCTCATAGATTTTGACATTTCTCATGGAACTCTGGTCCAGTGTTTTACATACAGAAAAACTGAGGTATATCACATATTGCCATTAAAAAATTGCATGTCATATTTCCCATTACATCATTCTATCTTATATTAAAAATCAATTTCCAATCTGCTGGCTTTATAACACTAATTTATAAATAGTCAATCTGCTTGTCTAATTACATACTCAAGATCAACATCCAGGAAAGTTACATTCCATAACCAGCGGTTTATTTGGATGTCATTACCATCTCTTGGTTTTACAAGATCTAATCTTGATTGAGAAGGTGCAACTTCTTGATCTGGTAAAGAATCTGAAAAACAAACTCATCCAAAAAGTCACTGGCAACAAATTGAGTCTATGGCCTTTCCAAAATGTATCCACTGACAAAATGAAGTGTAGGGATTGCAGCCACCATATAACTTTCCCTAAGTCAGGATCATTCAACTTTGAGTGATCAGAACTGGTTCAGTAGCAAGAATTAGACAATCATATCATGTATTCAAAACCACTGGTAGTGCAGAAAAACATTGCAGTGATTTTGAATGAGCAAAAGAAAATACCAGTGATCAGTATTCTTGTGGATACATTTGAATTCTGTATTCAAGAAAAGTTGACTGATACTATATACCTAAAAATTGTGCAAATAGGGTAAGGTATAATTACCTAAATAGAGTTCAAGATCATGCCAAACTAAGAATGCAATATAGTCATATTATGGCATCTTGCTTGAAATTTAGACGTTTTTTTTTTCAATCCACATTACAATTTATAATGCATTATATAAAGCATGCTGAAAACACATTGTCACCTTATACCCTTAGATACCAGAAGTGTATAAAATACTGGTGGACAATATTTAAATTTATCAAGTCCATAGCAGAACAACCAAGAAGTTCTTCTTTGACATTGCCCATGCAACAGAATGGATGTGAAGAATGGCTGAACATCAATCTACCAACTTTGCTAAAGAGGGTATGTAAAATGCAAGAAAACCTCTTCTGTTCAATAAAAATAAAATGCCTTGAGAGGTCTAATTATAGAACATGTCTATTCTTGAGTACCAGCAGTGTGTACTCTCCTCTGCTGAGTCCAGGTTTCAACAATCCACATCTTGAGGTTGCACCACAGAAGCATGATTATATCAGCTACAATCTGGCAACAAGGTGATAGAAAGACAGAATCTCTTACTACTGTACCAACAAGGTATACTGAAATTCTGTACCAATATTATTCAGGATAATGATATTATATGCTATACTTCACTTGTGACCATAGCCTGGAAGAGAAATAAAAATATTTAACATTTTCCCTGGATATGTGAAGTCCTGATGAATAGTGCAGGAGTATCTAGAACATCAGTTAAGAGCAATCCATCTGCCACCCGCCATTATGATGAGATTAAAGAAAGCTTTCACATGGATTGGGGGTGGGTCCTGGACCAAACCATAATGAAAAATCTTGCTGATTCAATACTAAACAGGGTAGAAGGCTCTTTATGCTGCAAAAGGTGGCTCTACTAAATAACAAAGCATTTCACTTGCCAATTTCTAAGAAACTATCAGATTGTAATAAAAAAATTGTGGAATTATTATGGCAGGGCACTGTATGTATCATCATTTAGTAAAAGCAAGGCAAACCTTAAATCTTAAAAATAGTATTCCAGTATTCGTATTCAGATTTGAAGATGAATGTTGGTGGGAAAAAACATGGCCACTGTGAAGGAATAGTTTAGTTTGCCATTTCCATAAAATTAAACAAAAGATTTAAAAAACAATTAATCACATGGTGAATACATATTTCTAGAAATAAAATAAGCCATCAGATATGTCATACAAAATAATATGAAAATGACTTCTGCAGTCTTTGATCTGACAGAACAACTGGTCTTGATGGACAGTCACAAATAACACGAAGGTAAGTTCAATAGCTTGGCTAAAAATTGTATCAATGACCATTTCTATTCCCTAGTATATTTACTTCTTATTATAGAATTACTATAATACTTTAAAAATTCTTCAACTACACATCAAATAAAATGTTACAAAAACAAAAATAAAAATGAAAAATTAGTGTACTTGAGTATATTTATTTGGAAATCTTGAAATTAGTAAAATTAAAGATTTTATGAAAACAGCGACATACTTTGAACTCAATTACTGACAGCATGTTTAACGATCCCCGTGTTTGCAAAAAATAATGCTCTTTTTACAAACACAGACAAAAAATCCCCTGCATCCTAAATAATTAAATCAGGTCACAAACATCTAATTTTCAGTATTATCAAAAATATGCAAATTTAGATATTTAAATATTAAATTACAAAGTAAAATCACCAAATTCAAATTAATACCAAAAGTACACATAGTCCCATGCCATTTCAAACAGACATAAGTAAAAATGTTCAATTTATGACCTGCACCTTACAGATTTCTGACTTCACTAATCATAACATATATGATAAAAGAGAATAAAATCATTTCCAACAGTTCTTCCATGTAATTGTAATTTTCTATCTACTTGGCTGCTTAACAGTCACCCAGATTTAAAAAGAAAGTTCCTCGTAAACTTAACAAGGTGAATTCAACAAGACACAATCAATCTCACACAAATACACCTGTTCTTGCTTTATATAGACCCACCATTCCTAAAAGTTCACAGTAATCACCAGAAGTTGAATAATAGTGTAATCAGGCACAAGAGAGATATTACCAAATGCCATCTGAATAATTAAAAAACAAAAGATGTAATAGCCATTTGAATTAAAAAGAACAAAAAAGGTTCAACAAAATCAAAAGAAAGTAACTCTGACAAAACTGTTGTAAACAAAGGTGGGTTCACTAGTTTTAAAACCTTTCAACTTTTAAAATATTTTAAAGTTTGTTAACTATATATATAAATACACAAAAACATACACATTTTTTTTGTTGTTCCTTTCATTATATACTAATGATTCTGCAAAAATATTTTCACTTCTACATGTTGTCATGATCATAAAATTAATAAAATTATAAATATTTAAATTCTCAGCAGCCCTTTGGATAAGCCTCTAACAATATTCCTTTTACTGACTTGAAACACATAATACAGTAATAAACTTCAATAAAAGTTATCCAATCCAGAATAGCCATTGTTCTTCGGGAGACAATCCATGCCCAAAAGATTTAATCAAAGCTAACATAATAAAAAGTAAAAGGCAACATTAAGAGAACAGTACTACTTACCCTTATTAGCATTTTTGGAATTATTTGCAGTCTACAATTTAAAAAAAAATTTTGTAAGGAAATAGTATGTAATAACTTGTAAAATGCATATATTTAACATACTATCTAAGTAAAATGTATGAATTTTAGAAAAGATTTAGTATTTTATGAACAATTGCATTCTAATTTTCTTTAAAGAGCTCTTTAACACTGGTTGAATATCAGTAGTAAAAGCAAGTTAAGTCAATTGTTTTAAAAATTCATGAGAATTCTTGAGAATAGGAGCCAGAAACTAGTA
Organism: Nautilus pompilius; assembly: GCA_018389105.1. NCBI lineage: Eukaryota > Metazoa > Mollusca > Cephalopoda > Nautilida > Nautilidae > Nautilus > Nautilus pompilius. The sequence continues at coordinate 402,745 of JACATO010000373.1, read as the reverse complement.
GTACTAATAGCTTCAGAGACAGTCCATTCACATCCCCTCTACTCCAATCATGTTAAAGCAGAGCAGCCAGCTGCCATGTATGGACCAGGTTACAGTTCTTAAGATTTACCAGTGTAAAGCAGTAGGGAAAAAAAAAACAATACTGACCAGTTGCTTGTACAAAGTAGACTGCGAACTGATATGAAGCAGCTGTAACAAATCAGGAGTGGAAATATCTTAAAAAAAAGAAAAGAAAAGAAAAGAAAGTTGAGCAAATACAAAAAAATCCCTTGAAAACCTCACATGAACAGTTAGGAAAAGCATGCAGATTGCGGGTGATACCTTGTCAGCAGACATGTGGCTCTCGGGCAAAAAGATGCTGAACGTGTACTCGTAGTTGCACCTTTGGAGATGATCAGCTACTAGACTGTTAGCGGCTTTATGGAGTACAGATCCCTCCTCGGGCAAATTCCTCGGCCTCTCCGTCAGCTGACCGCCGGCGTAGTGCTGCAGTTCTGTGATCAGGTTGTTCCGTAGCTGCGTCTACACGGGGGAGGGGGGGGGAAAAAAAACAAACAAACAAACAAACACACGAACAAATCAAATGGTCTGGCACCGATCTACTGAACTCGGAAAAGGCGGCACCAGTCATTTAAGCTCCGTGGCTGTGTCTAACTTAACCTAAGATATATATATATATATAGAAAGGTGAATGATTCGCGCTACAGGTGCAATATTAACGGCGCTGTTCAGAGACCGTTCGCTCAGGTTTAAACAAATGCAATCACATTACAGATACCATACACAAATTACCGCCAAAACAGGGCGGCTTCATACTGGGTGATCCCAATCGCATATTTTCCACACCTAAACGAGAGGGATGAGGAAGGCGGATGCCCCCCCCCCACCACTGTTGTCATCGTTACCTTTAACATATCAACTACCCCGCGATTTTTCAAAACATGAAACAGTCGCTTCCTCAGATCGTCGGCTGTCAGCAACTCCTCTCCGTCGTTCTCCATATTTCAGAGTAAATCAGAGAAAAGGAAAGACGGAATAACTAATGCTTGAAACCCCCTCGTATCCAGGTGTGGATGGCTAAGCGCTGTCAACAAACACACACACATTGTTGTCAAACAATATGCTGGCGGTGGCGTCTGCCATTTTGAAAACACCAAGTTGTTAAGTTCGCAGAAAACTCCACTAAATTCGATTGTTTTCATTTATAGATTTTTTTAAATACTTAAAATGTTTTTGTTTTTTTTAAAATTTGAATATTTGTTTTTAACCAAACATCTTATCGCATTTAGTATCTACGCTAGTGATTAATATTCATAGAGACACTATTTGCAAGTAAACGATTATGTCCCCTTTTTCGTCGTAGGATCTCCATTACCAACTACCATGCTTTTAATAATAATAATAATAATAATAATAATTAATTAAATATTTATTCACGCGTAAATAAATGGAAATATTTTTTTAAAAATTTAATAAGGTGGAGTTCGTGTCGCAAGCTTAAACATGGCAAATTCTTTTGTGTGCATCCTTATTTAACGACTTCGACAGCGGACTATAGCAAGATCAAACGATGCTCACCAGTTTAATAAAGTTATTTGAATACGGGATGACCATAATATTCCGAATTAAACACACATATATATATAGGTACATACTCGTTGAATAAAGTGTAATTGGATAGAGTTATCATAGTCTTACTTAATGTAGGTTTCCTGTCTTATTTGCAATGTAATCTTGTTTCTCTTGAAATATTGTATCCAAAAAAATTAAAAAAAAACCAAACTCTATTCCAAATTTGCTCTATAAGTACATGGAGTGTTTTCGCGTGTTGGTTTGGGCATATGTTAAACATCAAGTACCTGTTTAGTTTTCCTCATTTTATCTGTTTTTCGGAATAAGGTTTTTTTTTTTCAGAATAAAATGGCAACCCTTTAGATACAAGATAGTGCAGCCAAGTTTATAACAGTAGGAGCATATTTTCGAAACTATGCGGCAACAAAAATTACATTCAATATTTTCCAAATCATATGCCATCCAGTTTTGTTAAAGCCAATTATGTAAATGATCAGGACCACAGAGAAGGCAGCTTTCAAGAAACTCCCATTTTTTCTGACACCTTTATAAATTCTCCCATCATGGAATATGTAAATTTTCATTGTACTTTGTTTTTTTTAAACTCTCACCTGAATGATGGAACCACAAATTGAAATGGGCTTAAGCAAATTAAGAGTGAAACGTTTTTAAAGGAACTGCACCAAGATTACCAGACTTCTTTCAAGATTTGAAAAATGTGGAAGGACAAAAAGTGATGGTTAGAAAAATCTTAAGTACAGAAAATTAACCCTGGAAGGGGTGGGAAGTTATTCCAGGCAGCATGTGTACCATATGAATTAAGGAGAATAAGTATCATTGTATTATAATTGAAGAAATTTGTCAATTTTTTTTTTTTACAAGTTTCTTCCACCAGCTTTGCCAATAATGGATCAGTTCTGACAGAAATGTATGTAAATCAGATCAACACCCTAGCTTGTAACAGTTTAGTTTAGTTATTACAAATGAGTATACTTCAGGTTTTATGTTTGCAAGTTAGATTTGGAAAATTGGATGTTTATTTCTTTTTAGTAATCTTGCATACCAAGTTATGGCAGACTCCCCCCCCCACACACCACTTTGCAAAAACTATACTATGCTGACATATTCAGATTAACCTATGTAACCTAGCAAACACTAACAGTATCAAAGATGTAAGCTGTGTGCATTGTTGTTGTTGGAGAGGATGATAAGAACTAATGCAAGGTGGAACAAAGTTTAACTCTCCTATCAAAAGTGAAATACAATAATTAGGGTTTATTGACAACATTCATATAATTCTTTTAAACAAACAGCAAATTTCAGCCAAGTGTTTTGCAAAACTTCCAAGAGAAACAGGAAAAAAAATATTTGAAATTATAAGTTATTAATCTTCTTTGATTACTTGCATTTGACTAAGTAGTGAAGCAACAGATAACATCAAAAAATGGCAAATTATATGGATATTGTCACAATATGAATTGACAAAGTTGGTAAATGCCCTGGTTGCAAAAGCCAGTTCAATGAGGCAGATTTAGATTTTCAAGGAGTACAAATTTTAAAAGTTTTTTTTTTTTTTTTCAGGATAAAGGGAATGGTTTTTAAAAATCGCAGGAATACTTGCAAACACTGTATAGTATCATTTTCTATCAAATTCTTAAATAAAAGGTATGACAGTAGTGATCTTCAGCCAGGTATGGACTCAAAGCCTATCAGCAACTTCTCATTGCATAAACTGACAAAATGCTTCAACATACATTTTATTGAGTTGATACCCCCATTATCAAGAACAAAAATCCATAGCTAGTAGTTTTTCAAATTTTGATAGCAAAAACATTAAGTTTCTGAAACAAGTGGCAAAAGAATTCAATATGCCAGATATAATCTGCCTCATTGTTTATTGTGCTATCATTTTTGTTATGAAAATTGATATTAAAATAATAATCCTTAGTAATACTTCTAATTTTTTTTAGAATAATTTCTTATGCTATTTTATTTTAGTAGTATAACTTGCAACAAATTTTGACTTTTGGAAATGTTTTTCTCCCTGACTAATAGTAATTCTATTATCTAGTTACAATCCAGAGGAGGAAAAGTAAAACGAATGAAAATGCAATGTGGCCACCAGAGAAAAGAGAGAAGTTTTAACAATTTTGCAAAAAAATTAGTTTTTCAGAGAATGGTTTGTTTTTCATGACCTATTTATAAAGAGAATCATATACATTGCTCAGAATACGAAATTTATGACAAACTACTTGCACAAGCCAACTTTTTGATTGCCTAGAACATTTCTGTATTAGTTCACATAATAAAACTGACAATATCTGGTACACCAGTTTTGACATACCTATTTGGTGAATATCATAAAGAAAATTGAATTAAAAAAAAAAAAAAACTGGTACAAATGCTGAATCTGAAAGTATTACTTAATGTTATTATTCCCTTCCCACTCCACTAGGCAGGCGATGTTAAAGGATAAGCAACATCAGGACATCAGAAAGAATACAATCTAGTTCACCAGTTGAATGATATATTATTACATTATGTTGACATTAAATTTAATCAAACAAAATATTTTTATGAACTGCTTGGCTCAAGCCAATCCAATAAAAAATAGCATTTTAGAATTGTCTTAATTTAAAATACTATTATATTCAAGAGTAAGATTAATTTATAAGTACACTGAGAACATAACTTCCAAAAAATAAATGTATCGGGTTTTAAATATTACTCGAAATGTCTCATAAGTACTGTTGCCTACACTGTGAAGACCACCACCTTTCAAATAAACAATTTAGTACCACATGAATATAGCATCTTGTTAATCAAAACTTAAATGTGGAAAATTATCCAACCACCAGGTCTTCAATCAAATGTTTAGTTTAAAAAAAATAATAAAATTAATGGCAACTTGCCTGTTTGAAAAACAATTTCATGGTACCATTCTATATGCATCTTTTAAAAGTAATTCTACAAATAATGAAATGTAGTAAATGTAACTTACTACTTAAGATTATCAGAATTATCAATTACTTTACAAAAATTCTGCAGTCACAGTTGGCCTGTATGTACATACGTGCAGTTTAAAAATAATGGCAGGACATACACAAAAGTAACATTCCAGCATGGGCATTAAACTAATTCCAATTGACATACATTATGCTCTGTAGTAAATATTTTGCATAAACACATCAATTAAGTATTACTCTTTGGTTTCAGAGAAATAAACATTACGGCCTAACAGTATTTATGTAAGAGTCCACAAAACAAATGCACTGGTCTAGTCAAATATCAATGTTGAATGAATAATTTGGAAAAATTACAAATTTTTTGGGTTTTATTCATCTTAATAGCTTTTTTCTACACATTTCCAGATTATTGGATTCAAATCAGGGCTTCAAGCCAACCACTTTAGAACTACAATTTTTTGATCTGAGATATTTTGCTTGATGGTGGCACCCTAATGTTTCAGATTGCTATCATGTTGAAAAAAACAGTAAAGGGTTTCTATTGGAAATATATTAGTCAATATGTTCAGGTAAGCAAACTGATCTTTGGATACAATGAACAGAGCCTGTAACCTTTTGAGAAACCTCTGGAACTGTGATCCATCAGACCACAGCAACCTGGCTACATTTTCAAACTCCAAAAATGGTCCTTGGAAAACTGAGGTCAGGTCCTTTGATTCTTAAAGGAAACGGCTTCTTCTTGGCAACATGCACCACCAATTTAAAATCAAAGTTGCCTGTCTTGAACAGTTTTTGCAAAGATTGGCAGGTCCTCAAAATCCCTTGAAATATCAATGTTTTGTACCAGTCCATTTGAAATGCACTTAAATTTCTGATCAGTCCACATCAGTTTTTCAGGGTCTGTTACTTTGACGATATTCATTGTAGCTGCCCATTTTTTGTACAGCTTCCAAGCTAGAGAACAGTTTTACTGCACTCCTGCTTAGCAATCTTGAAATATGATTGTTCCACATTGCACAACTCCATAATCCAAGCATATTTCAATGAAAAGGCTGCTTTCACCCATTGTAAAATGCCCCCCCTCCCATTTTAAATATGCATTAGTTTACTATATTCTATTGGCAACCCAAAATATACACAAATAAGCACTTGAAGTTCTAAAATGTTGTTTTGAAATTGTCATGTAAGAAAAGTAAGTGTATTTGCAAAACATTTGCTCATGCTCAATTTTTTTTTTTTTTTTTACATATTTTGCATCTCAGTGTTTGTACTTCCATCATTCTTAAACTTTTATCCATCACTGTACATGTAATCTGAACCAATGATTCAAACACCTTTATAGGTACCACTATAATAAACCCACAATGATGTAAAGTTTAAAAACAACAATTTAAAACCGAATGAAACACCTTTATTCCACTTGCATACCAATTGACATAAATAGAAATCATTGAATTCAACGAATTCTCCAAAAATAGTATAATAAGAATACTTGTAATCACTGTTGCTAAATTTCTTAAAGGTTAACGGCATTCTTGGGGAAAATGGGGGAAGGTTGGTTAAATATATATGTATATATATTTTTTCTTGTTTGCATTAAAAAACTTGTTTAAAGGGACCTGTTCAGCCTTGCAGTGCTTTAAAATCTATGGCCACACTAGTCTGTTTAAACAACAAACCTGTCTGGTCATGGCACTGTCTCAAAACCTGTAGAAATTTAGCTAGGTGAATAATAAACTGCAATAATAATAATAAAAATAAAAACTCTTGTATAATCACTTACAATGGTATAAGAGCTGGTATATCATTGCAATGTCATTTACAAAATTAAACAAACTAAGGAATGGCAAAAAATAAAAGCACATGCCAATGTTTGCTTTCTTCCACACCAACACAAAACCGGTCCAATGAACAAAGCGACCAACTCTGGCAATAAGGTGTGAAAAATATATTAACTCCAAAAACTGAGAATCTCTTTAATCTGTTTTAATAATAATAAAAATTCAATTCAAACCAGCCAAAATAAATGCCAGGCCTAGGCTATGTAGTGCTGCTGATAATCACCCTGCTGGGAATCAAAATATCAGTTGAATATTAGAAAAAATAACATTGCAAAATATTAAATATATAATTGTATATGAAAAGTGTAATTAATAGTAAAGTATTTCAAAAATAATAAAGGAATACCAAATAAAACACCTATTGTTCACAGTAAGTCTATTATATTATCACTGCTCAGGACCTGTACTAAATACTGACTGGGGAAACATTAGTTCTAATGCTACAGGGAATCAGGACAATTTTCCCACTAGAATTAAATCTACAGAGAAAAACAAAAAAGAAAAAAAGGAAAAGAAAAAGAACTAAATATAAGAAATAAACTAATTTCTTTTAATAATAACAACAAATGCTGAGGATGCTTTTGACATGTATATATAACACAGAATGAAGCACCGAATTAGAGAAGATCATCTATCTCCCTGTGAGGGTTTCTATCAATTATCCATTTTAGATGCCATTCACCTAAACTTCTCATAGGTAAGTGTGTTCAGATAGCTACTCTTTCTCCAAATGTATATAGATATACACATCTATTTCTCTTCTTTCCTGTGTACTCAAGGATACACTGGATTAGCATCAGCCTGCACTTTTTACCCTTCCATTGTAATACAGAGGAGGCTGCCAACAGGCAGAATTGCATCCCTTAACAACTTCAAGGAAAACACAAAGATCAAAACACCACATAAATGCAAACTTTCAAAAAACCAGTTCTTTAAATTTAAAACATTATCAAAACATTATTATTTATTTATATATATATATATATATAATTTGTTACTTTATTTTTTTAATATATTTTAAATATTTTGTTGTCATTTTTTTACTTCATTAGATCCTCTTATTATTAGCATGACATAAGGAAGTAAACGAATGCCACGAACCAAAATAGCTCGTTGTTTATACCACTAAAACCAGATTGTCCTGTAAACAGCCTGGAACACTGGGAGACTAAATAAGTAGACAGTAGAAATGTGCTCAAAAGGGAGCAGCATTTCCCCCAGCTCATTTAAACTGGATTAAAAAAATCTGCCTGATAAAATATACATCCAGTATATGCTTTGAACAAAGAAAAAACAAAGATTAAACTAAATATCAGTCTTTTACCATTTATATTTGCCCTAGGGTATTGAAATGGCATAAACCAATATATATATATAGATATATATATATATATATATATATATGTGTGTGTGTATGTGTGTGTGCGCGCGCGCGTGCGCACATGTGCGTGTGTGAAAGAAAGAAAGAAAAGGAAAAATTAACACCAGAAATAATCAACAAAATTTTTGATTAGGTAATTTGTATGTTTGGTGGGAACAACATGATATATTTAGGTTTATAAACAAAGAATGAGCAAATTTGCTTCTAAATGATATCTATGCTGAAAAAAAAAAACAAAAACAAACAAAGTCAACATGTATTCAAAATATTTCACAAAGCTGGATAATATATGGAAAATAAAGAAATAATCCCTTAAGGCACAGCAAAAATTGTCATGTTAAAGATTTGAGTATGACTAGAAATAAGCCAGTGTTGCATATATGGGAAACCATAAAAGGCTATGAAATATTTCTAACTTATAATATATACATACACACACACGCACACACACACATATATACATGTACATACATAATATACACCACACACACATATACATACATACATGCATGTCTGTGAGATTGTTTATGTATATATTATCTACATGTGTGGATGTGTACACATGTATACAATAATATTGTATGTGTAAATAAAAGATTCTACATACCTAAAATGTTAAGATCTATGGAAGAAAGCGATGAAAAGCAGGAAAGAAAATGACAAATGACCACAACTATGGTGAATTTGTGAAGAGTTAAGTAACATGCACTGATATGGACTGACTGCTAATGGGATGACATTAATGAAAAGCTTTAACAGAAATCAAGATACAGAAAAAATTATATCAAAATCAAATTTATGTAATGTAGAGTGTGTTTAAGATCAGCACATGATGGTTGTTTTTAGCAAGGGTTACAATGTATCCTTCAGAAGTTATTTTCAGGCCACAGCAGCGGCTGACTTTGACATAAGGACATTCAAATTCACCTATAAGTGAACCATCACGCTGAAAAACAGCAACATGGAATCTGTTACCATGACTGTCACCAACCAGGACATCACCAGCATCACTTATGTCAATTCCATTGGGATAATTAGTGATATTTTCACATCCAATTCGTCTCATGAATTGGCCATCTTCATTGAATACAACAACGCAATGGCCCTGAAAGAAAAGCAATGAAACAATTCTTGAGAGCCTTTTTTTTAATGTGATAGCACAAAATCTATAAATCTAATATCGTTTTACAACACATTCTCTGCTATATACCACACTTAAGATATCCAGGGGAAAAATTCGTCACTACAAGTTTGGTCATGATTTCTCTTCACACCTTTCTACTTATTTTATCACTATCTTCTCTTTTGTATGTCAATCCCTTTTCCACAACTAATATGGCATTAATGAAAAACTAAAAACTAGTGTGAAAAATAATTTGTTAGTGAAAATGTTTAGCAGCATTAATATCAGTATCAATCTCTAATTTCTGAAATACCATAATGGATGTTATTTATTAAGAACAGTGCACAAAAACGTTTTTAAAATAAAAGGGGACATTTAGCACACAAAACAGTATGTTCTTGATCAGATGTGTTGACAACTACCTGATGCCATTTCTAAGCAAAGCAATAAGGGTTTAATCAGGCACATGAGCAAAGAGATCTCTGTATAATCACTTCTCAATGCAACCAAACTGAAGGCTTTTATTAAAGAAAAAAGGGGTAAAAAACAATATAGTGTCTTGTGCTATCCCAGAAGATTGCATTGTTGAACTTCAGAAAATGAACACCTGTCAGTTACTACTTCAAAGCATGAAAGAAAACATTGTTTATAAAGCATGTTACTAATTAGATGGAAAAAATACAGAACATTTAAACTGACAAAGAAATAATAAAACATTGTTGGAGGGGTTCATAATATATACACATTGGTTTGTAGCATTATACGAAGAAGAAAAAACCCAACAAATTCAGCAATGATTACTTTACTAAAACTGGAATATCAGATTTACAAAATATCATAGAATCATAACTACTAAGTACTGTAATAAATAGTGTACATTTGTTCAAATAATCATGAAAGTGTGACAATTCAATTTCTGTAGAGGCATTATTGTTTAAGAAAATACCAAGTCATATACATGCAGTCAAAACTGATCACATTTTGCATCAAGCATTTCAGGAGGGAATTAAAAACAATCTTGCCTAGAATGTACATTCTTAGCTTTCCAAATCTTGCACAATAGTTTTGTCAATAGCAAAAACTTAAATTTTGAATCAATAAATCTCAGTATATTAGTTACATGAAATACCTAGACAGGAATAAGCAAATGATTTAAATAAGCATTTTGTAGTAAAAAAACAGTTACACACACACACACATACACTCTACCTAAGCCATGACTTTTTAAAAATTAAATAAATAATAATAAAAGCTGGTTGTAAGCAGTAAACCTACCTGAGAAAGTTTAGTAAGCCAATTTAAAAGTTAATGAATAAAAGGAAAATATATAAGAACTGAATCGTGTAAAGGCACTTGAAATAAGGTTAAGAAAGCTTTCAACTTTTATTTTTAGAACAGCATCAGGTTCAATGAAAATGCTAGCCAAAGGATAGAAGAAAACTGGATCAAAAAGGCTTCAATGAAAGTAGAATAACTAGTCAATAAAGCTCAAAACAGAGCAATAAACTCTATCATCTTCAGAAAGCTGGCTGAGCTAACCAACCACCAGAGCTTCTGCCTCTTATTAAATGCTACAAAGGGAAACACTGGCAAAAAGATCTCTACAATATAATAGATAGCAGCATCCAAAAATGGATAACATAGCTTTCAAGGTACAACTACAAAGAATACTGAAGCAGTAGGCAGAGCGTGAAAAAAGGGAGGTGGTACTATCAAAGAACAAACAGATGGTATCAACCAACTCAATTCTGTCAGGGATGAAAATGTGGAAGGAAATTGCAGTAATCTGTAAAGAGGTAGCAGATTGTATGGAATAAACAATCATTTAAAAGAGATTCAAACCAGCTATCCAACCAAACCAGACAGATTATACCATGAATTCACCATTTATATTACTCAAAGTGCACTTACAGATGTCTAGCCTTCAGTGATGCTTCTACATTTTGACTCATTTTAGCTGCTGAGATTATATATATTAAAAAAAAAAAAAAACAAATTTTCTACCTATTGTATTTTTTACATTCTAAATTTCTCAAATGGATCCCCCATCTTTGGTATGCAAAACTAGTTAGAAATAACTAAGATTCTTTATTCACAAAATCATTCAGGTGGAACCCCATTACATTCCATACAGAATGTCACTATTTTTAATTAAGATAGAGTTGAACACACTCTAAATGAAGTAACTTTAAACAGAAAAAATATGAATGTATAATATCAGCTAATTTTAGGTCAGGTAAACAGAACTTTTCCCCTAGCTACTGCTCATCATATTTCAGACTAAACTGGAGTGTTACTCCAAAGATCTTGCACACCATCACTGTTAATATAGAAGAAATGGAACGTGATCATCAAAAACAACTCATTTGAATGAATTAGAAAGTTCAAAGCTCATTTTCCAGTGAAGATACCAATTGCTATTGCATTGATTCCTTTTTTACTCAATGTAGGTTCCCAAGATTTTGTATGTTACAACAGAATGTTATTCAAATGTCAATGACAAAACATCTTATTTTTCTTTTCAGCAAATCTTTAAAAATAATCAGTCAACAGCATATCTATTAATGAATGTGATCAAACTTCTAATCAAATCACTCTTCACTAAACTTTCAACTTTTAGTTTTAATAATAAATTCAAAATTGCAATCTCTGTTAAAACCATCCACATGCAAATTTTAATAAATATATTTTCATACTAAATATTTAAAAATCTGGACAAATGTCATGTATTATTTTTCATCTCCTGTGGCTGCTTTGTTGAAATTTTCTTATCCATAATTTATATTTCATGAGCAAAACAATACTCAAAGTACAGATGAGAGTCCCTTCAGCATCCAATTATCACAAACTTATATAACTAATCACTTTTTGCAAGTTTGCACCATGAAAAGATAGGCATAACAAAAACCACCACTGTAAATGTTGCATTCCATAGCAAAGTAATACTGCATACTCAACTTTGCTGAGAGAAATTGGCTATATTCTGATAACAATCAATTGTACTGTACTTTCAAAGAGGAAGGCCTTTAATGTCTGTTAGGTTCTTTTGTACTGTTTGTTATTTTATCCACATTTGTTTCACTAGCTTTTCTTTTGCATTGTGTAACAAACACCATTGGTGTATATTCTAAGATGATTATTCTCTTTCAATCTCTAGCTTTGGCATCACTAAGTACAAATAGCAGCATATTTCCAAAAATATTTGCTATCTCTTGGCCATCCTGCCACTCAAGGCTCGCAGCTGTGACTTCTGAGAGGTTTATAACCAGCTAATTGCTGCTTTTATACTGTTATAAATCATTTAACATTGCCTAATCAAACCATTTTTAACCAGATTAAGTAAAGCCAACTTGTTTAAATTGTTTGTGAATAGTTTTAGGCTAATTTACATTACTATTTTATAGTCATTTTAAGTAATAATGTGAATTTACTCTACATAGTTGATAGTCTTTTTGTCAGTTTTCAGTTTTTCCCCTGAATGTTTTTACCTTCAGATTTTTAATTGATAATTATTAGATACAAAGTAAGTCAGGAATTTTTTTTTAAGTTTAAAAGTTTACAAATTGCAGTATATTTACACTTACTTTAAAATCACAGACAAAATATTCTTTTCCACTGATTGCAATGTCAGATGGTTCTCTCATGTAGTCACTGCAATCAAACCATTTTATTAAATCACCACTTTCAGCTATGCAGAACACTGTAGGTGACACACTGTCCACAGCAACAATGTAACCTTTAAATTGAAAAGAAATCTAAATACAATACTCAGAAACATTAGTTACAAAGAGTGAAAGAAATACAATTTGATCACTGATGTGTACACACTAGTAATTGATAAAATTTTTTTTTTTTTTTTAAAAATCCAGGTAGGGAATCAATAATTTGGCATTAGTTAAAGCAAAATGCAGCCAGTCACAGATGCAAAATGAATTTTTTTTTTTCACCTTTAAGAGGGGCAAGCTATACTCAGCACTCAGTATTCTAAATGCAGTCAAATTTGTTTAAGAGGGATGCTGCTTATGAGAAAATAAAATGTTATGTAAAAGAAATCTATTGTAAATCCAACTATGATTTGCTGGTTATAAAGGAACAGGATGCGAGTTAGTAGAGACAAGTGAAGACCACAAAAATGGTTGCTGACTATAGTACTTGCTACCAGCAGCAGTCAACCCCTTTATTCTTCAGTGATCAGTGGGTTGTCTGCTGGTTATGTCTTTGTTCTGCTTGAGCATTCCTGACACTGCTTAAACCTGACCATGCTATCTGCTAACCAATCACTGGAAGCTGAATGTAAACCAGTTTAGTTTTTTTTAAAAAACACTAAAAAGGAATAAAAATGTAACCATACATGGATTTATACAACAACAGAAGTGGGAAAATGTAAAGTGCACTAAGATGCTCAAATACTGAGGTGGTACAACAGTGTGACATCAATGACAATAGCCAACTGCTTTTGGAAAGGTGGATTCATTACACCAGCATACTCTACTGTTAAGCAGCCTGACAGACCAGTAGGCAGTCTGATCAGCAACAAGCTTCTGAACATCAGTGACTGGCTCCACTCCCAATAGCCAGCACAACCTTATCAGCTGATAGGTTGAATGCTACCTCTTAAAAGTTGGATTTCTTTTTTTTTTTGGCTGGTAAGCTAACAAGTCTAAAGTCATTTGCAACACCCATGCCAGTAATCTTTTTCATCTGGATTTATAAGATCTTTTCAAGGCTTAGTTTCTAAGAACTATTTGTCATCATGTTGTCTAGTCATTTAAAAAATATTTTCAGAGCATGTAACATGAAAGACTAATAAAAATTATGATTTCTGAATACAAGAATAGTATTTGTTTAAATAGGGTTTTACAATGCAAAGCTGCACTCTGATATTACCTAATTTTTTATTACCCAATACAAACAATGGAATGCCTATGTAATGTATACAGCTATGGTTAAAGAGGAGTGTCTTGCACATTTATGTCCCTATTTATTCTTTCCCAGGCAAACCAGCTGAAAACAGTACTGATAATATAGATTATCTCAGATCTTGTCCAGCTAGTTACACACTGAGGGAGACACATGAAGGAATGCATCAAAATGTAGTGTGTAGTGACAGTGGTGAGGCTGTTGAGTGGAAGTTGGTTATCAACATCCTCCCCACTGTCCATCAGTCCAAAGATTGATATTTCTGATGATGTGAAGCCAGTGGGTTTCTATGAGCTGATACAAGATTTCTTCCACAATGTGATTAAGGAGATGAACCACTATGCCACACAGACCCCAAGGCAAGCAGGCAGAGCTGACATCATCCAGAAGATGAAAGCATTTGTAGCAGTAAACCTAACTATAATTGTGTGGTGGTCCACTGAGAATTATTGGGCCTGGACAAGACTGTCACAAAGCTGTCAAAAGAAAAGAAAGAAAACAGATTCAAGAAAATAAATTAGTATTGAACCTGTGACAACATTTGGGTGACTTTACTCTACGTTTTTTTTACATTCTGCACTATAAATTGAATTTTCCCTTCATTTACTGGACACACTTATTTTTCATTTAGATTACTGGGTTGTGTGCTATATTTGAGTCATTCCTTGACTTGTTTTCAAATAAATTTAATCGGGTGAATACATTTTGTGCAGCCATCTTGAAGCCTAACCATTTGTTCATGTAAAATAATACATTGACCATGTAAGGGTTAACAAAAGTCAAATGTACATTTCTCCCTAAGCATCCATGGCTAACTTAGCATTAAGATAGGTTTTCATTAAAATTTTTTGCCTTTGCTAGATCTGATGACTTTACATTAGCTTGAAGTCCCTTTTCGCAAATGGATGTGTTGTCTCAAATAATCCTACCTCAACATGATTAAGTATGACTGGTGACATAATCTGACAAAAAATCAGCTTCATGGATAACATCAATTTTTCAATTATTGATAAATATCTAAAAATTATATTGTCTATTAAATATTTAAAAACAATGTAATGCATTTGTAACATTTTAGTGATCATGTAGCAATTTTTTCTCAAATTGCATTAAAAAAATATACATTATTTGAATATATAAGCTTGTTCAAAAAAACAATTTATTTCTCCACATTATTAACATAAACTCTGTTCTTGACAGAGAAAAGCTAGAAAATGTAATAGATTTCCACAACCTTCACTCGTTTTAATTATTTTGCCAAAGTTTTACAATATTTTATTTTTTAAATTGTAATATCTGCATACACAAAAACAGAAGTCATTTAAAATATAATTCTAAAAATTATTTATATATTTTAGCATATAATAATTTTTTTTAAAAATAAGCTTTCATGTAGCATGTTCAAATTAGAAAAGTAAAAAAAATGTTAATACTGGCCTGCAGGAATTAAGCAGTCTTAAAAAAATAAAATCTAACCTTGCTGAGTAATTGCCAATCCTGCAACAATATCAATATAGCGAATAGCTATTTTCTTGATGAAGTGACCATTCTTGGTAAATATCTGCATCCGAGAGCGTTCATTTCCTCGGTCACAGACCACATACTTTCCAGAGTTTCTTACAACGGCAACTTTTCTTGGGTACCATAATTGTCCCTCTTCACGTCCTGCAAGAGTTGCATTTGATCTTTTGTATGAATTTATTTAAAATTATTCTTCCATTAAAAAAAAAAAAAAATTTTTTTTTAAACCCTAAAAACTAAAGCAGAATCAGTTTCTAAGACAAATCTGTTCTCATTGCTAGTATGCACTGGGCATTGTGATTTTTTTTTTTTTAAACAGTGGAATATTTTGATGAATTTATTAAAATGTGTTAAATAATCTGTTGTAGTATTGTTTATAGTCTGCAGTAATCATGATTCAGTTTAATATTTTTTTTAGCTATTTACTCTGCTCTACACGGATTCCCATTAACCAGCACTTTGCTGGTAATCTTTGCTGTCTCATATAATAAACATGGAATTTCTTGAATAGTAATTTTTTTTTTCATCCTGGAATTTCAAAACAAGTTGCAGTAAAAAGGAGATCAGATAGAATATCCTTTTCATCGGCTTCAAATGTCAAAATGCTTTAAACTGAACAAAAAAATAACCAAAACTTAGCTTAATGGCTGGCTGCCATATTACAGCCACAAGGCCCCATTTATCACTTTATAGTAACAGGGAAAACAAAAGACTCTTTATTTTTTCCAACCTTTGTTATTTGTTAGCAAATATAAATTGAATTATCCTATCAGTAATTTTTTTGGTAAATTCTTCAATGTATGCATGAAACTTTAGTTCTTTTAGGTCAATGCCATTTATTTGTAATTGTAACAGTAAGTGTCTGTTGTTATCTATGAAACATGGCAATAATAGATATAGGTAGTTCTATAGGAATAAAAAGTTGTCTAGCTGTTACATTTGCCTGCATAACTCTGATTCTGCAAACAGAGTCAGTTTGAAAATCACTGCCAATTATTCAAAGTAAAGGTTTTTGGTTTTGATGTGAAAAAAATTCTAAAGTTAAATACCTTTATTTTAAAAGTAAAATTTTAAAATCATACTTTAGTTTTGTTTTCAAATTCACAAATTTTTTAGTCTTAAGCATGCATTTTAAATATTTAATCTAAAAAAACCCCAGATTTACTATTTACAAGTTGCATGTTTACATGGTAGACTTATACTTATCAGAATCCTTGTGACAATAGTAATTAATGATTCATTTCTCTGAAGCAACAATATCCCAGTAACAAGTAGAAGAAATTTATGAAACAAAATTCTTGATACACTATAAACATTTTCAAACAGAACAAAACAAACAAACAACTAGTCTTTATTACGCTTATTGCAGACTGTTGAGATCTACTAACCTGGTATACCAAATTGGTATTTGAATTCTCCAGTTTTTTCAAACACTTGAATTCGATGGTTATTGGTATCTGCTACAATAATGTCTTCTTCCAATCCCAAACAAAAACCATGAGGTGAATTAAACTGTCCCTTAGCTGGGCCAAGTTGGCCAAATTTACATCTGCAAATCAATGGTCAAAATCAGTCTGTTTTTTTTAATATTAAATTAAAAATCAGTTGCAATAAAGCTAGCTACACTTTACAATAAAATTGTTCACATTCATAAATTTGTTTAAGTTTAAAATAATAGTGTCATATTTTACCATTTCCATACATGATCAAGTAGTCAAAATCATGCTCAAAGAATTTTAGCAAGGTGCCTCCAAGCAAGTCAGAAAAAATTATCTTCAAACCATCAGTTTGTGTGTGCATGTTTTTATTACAAATTCAAAATTTTCCAAATGTTATTTACTAATTCTAAAAAAATCCTTTTTAGGTCAGTTAAATAAACCAAATTGGGTATATATATATATATATATGAATATTGGTATATTCCTAATTCATCCACAAACCACTACATTTTGACAAGATTAAATAGTTATTAATTTAATGCATGCAAATTCTTATTTGTAATAATTAAAATGTTTGGTCCATGTCTACAACTGATTCAATCTAGCACCTTTATTTCCCTAATGTAGTGAGCAGATATTTCAAATAAAGTTAAAAACACACAAATTTAGAACTGACTTTATCTACATAATTTCAAGTATGCAGTACCATTACCACCTGTGCCATGTGACATTTTAGCTTTATATCAAGTAGATTTTAATGATTTACTAAATAAAGTTTATTAAAAAATAAGCATCTTCAAACAATGCTCAAATAGCACAACACTATACCCAAGACCACTTAAATGCCTGCTTCTGGATACTTGAGTCACACCTGTCAAAATTATAATCTTTCCTTTAGAAATCATGTACTCAGATGTTAGATTTAAAATTGTCATACCCCCTCCCCCCCAGTGCCAAGCTTTGGTTATTTCCATTTAAACACATGAAAAACTTGTGGCATGGACTTTATTTTAATGTAACATTATTATGCAAATTCAGCAGATTTAATTAGACTTAAGCAAAATTAGAAAATTTTAGTGATGCAAAAATTTTGGCCATGGCTATATACATTAAAAATGTTTAAATACTACTATGCAATATTTATTTTGTAGACTCACATGCATGTTCACTAACTTCTATTAAAAAAATTTTTTTACAAAAAAAAAAGTGTTTTGAGAAATTACAGTACAGCAGAAACTCATTTATCCAACTGGCCTCTGCCAATCACACATGCATGAGAACATTGCAACATGTATTTCACCCAAGATACCATCCCATTTCAGAGAGAACATTTAACTTTTATTACAAATCTTTTTTTCAACATTAAGAACATGAATGGCTAAAGAGAAAAAAAAAAGAAAGTAGGTGCATCTTTCAGAGACAAATATGGGACCTGCAGAAATGGATCATTTTACTTTATTTTAAATTTAATGCACAGACAACATGTTTCCAGAAAAAGACTGTATTTACAGTTAACCACTGTCCAAAATGAATGCATATCTACTGTACTATTTATATAAGCAAATACTGATATTGCAACTGACTTATTTATATTATACATATTATATCAAACATTCAAAAGACAATTTCAGCGTAAGGTAAAAAATTTATGAATTAATCTTTTTTATAATACAAAGAATAAAATATACAGGTCCACGTTATGATTACACTAATCTTTTTATCAAAACACGCCCACACACAATGCTACACACTTTTTTAAATCAAATTTTCCTTACAAATTACCCAACCCATCAAAAATTATAAATCATTTTTGAGGCATTTAGAATAAGCTAAATGTGAAACTTATTTTCCAGCAGCCAAAGATAAATAGTTTCATATTACCAGGAAAAAAAAAAAAATTCTCACCTACATTAGACCAACTGTCTATCTCTCTCTCTCACTCAGAAAATTCAATTTCATAAAGAAATAATTTTTTTATTCTAAAAAATTTTACTAGTTAAAAATAACATTTTACTCCACGTGCTGGACACAAAAATGGAATTTAAAGTAGATTTTACCAAAATTATCCTTAATGACCCAAACAGTTGTTGTCAACTCTAGCTGTAAAATCTATTGCTAGGTCTAAATTACATGGCGCTTAAAAATATCAATTTCAAAATGCATACTTATTTATACATATAAATATCTGCATAGAACGTAGCCAACAGCAGCTGAGCAGTAAAAATCTACAATAATACTCAAAAGATGTGTAATGTAGCCAGAGACTTCTTGCAGGAGATCATTTAAAAATGGCTCCAGGCAGATTGATAACGTTATTCAGATCCAACATTTACAGGCAGTTTGTCTGGACACTAGTCCTGTCTGATGAAGATAGACTAGTCTACCATTGAGCAATTGTCTTTGAAATACTTAATTAGCCACAACATGATTCAAATCATTGGACAAGAGCCAAGTGGTAATACGTGTTGTTTTTCTGATGAAAGTTTATTTTGGACTTTTCTGAGTGCAGGTATCATGTATGGTGGCATCAAAAAGAGCAGTATGCCCTGCCAATGTTGTGCAGCATAATTGTCATAACAACAGCAATGTAATAGTATGTGGAGGATCATGTCTAACAGAACTACCTTGGACATTGATCAAGGTCATCTGGCTACAACAGTCCTCCCTCTTCATTAACTGGTATTAAGGTGTGTAATTTACTAAAATGACACAAGGATCAGTATCACTGCATTCCTTAGGGCCATCACCACCACTAGGATGGACTGTCCAGCCTACATATCTAAAACTCACATCTGCTAGATCTTAGAAATCTCTATTCACAGAGCCTACACAATCTGAGCATGGCCTTGAACAAGAAAAGATAAGTACCAGAAGAGAAACTAGACATTTCACTCCAAGCATGCACAGATGGATGTCAGACACAGACCCTAAGGTGGCCTTACTCATTACTGTTTAAATTTCAATGCTAATAAAAAGTCGTTCCTCATTTTTTTTTTTTACTACTACTACTAATTAATGTATTTCTTCAACATACACATCAAATTTAAATATCTCTAGAATATACACACACAACACTGTATAAGATAGTGAAAATTTGAGGAATTTTAATTTTTTACTTATATATTCACAAAAAATCATTTCAGAACGTATATAACTAATCAGGCCAACTATTACTTTGTTCGCATCTAATTCATAATTTTAAATTCTCTCTTTTGGTACCCAGATCCTGAGGTTTAATGTGCATGGTTTGTCATTACACTGAAGCATATTTTATTTATGCTTCTTTTTTTTTTAAAAGTCTTATATCGCAAGAACCATTAAGAAGATCAGAGAAATTGATCATCAGATAGCCATTCAAACTCAACAGCAGCATTGAGAATTTCTAACAGTTAATTAAGAGAGGTTCAATTGCAGCAGTAGTGATACAATTATGGGAATCTTGGATCTACAGGGTGCCAAGTCTATTCGTCAGAATCACTCTTTACTCTTCAAGGTATTTCAAGTATGAATGACCACTAACTCACTTTTCAAACAGTATAAATTTGAAAAAATATTTAAAACTTAAAATTATAATTACTGTAAAATTGAAATATCAAGTTAAAGCACTTTTTATGCATTAATTAAGATAGATAGCTTTTAATAACTTATGCCCTGTATGAAGTTTCTAGGCACCATAGCAATGAGCTGCTGCTTGAGTAAACAACTTTTAAAAGGTGACTTACCTAAAAGTCAACAATCTGATTCTGCCTGTTGTGATCCTTTATGGTTGTGGTGACTTGTCCACCTTATGGGAATGGACTTAGTTTCTGTAATTTAGGCACCGGTGTGAGATTACTTAGAATACTCACCTGCTGAAGTGAATCACTCAAATGACACCCAGGTTAAAGATCAACAAAGACTATGTATGCCTGCTTTTCAAGTCACCACAAAGAGATAGGTCTACAACCAGCAGAATCATACTAAACATCTGACTTCATTTAGCCTGTTGATATCTTATTGCTAGCTGTATACATCTGATAACTCAACAAAAACTTGTGGCAAATATATATATATATTAATATATATATTACAAGCAAAAAAATATTAGTGGCTACTTGGAGAAACAAAAAAACAAAGGAATGAGCATGGCATCTAATAAATCTACAAAATCTTAAACAGATGAGTTTGCAAAAATGTCCCCTCTTTGCTGCATTCTCATTAATGGAACAGTCCTGTCAAGGATTACTTGCTAAATGATTGCTATCCACAGTGATCACTTTGCAGGAATGACAAAAATCAGAATACACTAAACCCTCAGTTTAACAGACACGGAACCAACAGACCAAATCTGCCAATGCTGGTTTGTGTCCATAAAGTCAAAACAAACTCAAATTGTCGATTCTTCTAGATTAGCTTCTGGTCAACACACACATGCACATGTTGTACCAAAGCTTGACCAACTGACGACCCAGTTTGTTTACAGATGCTCACAGAGAAGCATTGCTATTTTTTTGTGCCATCTCGAGCCCATTTGTCTTACAAAAAAAACAATTTTTTGGCTTTTTCTTTCTCATGTACATTGGTTAACTGTGATAGCTGTCATGGATCCTAAGGGTAGTCAGAAAAGAGAGCACATAAATTTGAGCTTAAATCAGAAGTTAGAACTTATCAAGAAGCTAGAGTCTGGTATGTCTGTTGCCCAGAAGTGTGAAAAGTACAGCATTAAGAAGCAAACTGTTTTGGATATATGAGCAAGAAAAGCTCAAACAATCTGCTTTAAAGTTCGATGTTGGTGCAAGAGGATGATGACTGTTGGTGCTAGGAAACATATAAAAGTTGTTAGCAATAAGTAATTTGAAGAAGCTGTTTATAAATGGTACATGCAGCAACATCCAAGTGGAGAAAACATTCGTGGTGTAGAACTGTGTGCTGCAGCCAATAAGCTGTGGAATGTATGAACATTACTTTTAGCAACAACAATGGTCAGTTATGGCATATCCGTGAATGCCATGGCACAAACAATAGGAAAATCCATGGTGAATTTTGACGGAAAGTGTAGAGATATTCAGAAAACTTTTTAATGACTTCAGAGTTTGTTGCTAGCACAAGTATATGACGACGACAAAACTGGTTTGCTGTGGCCCATAAGTATAAGCATTCCACTCCTGGACACAAAATCAATAAGGAACACATATCAGCACTGTTTTGCACCAATGCTGATGGTACCAAGTCGCAGAAGCTATGTTCTGAAGGATATCACGAATAAGCTTCCTGTCCTTTACTATTCTTCCAAGAATGTGTGGTTCACCATGGAAATTTTCTGATTGGTTTTTTTTAATTATTTCATATGAGGTGTGCAGCTACCAAACTGAAGTCTTCAAGAATGCTCCCAAGGATATGAAAGTAGTCCTACCTTTGGATAATGTATCTTCATATTCCAATATGGACAAGGTGAGTAGCCATGATGGCATTAAATTAGATGCTTGGCACTGCCACCTACCACCACCCTCTTCGATCCAACCAATGGATCAAGGCATCTATGTTGTCTGCAAGATGCTTTATAGAAAGAAGTTCCTGGATAAGTAATGGTGGTTTTGGAGCAGCAGCAAGACAGAGGATACAAGATGTAAGAGGACATTGCAGAATCCCAAGAATTATAATTTCATGTCTGCAATTTTCAATCGGGCAGCTTCCTGGAAGGAGAAGAAGATAAGGGCACTTGCCTATCAAGGCTGGAACAAGATCCTCCATGGTGTAGATGCTGAGCCTGATTTTGAGAGATTTGAGCCAGGAGAATACCACTGAATTATGTTGAAGGCTGAAGAAAATGCTGCTGCCTGGTTTGAAGATGAGGCGGCTGATGTTTTGGCTGGCGAGACTCATGAAGAAAGTGATGGCAAACCTGATGAGGAACCTGTACAGGTTAAACCCAAACTGTCCTTTATACTGGAGTCCTTGGACAATTCATTAATTTCATTGATACATCATCTGACATTGATGTGCAACATTATTATGGGCATTTAAGAGCCTTAAGAAAAATCATAAGCACGCAGCACCAAAACAAAACCCAGCTAAAGCTAGACTCTTTCTTCAAGCCTGTTGCTGCTGCTCCTGTTACACCTGCATGAAAGAACCTCCTTGTAGTTGCAAGAGAATCATTGTGTATTCCTCAGACCCTGGATAATTTTAATTCAGTCTCTACTATACATTACAGAAATTTACAACTTTATCAAGATCTACCAGATACAGCAGGTTAATTGAATGAAACAATATACAGTACATTATCTTATTTTATCACAATACCGTATTCTTTAATTTGATTTATATTTCATTCTCTATTTAATGATAGTTATACAATATACAGTACTGTATATTTGTCCACTGGTGTGTATATAAAAAATTTTGCAATTTAACAGACAATCGACATTAATGGACAGCCTCCCCCATTAGTCCATTAAATCGAGGGTTTACTGTATGATGCTAAGGCTTATAAACTACAGTTGTCAATTGTATGAACAAAATAAAATAATCATTATTTCATCAATATAAAAATATGTCAAAACGTGCAACTTGTTTTCTATTATAAACTTTGACAGATGTCAATATTTTTAGCCAAATATAAGAAATTTATCTAGCACATTCATACATTTCCATCTCTTTGTAAAAAAAATGTGGACTACATTTGTATAGCAATGTTAAGTATAATCCTTCATATAATTTCTTTTAAAATTCAAAATAAGAGAAATATGAAGTTCTAATACAAAGAGGACAAACAAATAAAATGTAATGTATGCTAATTCATAATTTCTACTAGATTGTAAACCTATTAGGAATACTTTTAGCTTTAAGTTGCATATGCTCTACTAAACACTACATCTAAATATTGGCACTTTAGGCAATTAAGTTAAATATACTGTCCCCGACATGGTACTATCATTTTATACTATAATTAATTTTATCAATGGAAATATTTGTTAATGTAACATTAACAGAGCTAGAAAAACAAATTTGATTAAAATGAACTATTTTAAATTTTAGAATAATATATAGTATTTACAAAATTTTCATTTCATACAAAATTAGTGGTGCAAAACTGAACACCAATAGTAAAAGATTTCTGAAGAAATTGGTATGTATCATCAAAATTTATTTTCAAAAAGGAGAATTGTATTCTGAAGAACAAATGTAGTTAGTTTAGTCACATAATTTTGAATTTTAAATAATTTTATTCCCAAAGAGAATAAACTTAAGCATCACGATGTAAGATGTAAGCTAAAAAACTAAAGGCATTCACCTCTATGAAAAAGTAAAATTATAATTAAATAAAATCTATTTTAAGCACTAAGAATTTAGTATAAAATGTTGCAAATGGAATAGTGTTGAAAAACTTTGTTTTTGTAATCATTCAGAATTTTAAAAAACAAAGATGTTAAGTTTGGGTTTAGTATGGTCTTATGATATTACTCATTAAAATGTTTATTCAATTTTTATTGGTCATTTACATAGGATTTAAAAAAAAAATTATGCTCAAAACATCTCTCTGTTAAACTGAACATGGAACTGTCAAAAGATCAAAGTCAGAGTACTTATTAGCATTGTTGTCAAGCCTTTATCATTTAAATCAAAATTACACAATCTTAGAAAAGTTTTGATTTTTATCTTGTGTGTGAACATTTTATTTAACCGTCATATAAACAAACAATTTTTTGTGGAATTTTTCTTGTGATAACTTATTTGGTTATGTTTAGTCTGTTGTTGTTGTTCTGTTGTCAGTCAAACTAATAATTTCAATAAACATGGAAGAGCTAAGCAAGG
This sequence comes from Nautilus pompilius, assembly GCA_018389105.1. NCBI lineage: Eukaryota > Metazoa > Mollusca > Cephalopoda > Nautilida > Nautilidae > Nautilus > Nautilus pompilius. The sequence continues at coordinate 378,188 of JACATO010000373.1, read as the reverse complement.
TGGTCATGAAACAAACAATTTCTTTTTTTTTTCAACTTAGAAAAGATCAAATATGTAGTTACACTAACAGGCAGCAATGAAACCTATTTCTGTGACTTTACACATTACAACAATAACAGTCTAACATAAAAATACAATAGTTTCTGATGTACACACAAATAAACATGGTACTGTGGTGCAGGCTGAACCTGTTTCCTGCATAGCCAAAGTTTATATGCATTTTATCCATACAATGCAAACAAGTGACAGATGAAAAAAGATTAATGTCTACTTTTAAGTAAAATTTTTATCATGCTGATAAACCAATCATAATTAATTCTTTATTTGTATTTTATTGTATAAAAAATACCAGTTTTTTTAAATTTGTAAAAAGAAATCCACTAGTTGTTTATAAAATAATCAACCTTCTCCATCTCAAAATATTTGTTATTGAATTTCTTACAGTACAATGTTTCTATTTTTTAAAAAATATTTTAAAAAATTTTAATATACATGCTATAAAATTGACTGAATGATGATCTATGAAAGCAATGTAACACTTACAAATACTTGTGAATTTGGATGATGTGATTTAAACAGAAGATAGAAAAGCCATGTTTTTGTGATTATGAAAGTTTTTTAATTTGACCATTTATTAATTTTATAAATGCTTGGCTCTGCTGAAAACCTCCATCTTTTGTCAGCCTGCATCCAGAACCAAAATAAAACACTAAGAATACAACATTAGATTACTAGCCTTGCTGAATCAGTTGTCAGCATGTATAACCAACCAAGAATCAAACAATTTGCAAGAGAAAAATATAATTACAAGAAATTGTCTCATTATTCTAGCAACTATACAGTACACCCACCCACCCACAATACATAACACCAAACGTTTTCACGACCAAAACCATGCATGCATGCTTAGTGCAATTCAGAACAAAAGAATTTAGTGAAAAATTGGAAAATACAAACATATAAGTAATTAATATCAAACAGTTGAAAAATTTTAAGTTCCCAAAATAATGGCACTAGACTGATTTTAAGACAACGACAATTGGAATTTAGGCAAATTTAAATAACTGATTATTTGTCAGAAAAAAGATTTATAATTTTGCTTATAACATAAATATGCAAATTAAGACAAAAACAATCACGAAGAGGCTAACATGAGTAGATAACAGAAGGAAAGCCATAGCCATATACATGCAAACACTGAAGGTGCAAAGTATCTGTAGACAAGACTAGCAGAAACATGCTTCTTAAAATATTAATCTATCTTCTGAATTCCAAGCACAAAATTCCCTTCTCATTGTACTTATATGTCCAGACTAAATTCAATCATATGCTTTGGTGGTTTTTTTTTTTGTTTGTTTCTGAAGATGAATAAAATAAATAAAACCGACCAATGTGTCAAAATACAATTAAAAAGCACTCTCATCACAGCAGAAACAATATCAAACTTCTTCCATAGCTGAAGTAACTAACTACTACTAATTTGTATTTCATAAACTTTTTAAAAATAAAAATCCAGTACAGACTTATTTGATAGTGCAAATTTTCTATTAGTGAATTCTATAATATATCACTTTGTATATAAAAGAAATTTATTTAAAAACATTATTGCAAAATTTATATATATAATGAGTGCCCATTAAGTTATTTTTAGCAGTTGTTTGCTTATAATGGAAGTGTGCATAACAAGGTATGCTATCATTCAAATATTCTCAGTTTTTCCACTTTAGGGTGTCACTTGTGTGTGATGTCATCACTTATTTTTTTTTCCTTGGTATATAAGCTTACAAAGCTTTCAGACGAGTCAATTTAATTAAATGCAGAGAAGACTGCAAACAGTTTCTTTCCAAGACTGCATAACACTAATAAAAATTTACCAGTACGTAAATTAAAACGGCATCACCTATTATGCATGAACGAGGCATTCAACATTAGGCATTAGCAGAGCATTTCTGCCCATTTGGCCATCATGGTCACCAGATATCACACCTGTGCATTTCTGGTTGTGAGCCTGTCTAAAAACACTGGTTGATGTACCATAACTTTCCACAGGTGACTACTAATTTTAAGACCAACATTCAGGACAAATTCTTGTATTCCATAGTAATCAGTTGCATGCAGGTGTTTACTGTTTTACATCTGGAAGCTCTTTTATTCTTTCTTAGTTACACATCAATTTCAAAAAATACTTATTTTCAAAATCAACCTGGTTGGTTTGTCATGTCATCACAGCATTTCCCTCCCTAAATGACAACAAAATATGCAAAGTTTAAGGATGTATTCCTCCCCTGTACACATTTCCATTTACATGTTAATTTTGGAACTATAAGCAACCAGCTGCAGAGTAGCTTTACGGTAATGCATTGTGTGTACACATGTATATACATATATCTAGTAAACCGATTTACAAAGCGCAAAGAAAAATATTGACAACTATGTAATATGTTAACACTGTTGTTCATAGTAATCATGTGGAAGTTTCATTGGTCTTCAATTTGCCTTCAGAATTTATTTATACTGCTCAAGTCATATAAGAAAGCAGCTTGAAATTTTACAGAACTTTACTTAGGTAACAATGCCTAGATTAAGCAATTTTACAAAGGAATTGCTATAAAAGTGCTTCAAGAAAAGCTGCAAGACAGCTAAATTGTCACCATACTACCATTGTTTAGATGTTGAACACGCATGTTGAGATAAGCTCAACTAGCAATCACACAAAACACGATGACAACTGCTGTGCATGACCACTACAGGTTCCTACCTGCAACAGTTACATTGGTAGACACCTGGATTCTATATGCAACTGTTTACGTAAGTGTTGTCTGCAACCCATCCATATGATCAACCTATTCTTTCATTAAGACCCATGCCTCGTGGCATCAGTGGGCAAAACAGCAATTGCAAATGTCTTTTGATGGGTGCATGCATCTCTCACATGCTGATATGAAAAAAAAAAAAAGTGGCACCACAGAGGTGAACATCAACCAGACTGCTAGATAAACGAGTGAAATTGTTGGGGCAACGAAAACATGATAGTATAGGCAGAAACACACTGGGGCAGTCACTCTTCTACGTTTTTTTTTTTTTTTTTTTAACAGACGAGCATAAACAGTTACTTACAGGACTGATGTTCTTCAAAATAGAATTTAGCCATGTTTTTTTTCTTTCAGATAAACCTTAATTTGAATCTCATAAGGATACCTGCAATTCCTTCCGAAAAGTGGATTGCTGCCATACTATGACCAGCACTTTCTTCAGACATGGCAATGATAGAACAAGCATAGAATGAATTAGGGTGGCAACTTTATTGTCAAGGCCACGTCCACACTTGTCAGCAGTTCAAGACTGTTTTCCATCAGTAAGTGCTGATACCGTGGATCTTTACAGAAAACTCACTAGGCATTAATTCTACTCAAAATGGTGATTGGATGTGGCAAATCTTTTAACTAATAATAAAATGTTTACATGAAGAAAAAAAAACGGACTGTTTAATTAAATACATAATTCAAATGGTTAATCAAATTTTACACATGAAAATTGGTGGTGCACTTTTAAACCGGTTCACTATACATATACACACTAGTAATATTTCTTGGCTTCAGAAATATTAGTAAAACTTTATGGAAATAGCATATTTGAGAAACTATCAGACTTAAACCTTTTTAAAAATAACTACATAAGTTTCTTTTAATCTAGAAAAGTTTTTAAAATCCTTAGTTTTATTAATTCCAAAATAGGGAATAGTTCCTAAAGCCCTTAATTTTGTTATGTTGTGATAAAGTATGCTGTGCAAATTTAAATTTACATATTTACCTGTCCTGTAAACATGATTTGCAATCAATCTGTGCCTGTGGCAAGCAATAGTTAACTTATATACTAATAGCATATTCATTGAAAAACATTCTTCTAAAAAAAAAAAAAAATCTTATTCTGGACAAACCAAAAAACTTGTGTTCATTTACCTCTCTATAGATATATAAGCTGTGAATTTCAACAAAAGATCTAAAACCGTGTCATGAGATTTAAGATTACTGCTAAATAATTTTATTGAAAAAAAAAAAAAAAGAAGAAGCTACTCAAATTCCTAATAAAATAATTTCCACAAGACAAACTAATAAAACATGAAAGACTGAGCTGAATGAATGAACTGTAGCAGGCAGGAGGAACAGGTTGAGACATACATACCTGGGGGCTTTTTGGATTACATTTAGACTGTTCCCCCTGCAAATAAAGTTCCTTATTAGTTTAATAACTATTTTTTTTTTCCTTTTTCTGTTAACATGAATTCCAAAAAAAAAAAAAACAAAAAAAAAACAACAAAAACCCTTTATAAAAATAGTCATTGCCATTTAATTCTTTTTGTAATGCAGTTTTATTTAACGTAAACTGCTGGCCAGTTTGATAAAAGAAAAACAAAACAAAACCAAAAAAAGTAGGCTGGCAGGGAATTATAAAAGAATACTACTAGACAAGGCAATAAAACTGATTGCCCATACCTCAAAAATAATAAGACTAAATGCAGCAAGATAAAAAAAAAACATTTTGCAAGTAGAGACAATTTCATTAAGTTGACTACATACAAGATATTAAAGAGTAAAAAAAAAAAAAAATCAAGGCAAACATTTTAAAATCCACTGTAGATAATTTAATGAAAGAATAAATGGGAAATGCAGGTTAATGTGAGCATGTATAACCTATTGCATACATGCTTGTTGTAAAACAAGCAAGCACTAGCAGAAATAAAACAGAACATGTTCAACAAGGAAAACTTTGTTTCATAATAGTTTGCACAAGACTAAAAGCAATATAATTAACTCCATACCACAGAACTCTGAAAAGGGTGAAACATTCCAGACTAAAAAAAATATAGTGAAGATGCACAACAGTTTACTAAGACAAAAGTCAAAATGTAATCAAATTAGATAACTAGTGCAAGAAAGACAGTTCTGAATTTTTTTGTTTTGTTTCTTTAGTATATAACTTATTGAAAATTTATCACTACCACCTAATATTAAAAAACCCATTTTCTAAAACAACATAAACAGAAAGTCTTATAACAAAATGTTTTTACTATCAGATTTAAAAAAAAAATGTAAAATTTTTAATTATAAAAACTTTTATGAATTACATGATTGTACAAATTTCCTTAAAAATATGTAAGCCAGACAGTAAAAGAGACAGAAAACATAATTGGAAAAAGAAAAAAAAAAGTGATAAAGTCTTCTAAAAGCAAAATTTTAGATAATTTGTCCCAAAAAAGTTCTCACACACAACCAAATGGCGCAATTTATCATATTTAGACAAAAAAGTGACTAAAACAATACCTTCAACCCATCCAAATCACTAAACAATGGTGCCAAAAGCAAACTGTGTATTCATCATGAAACAATTTCATGCACAATCAGCAGCTGAGAAGTATTGTGAAATGAAAATAAACTGAAGTCACTACATCTATAATTTTACAGTCAGGAAACAAGAGATTGTCTGTCTGTTAGTGTGGGTAAAGAAACACAGACAGGTGTAATCAAAAACTTTCCAAAATGAATTTAGCATGGCAACACCAATAGTTGGAATTTGATACCTAGAACAACTAAAATCAGTGTTGTCATTTCCTGCTGATTGTGCATTATAACCAGAGCAACAAAGTAGGCTTACAAAGAGTAATCAACACATTTAAAATTGTCCAATATAAACAATATATGTACATCAAATTTTTTTTGGAAGACAGGGAGCCATCAAAACCGGTGTTTGGTGACACTGCATTATCCCATGCTACATTTCAACAGTTTTCTTGATTTAGTGATGGTAGAACATCGTTTGAAGATGATCCAGTCTGGACAGGTAGCAACTTCACACAGATGATTCAACCTTTTTTATAATATGATTAATGCAAACAGGCAAATGACTTAGAGTTGCTGAAGTTGTTAGCATTTTTTTCTGGCTTGTGACAAAAACAATCAAGCATTGAAAAGTCATTTAATGATCACTTCCAGCTTGCTTGAAGATACTAGTCAATATTATCCCTTCTTCTGGTTATTTATATAGATTTATTTTCCTGTGATGGTGACTTTACTAGTCAAGCCACATGTGAGAGACTGGTTACTTTGTTATCATCTTCATCATATAATAGAATCAAATAATAAATCCTTTCCTTCTGGTGATATGGAGTGTTCATACTCCAGATTTTTCATCAGTTGGTTGGTGAGACAGTGGAAGAGAAATATGAAGATCATCAAATTGAGTTCAAGTCATCTGCAGCTATTAACATGCCAGCAGTTATGCAGCCCAACAGATGAAGATTGACATCTGCAATGACAAGGTCACTGGATTTCTTCCACATGGTTGAGAACTGCTACACCACAAAAAGCATTTGTAGCAGTAAACAAATATAATTTTGTGCTGTCAATTGAAGTTTTTTTTTTGGAATGAGCCTGGCAAATTTAGTTTCAAAATTAAGTCAAGTATCTTTAGGCTATAGTGTACAATGTCAAAAATGTAAATTGAATTTTTCTTTCACTTTCTGGAAATATTTCCATTTCATTTGGATTACTGAACTGTGTGCTAAGTTATTTGCACTACTTGACTCATTTCATGACCTTTATTTATTTTTTATATTTTTAAAATAATTAGATAGTTACACAGATGGTTGCTCAAAATGCACCTATCATTTGTGCATGTTAAATATTGCATTCAAGTTGTTGAATGTCTTCATATTTATGAAGACTTGGTACCATGTATTTTTTTTCCTTTCCAAAAACAAAGCATGTCCTGAAAAAGTGGTTTGATCATGTGTGCATTGTTATTGCAAATATATAAGCTACATATATCAGATTCCAAAAGGATACAACAGATGCTTACAGAAATTGCAGAACTGCTGTGCAAAAGGTGACTATTTGGCAGGGGGCACCTGCAAATAGTTAGTGTCATGGCATAACCACAAATTCAGTATAGGAAGGATTTGATCACAACACAAAATTAATGCAGTTCCTAAGAACACTCTTTCCAGAATATTTTGTAATAATCTAGGTCAAATTTAAATTGTTTTCAAGTATTACCATTGCAATGTTAATTTATGCCTAACCTGTAAAACAATCTTTATGAATTATCTTAAATTATATCAGTGCTTCAAAGATGAAAATGTGATGGTATGGAATTTGCAAATTACAACGTTTGCAGATTTTCCATTTTTTGTTTTAAAATTCCACCCTTTAAAAATAATTTAAAAAAAAAAAACTATACTGAAAAGAAACACTAGTTCCACAAAAAGGAAATTATCGTAGCAATCCTAGTACAATTTTAGATAAACAAAATGGACTGTTAAGTATCAAAAACACATGGTATTTGGACAGCATGCCTGCCCTAAATGCAATATGATATTTTCTAAATATTGATAGTCACAGTAACCATTCTCAAGTCCATTTGACAAAAAGTGTGACAATTTTTCAATTTTTATCAAAGATTATGTGGATCAATTTAGCTACTTGTGTTGTAATAAATTGTTGGATTAATTCATGTAAGATTTTCTCGTCCTGAAATTTTCAACGACAAAGTTAAATTTTACATATATACAGCGGTGTGCAAAAGTCTTGCATAAAAATGACTAGACTTAGAAAATTGGTTTTTATTTTGTAGAAATTAGTAACTATTGTATGTGTTCTGTTTTAATTGAAAGGTATCAGTGTCTTTAAACGATTTATAACACTAAGATCCATTTTGTAATTGCAGTCAAAATTTAAATATTAATAAAATAATTTGCATGAAATTGGCATGTGCAAAAGTGTTGGATAAACTACAAAAAAAATTAGAATATATATTTTGTGCTATAATAGTTTAGGATAGTATAATATATGAAAAACTGCCATTTTACACTATTCTGATTCGTTTTTGTTCAATATAGTGATGCCGGGAGCCCAATATTTGACCCCCGAACAGCAGGCCACAATCATTCGCATAAAAGATGGTGGTGAAGAAACTGAGTGGGTCATTGCGGATCATATCAGTTGCAATCAGTCGATGATATATCTCGCACCATGAAATGTTGGAAAGCCTATGGGAGCCTAATTTCGAAACGCAGAGCCAGCAGATCGCAGGAAAACTATGGCTTGACAGGATTGTCTGATCACCCGCATGTCGAACTCATACTGATTCCACACTTCCACCGACATCCAGACCGCCTTGTCAAGGCACCATGGGACTGTTTGGGCGATCGGCACAGAAGAAGCCGTTCATCAGTCTGGACAATCATCAAAAGCAACTGCAGTGGGCTCGCAACCATCTCCACTGGACCGTGGCCCAGTGTCGTTTTCCAACAAAAATAAATTTGTGAGTGTCTACTCGGCAGGTCAGGGGTGTGTTTGGTGATCAGTGTCCGAGAAATACCATCCTAGTTGCACTCGACCAACTCTGCGGGCAGGGGGAAATTCAGCCATGTTTGGGGCTGTTTTCAATTGTCCGTTGCATCATGTGGAGGGTCGAATGAATGTTCATGACATTGTCAAATCATGTGTGTGTGTGTGACCACAAGCCCCTGACGGCCATCTATCAGCAGGACAATGCCCCCATCCACACAGTTAGGAGTGTCAAGGCCTTGATGGCAGAGTTACTGGCCGGCTCAAAGCCTGGATCTCAATCCCATCGAAAACATTTGGCACTCAATTAAACTCAGCATTAGTGCCAAAAAAAAACCCGAAAAATAAAATGGATTCGAGGAAGCCTGGTCGGAGTTCAGTAGTGACAATTGTCAGTGTTTCGTACCCAGCATGCCTCATCATTGTGAACAAGTTATCAAGAATTTCAGATATTCTATTCATTATTGATAGATCTGATCACTTTCTGCATAATTGGAATTGAATCTGAATTGATTAGATAGCTGACTACATTTTATGGAACACTTTTGCACACGTTGATTTGATGCAAATGATTTTCTAAAAATTTATAACTTTTCTTACAATGAAACAATACGCTTAATATTATTGGAATAGTTGCACAACAGTAACAGAAATACTTTACTGAACAAGATTTGATAACAACTGCTTTTGATAAAATGCAAGCTAATTTACAGGAAAATTATTTTTATGCAAAACTTCTGCACACCGCTCTATGTACCAAGAAAGGAAGGAAAATATCAAAAAAATTGGTTTGGCTCTCTTTGAAAGTGCTGTGCAACTGGAGTGTTTCACCAGTTTTTTTTTTTCTTTTTAACAAATATTTTATTAGTATATCACATCTGTGTACTACTACTACAGAAACATATGTTGACTTTGCAGAATCCTTTGTTCAAATCATCATGAGGATGTAAATAGGATAGGTTTTGTTTTAAAACAGAAACAAGGATCTATATCAAAGTAAAGGACCAGAAGTTGACCTAGTCAAATTTGTAAGTGACAAAAACTAATTACACATTAATAAGTCCTAAATGCAGGCATACTTTTCATACATTTTTCCGATGACAATAGTTGTGGTCTATGGAACCTCTACACATGTTAACAAGACTGATTTGTTCAATCTTAATATCATACAAACATAATGAAAGAATGAAACACACTGATTCTATATTATGTACTAAACAGAGACCAGATTTAAAACAAAAGTACTTTTTTTTTTTTTTTTTTTGCAAATCATCAGTTTAAAGGGAAGCATTAAAAATCTCATTCTGCAATATAAGCATGGAAGGGAATACAACTTTTTTTTTTTTAAAGTTAACTGGAAAATTTTTTACTGTTATGTCAAAGTGTGATGGATACCATCAGATACAAATCTGTAAGCTAACAATGTCAACAATTTCTATTTTTGGAACTTTTCCATTTAAATGATAGAATTTTTTTCTAGTTGCACATATAATTTATGCCATGGTAGCCATCATCAGGATCATAACTTAAGAACTTATGACCAAAATCTTGTATTAAAAGAAAAACCACCCACCAATACTGCATCACAAACTCCAAGAAAGAGCAAAATTAATACCAACAAAAATCAGAAGCTAAAAGCATCCTTGATTACTGATCACCCTCTTAATCAAATTGGATGGGAATGAACAAAACAATCATTTCAAATATCTTGAATTTGCAGTTCACTATCCATTTCAAACAGGATCTTTCCAGTACAACATTGAAAGCATACTAAAATACTTCATATCAAGATAAATTTGTGTACAGAGATATTTCACAAAACTGCTTAAGACACCTTTTTGAATTATATTTTCTAACTTAAAATATGAGAAAAGGTTTTAAAAACCAGTACTTTTGAAACTCTTATCTTTTTGGTACTATAAACCAGCTTATTATCACCCCAGATTTGGTAAATAAATCCTACTGAAACAATACTAAATGCATATGGTTACAATGTAAAATGTCACTTGCTCACTTTACGTTGGTTTTGTTTCACTTTATGGAAACTTTTTTTTTTTTTTGCAATAAAGCTAGAAGATAGAATAATTAACATTAGTAATATGAAAGCTATTATAATGCACTTTTCCATAAAGAATTAAGCAACAAATATTATGCATAGCATTTAAGTCAGTTCACCCTTTTCTTTTGCAAACACTATCATCCACAACTGAAAACATTGATGAGATTGCTTAGTGGCATGGTTAGTACTAATAAGCTTCGTTATTTCTTTGCCTTAGTGGAACTTGGCACTTCAGCAAAAAGTTTAAAGTACCTATTAAATATGTTTAGTTAGGGGTAGAAACCAATCCAAAGAAAAAACATGTACAGACTTTGAGACAGAACTACACCATGGAAGATTTCAGAAACCACCTTAGTTCCTAACAGGCATGCACTTAGCCATCCATCAGTTTGTTTTTTAATTACTACTACTAATTCACTTAACCAAGTACAAGTTTTTGACAACTTGCTTTAAAAACAACGTTATTGAATATGTATTCTCAGAATTACTGACTAAATGAAAGATGTCAAAGCACCTTTATATCTAAATTGTAGACATTTGTCAAAAGTAATCTATTTAGATAAAACAAAAAAAGCCAACAAATGAGGTAAAAGGTTAGATAGCAGAAATTGTATTCTGACATGACTATTCCGCTGGAACTAGAGGGAGAGCAAGACAAAATTCTACAGGGAAAATACATGTAGTACTTATACAGGATAACAAGTACATTTTGAGTATGTAGTGTGACCTGACAGAAAGAACAAAAACAGGGTTAACAAAGTTGGCAATTCTCCAGTTTACACCTACAATGAATGAATGAATGATATTAAATGTGATCAGCTACCTACATACTATGTGAGTATAGAATTTGTAAGCCTGGTACTACTACTAAGTATCAGGTCCATATGTAAGGTTAGTTGTCATACTAAAATTAGGGACATTCATATAAAAATGAATTTGATTTTGTCTTTATTTTATTTGTATGTGATATTTCTCATGATTTATTTAACATTGAAAACTTAAGTCTTGCTGTGTAGTTATACCAACACTTTTTAAAGTAGTTTTTATTTGGAGTTAAGGTCTCCTCTTTCTAATTTTCTGTTTGAACTCGAGAATACTGTAGTATTTTTGCTGGTTGGCAGCCATGTCAATAAGGTTTTGTGGTAAAAAGTAGTTTAACTTTTAAAATTCATGTCACATTTTTAAAAAAGCTCTGAAGAAATTTCTGGTAAACGTTTTTATATTCAACTCGTAGATGCAAGCAATATAAAGTTGATTTTATTTTAGTATTTCACATGTGCAGATTATACACACAAAATTAGAGTATATGTATGATGGCAAAATCTGACAGTGAAGCCAGAGCTAGTATCCAATCCAGTTCTAAATATATATATAAATTTTTTTTTTTTTACTTTGTTGTAATTTAATCTTTATTAGTTGCTTTCTTTCATTTGTTTAACAAACATCTAGTTGATTTTATAGTTTCCATTACCAATAGATTCTGATTATATTAATTTCTCATAAAACTGAGATATCCAAAAAAAATTTTCAAAAATTAGATTTAATTGCATGCAATGCTACCTGCTTCTATGATTATAGTAAATACCAAATAAGCACACTTGGTAAAAATTATGATAAATACATGAATCTACATTAAATTTAGACATCAAAAATAAGTTTATGACAAACTCTTAATCCTCTAATAACTAATTCCTTTTTTACATTAATCCTTGAAGAAAAACTAAGAACAAATTCAACATCAAGTTTTAAAAAAAGTTTCAATAATATGTGGTAATCTTAAAAAGTTAAACTTTGGAATACTTCAGTATTGCATCAATATTTTCACTTCATCAATCATCTGGAAGACAATAGAGCCATTTATTTTACTGTATATATATATAACTGGTAAATAGATTCTATAGAATTCGAAGCAATGGCCAAAATGTGCTTGAAGCAAACATTTTATTTACCTACTACATTGAAATAACCTACCAGAACTAAGTCAGTGATCAGTGAGAAAAGACTAACATAGGAAAACATTTTCTGAAACTGGTTATAATTAGTTTATAATAAGTATTACACAAATATTATGGCACCAATTAGCTATTTAAAAAATTGAGAAATACCATACTTCACAGCTCTTGTGGATTTAAAGGGATAGCAAACTAGTAAATTTCCAGAAAAGTCAAACCTGGAGCCATATGGTGCAGAATCACGGCCAAAACCCTGATTATACTACTTAATACTTAAATCCACAGCCAAATATTTTCTTTATGCAAATCTATAAGTAATTTGGCTATTTAATCAAATTAAATTAAATTGAAACTAAATTCATCTGTTTCATCCCTAAGCATTCAAAATATGAGTCATTGTTATTATTGCTAATGACTTAAATAAATTTCAAGTATTTAAAATTTTTTAAAAAGTAGCATATTGCAGATTTATAATATACATGATATCTTGATTTCTAAAGTTGCATAGAGATACTCTTTTCCTTTCATTTATTAAAACTCAATCAAACATTTGCAGTAATGTTACAGGTTGAGATTCCCTTATCCAAAATTCTTGGGGCCGAATGTGCTTTGGATTCCAGAATTTTTCGAATATAGATAAACTGGCATAATTTGGTAGCTAATCCACTGAGGAGTGGGGACTGGGCACAAGTTCATTTACAACATTATAACTGCATATGGATACATATAACCTACTAGTAGTTTTATGCAATATTTTAAAATTATTTTGTGCATGAAGCCATAACAAAAAGATGTACATTTAGCCATCAGAAAGGTAAGCTATCACTACAGTAGGCCTACTGGTACCATAGGGTAATTTGCAGACCCTTTTGACATTTTCAAAGTATATACACACCAACAACAAGACACAGAAAAAGCACAAAAATTATGGTAAATAATGCATGTACATCAAACATGTCAAGACCCACACATCACCCAGAAACCTTTCCAGAACCTTCTGTAATTTTCCACTGAAGGCACTCCAAAAACATTTCAGATAAGGGATTCTTGACCTGTATTATCTTTTTTTTTTTTTAAGATGCTCATAAAACACCATTTTAATGCCCTTCATTCAAAAATGGTTATATTTAATTACAAGAAAAGTCCGCAGTTAAAAATAAATTAGCAATTCTTGGGGTAATGTACAAAATTTCTAAAATCTGACAATTTTCCTTCAATAATTTTAGTCTTAATTAGTCAGAATATATCAATTGAACAAATTTATTTACATGAAATCAGCTAAGCATAGAAAAGAAAAAAATAACACACACACAAAGGTTTTGGAGTTACCGAAAAATATGGTGCTATTCGCCTAAAACAAAGTAGTGACTAACGTAGTATAACAAATTAGGCAATGAGAAGGGGGATTTTAAATATACCCGTTTTTAGTGGGAAAGAACAAATACAAATATAAATGATTCTTTATGATCAAGGCATGAAGTACTATATTGGTTCCAACTGCTTCGTGGTAATTATCAAAATTTAAAGACTGGGAAATTATTGGGTCCAAAAATTTCAGAATCCGCTAAAAAAAGTGAAACTTAAACCTTTCTTTGATCAACAATAGTCAATGCATCACTATGTATGACCTACACTGTACAAAATCTTCAAGTGAAAATACAGGCCGAGTAACAATGCATACATAAGACAGCATAAATGTGTAATGAAGGAGTAAAATGGAAAACATTAAAATAACTCTCTCAGGTACTTGCTCAGTGTCACAGAAAGTGGGGAATCACAACAATCATTCCGAAAAGCAAACTTTCCTAAATTATTGTTTCTCCGAAAAGAGGGGAGGAGATTAAGAAAAAATGAAGCATGAACGAACACAAATCAACTGCACTTGGTTATATAGTTTGAACACTGGATCTCACTTCAGTCACTTTTCAATGTCACTGTTTTTTCTTCTACTTCTTCAATGTATTTAGTTATTTTGTACACTGCCTGACAACTGACCTTCACAAACTTGCAACATGAATCTTGAAAAAACAATCAATCATCTAAATTCTGCAGCATTTTGTGTTGTCCAGAGCACTGGATATAGACAGTTATCCTTTTGAAACTTTCCCCCAATCAAACCTGGTGTGGTTCTGACTTTCTCATGTGCCTACTGCCTGCCTGTTTGTTTTTTTTCTTCTTTCCATTCACCTTCTAATCATCTCATTTCTCTTGTATTTCCTATATTCTGCTTAAACAGCCAATTCCAGGATACTTCAGCCAGTTGCACTTAGCTAGGTAAACAATGCAAAATTATTGCAGCCACCCTGTGTATGCTTGGTCAGTCTCAGTCACTGTCCTAATCAAGTACTTTCCAATAAGTATCAGCTATTCACGTTTCACAGCCAGTATAAAATGTCTCTTATCAGTAAACTTTTTGCTTAGTCTGATTAATGCAAGAATTGACAAAGCAAATACTCCTAATTTCTCAGGTTTTTTTTTTTAAACCAGTACATAAAGCATGAATGTAATCATCATTTTCTTTCCAGGTTGGTGCTACTAGCATTACCTAGCATGTCAAAATAGATTTTAAAAAAAAAGAAGGTTGACTACTTTTAACCATCCACAGGTAGCCAAGGTCCATAATCAGCTCTTGGTATTTTGTAGTTTATGCCATGTAGCTTGAACCTGTTTAGGTAGCGTACTAACTCTTCTAAAGACAATATACTAAGTTTGCTAGAATTTCAAATGAGTGAACATATGGTGAATGCAGCTTCTTAAGGTCCCAAAAGGAAATTCCCTAAGTTTCCATGACACACCAGATATTCAACAGCAGCTAAACAGATTCAGTAAATATAACCTGCCACAAGAAACAAAAAAGTAGGTTCAACAATGATTATCATGTATAATATACTTAATTTAGTACAAGATTATGTATAAAGTTAAAATTGAGTCATAAAGGTAATATAAGTTTAGTCTCTCTCAATTTGTAAGCAAATAAAGATTTACCTAGATTTTAAATAGTCATTGCTAGTAACTATTTAAAGCCCACAGAATTTCAGATTGCAGATATCTAAATTTGCCACCCTGAAGCCAAACTTCAAAGCAAGCATTTTGGCACCTCCACTACTGCCAGCACAACAATATCATATTGTTTTTCCAGCTATTTTATAACACAATTTCAGTGGCTGCCATCATTTCCATCAAACCAGAAGCAATGTACCGCTCCACTTTTTATATTATAACTATCTAAAAAATTATCATAAATCTTACACATTTTGGGTACTAAGTAACAAATGAATGGAAATATCATAAAACAGAATTCTCGGACTTTTCGGTGGCAGGAAAATAGAGAAATTCCTTAATTTTTTCTGGCCAATAGACCCTGAAAATGGTGATGTAGTAGAAAGATACATGATAATGTAATTACTGTATGCATGTCACCTAAACACGACAACACTACATGCCCAAACAATTTGCACTTTCTAAAATATTACACAAGATGTTATCCCACAAATGCTTGAGACACAACTGAAGTATTAGTAGTTAAGTGTGTGTGTGTGAACAAATAAAGCAAAGATAATAAACATACTCTGATGCTGGTGCAGATAATGGTGAGGACTTTGAAGTAGGCAACAAGTGATTCAAATTGATCTGACTAGTTTTCATTTAATGACTAACTGCAATTATCAAGAATAATTATGTCTACAAAATTCTTCGATAAAGAATATTTATGATTTTTTTTTTTTTAAAGCCAATTTTTCTGAATATTTCCTTTTGGGCTGGAAGGGGATAAAAATTACTGAACAAATGGCAGCAAATAAACCCAATATGGTACTTGTCTATTTAATATATATGTAACATTCCAGGAAGACCAAAAAGTCAGAAGCTAACATTTCAATTAAGTATTTTTACTGATCAAAATCAATTAAAGAATTATTTTTAAAAAAAAAAACACAAATGAAAGTATTTTATTTCAGCTCATTATACATGGGTGGTCATTCTATGACTTGTATACCTGAAGCAGACTGCTAAGCCAAGATAAAGATTTAACAAAAATTAAATGTTCCAATGTGCATTTTTACCAATCTACAAGAAAATAGCAAGCACATCACCATAAATGGCTCAACAATGTGCCTAAAAAGCTGTTGCCAAAGGATATCATCTCAAACAAGTTCTGACAAATTTTCTTCTCTCTGAATGTTTTCTCTGATATTTTTTCTATTTCTATCTTTCAACAATTTATCAGTTATGTAAAGCAAAGTATCTTCTATATGTCTCAAACAAATTAATACTATACTCATAACAATTAATACTTTAGAGGAAATTTTTTTTAAAAAATCAAATAAAATACAGGTTACAGTATATCTAAGCAAGGGTTGTTATCTGATAGAAAATAAATATAAACTAACTCTGTCAACCTTTACTGAAAATTATGTAATTTTTTTTGTATAGTTAATGAATTCTATTTAACTGCTGGAAGGTGATAATTGTTTTCTTAAAAATAAAATAAGTTTAGATATGAGATCTCTACATCACATCAGAAATGGTCACACTTGCTAGGGACATTCAGATGAAACCTGGCTAGATAAGACTGATGATTCTATTTTAAGATAGGTTTCATTTGAACATCCTAGTACAAACAAAATTAATACTAATGAATTTGTAAAAATTCTATTCAGTTGCCATTGGTATTTTGGTGTTTATGTTTATGATCTTAAACTTTGGTTGGTTATATTTCAAGTTTGTGTATACTCATTTAATAACTTATACAAAAACTCTATGCTTAAATAAATGCACCTAAATGTCTACAAAAACATGTTAAAGGATCAAAGCACTATTATTTAAGTGTAAGATAAAAAGAATGTTCACAAATTATATCAGATGAGGATACATTAACAAAAACAAACAAAAAACCCTCCATCCCTAGAAGTACATCAACTTATTCAGATAAAAAGGATGCCAGGTCTGAAAAGAAATTCCAATCTTTTTAAAAAATGGTTGAAGCAATTTCCATAGTCTTTTGAAGAAAAAAAACAGCAAACCATGTGGCATATTTCCAACTTATGAATTTTGTAATTGGCACAAGTAACTTAAGTATTAAAGAGCAAGTGCTAAAAAGCTTTTTTTTTTAAAATTATTTTGTTTCAACTATTTCATCAGTTTCTGTAAAATTAAAAATCTTAACACTTTTCCACGTAAAGCACAAACTTTGTGTAATAAAATTTGCTCAAAGAAAATTAGAAATAGATGCAGTATCCATTATTAAGTAATTACTTTCATTTAGTATATTCAACAAATTCAAAATTACTTCAATAATTTCTATTAATTTACTCTGAATCAACTTTTTATTCTTAGCTGATTTTTAAAGACTTGAAGCTATCTGCTCTACACAATGTTTGTAGAGAATGCATTTCTTTGATCCTTAAATTTTAATCCCTTTACCAATTTTTCTTTTTTAAACTTTTATGATATTTCCTGTAAGATAGGCTCCTATATGACAATAATTTCCACCCTCTACAATGTTCTGGAGTTAAGTAGAAATTGGCAGTTTAATTTATGTACATCTATTAAAGTACTTAGTATGAAGGTGATAAGTTTTTCCATAAAGATATCTGTATTTTGCATATATAAAGTTGATAAGTAACTTCTAGTAGTTACAAGTTAGATATTATTGTTGATATATTCCAGACCAAAATGTATCTAAAGATTGCTGCTTTTAAGTCTTCTATAGATTCCTTGTTGATAAATATCAGCAAATTAAAAAACAGTACATGTATTAATAATTATAACAACATACTTTCTTAGTGACTGGTACAACACAACTCAAACCGAAAAAGTTAACATAAAAATATAAATTTAATTTATCTTTAAAGTGTGATTTGACAAACTAAATAGCTCTGAATAACAGTTATGTACTACGACAATACATCTTTAAAAATAATTTACTCAAAAATCAGAAACAAGATCAGCACAGTGTTTAGTTAGTAATTTTTTTAAAAAAAAATTATTATAAATAGAAAAGGTCAAACAGATATTTCCAAGACTACATCAAGGCCTTTGATAATTAGGACAAAAAATAGGGCAGCAGAATTTTCCTATGAAGAAATAACTTTATTTAAATTAGCACAGATGCTTTTTTTTTTTAATCTTTTTGTCAACAGCTCTTCAGTTGTACGAGTAGTTTGATTTGGGCCCTCTCTTCTTGATTCACTTAAAACTGACAGTGTAGTAGGCATAAATATAAAAAGGTTATAGGTTTCAAAAAAATTAAAAATTAAAAAAAATAATAAAAAACCTAAAGGTAGTAAAAATAATCAAAACAGCAAAAGCTTTTAAAGACAATTTCCAGAACGCATCTACAACCATATGAAGAGGCAAAGTGAAAAGTCTTCCATTATCATGATGTAAACCACACAATCAAAATTTTAAACAGTACTTAGCATAATCTATTGTCAGGCCACTCATCTTTATTTTAATCAATCTAATAAGAGCATTCCTTTTAAGTTTACATTAAGGTGGAAATTCCAGTTTTACAGATTTTACCAAACCATAATCCAAGAAATGTATAAGTAAACAATGCAATTAAATAGTTACACAATTCAATGAGGTTGAATCATGAAGCAAATCTTGTTAATTTTACTAAAATTAAAAGGGTAGGGAGAGAATTGAGAGATCCAGTCTATAAATAATAATAATAAACAAAATAAAAATAAGAAAATGTGTACGAGTGTTTTGTTAGTAATACCAGTATGGTGTCATTTTATAATATAATTTTTTCCCAATTTCTAAATCCTAATCAATCAATAATAAAAAAATTAATTTTTACTACTTGTTTTATTATTTGTATCACATTTTGTTGGAATTTATTTGGATTACTGGTTTATTCATATATCTAATTCTTTCTACCTACAAAAACAGCATATATTAATGTAAAAAAAAAAAAATAGATAGAATAATTTGAGGAAGCAATAAGGTTGTTTTTATTTAGTCTAAAATTAAATTAAATTTAAATGTATTAACCCTTTCTCATTCAGAAAATGTTATATTTAATATGCAAAAATGTTCAGACAATTTTCCAAAAATGGCTGCACAAAATGCACCTTCCAATCTATGACCTTGCTCTCTCTTCACAGTCCAATCAACTAAATGAAATATTTAAAATATAAACATGCAAGATCTCCACATCACCAGAAGGAAAGGATTCAGTGTCAGATTCTACCATGCAGGTAATAATAATGCAGGTAGATAACATAAGGTAATCTAAGTCAGTCAAACAAGTAGCTTTACTAGTAAAGTCACTCTTGCAACAACAAAAGTGATATATATATTTCAGGAAGTGATCTAAATTATTTGTCAATGCCTAGCTGTTTTTGGCCTTCTGAATGAGAAGGGGTTAAGGGATATCAGCATAGAAACAAAAAAATATTGCTTAATAATTCAGTAATACATTTTTTTTTTAAAGTAAAGAAATTTAAATTCCATACAACCACATTTTCGATAGGTAAGGATTGCTAAGAATAGTATAAATGTCTTAAGATGCATTGATACTTGAAAAATATCTCAAATATTCACTTCAAAGATATTTGCTGGTTTACATCAGGTAAATTCTATTATTTAAGATTTAGCAAGTGCATTCATTACAAATATACAACTATTCTCATTGAAAAACTACTCAAAAGTATTAAATCACTACCAAATTGCAGATAACGTTTTATCTTTACTGTCTTAAACTATTCTGACAAATGCATTTATGCACTTTCATCTTAAGCCAGGCAGTTGTTTCAGCATGTCTTACCATTTCACACAACAGAAACCACCTGGATGGTTTTCAGAATCTGATACAGCTTTAAATTTCTTTTATATCAGTCACATTTTTTTAATCAATATATCTGTGATGGAACCAAAAATCCTATGATTATTAAAGGAACAAGTGGTAGCCACTACCATACAAACATTTTTTGAAGGGAAACCATTCAAAATTTAAATTAGCATTTTATTAGAAGAAAATGAAATGCTTACACACAAAAAAAGTTATACTATACCAAAAAAAAAAAAAAAGATTAAACAGACCCCCCCCCAAAAAAAAAACAAATGAAAAAGGTGAAGTATAACCATTATAAATATGAAATGTGTTGGGCTACAAATATCAAATTTCTTAATTGGCAGATGCATGTTTAATGTTATACAAAATTAATAAAAAATAGTTTTAAATGTAATTTTCATAAACATTTATGCCAAAAATAACTTTTTCCATTTTATCATGAAAAAGCAAAATATAATACACCCACTTGCAAAAATCATCTTGATTCAACTCAACAGGTTTGGACTTTATCCTGAAATGGCAATTTCAGAAAGAATTATAGTCTATCAGATTTGCTACAGCCAGCTTCCAGATGCTCTGTAGTAAATAAAGTGCAGCTGGTAACTTTGCCAATAACAAACAACTCTAGTAAACCATCAAAGGAAAAAACTAATAAGACAAGATATTGACAGAAATCAAGCTATTTGTGTTGGAAAAACATGTTTTGCATCTTGAAGCAAGAAATTCAGATCATTTACAAGACTTCACCCAAGATAACATCAGACTAACTACTGCTAATCTGAAATATCAAAAGCTAAAGATAAAAATATTTAAAAATAAAATTGTTTTGAACAAAAAATGAAATAAAAACGAAACTTTAAATACATATATAAAAGATGAAAGCAAAAAAAAAAAAAAAAACAAAAAAAAAACCCCAAAGGTAATTTCTTACTAAAATTCTTTTGCTGATTAGCTCCTGTTTAATGACAGCAGCACAGCTGCAGTCAAATGAGAGTTCAGTTTCCGTGGCAGAACAGCTGTTACACTGGCTGCAGTAGGCATGTAGATAATGAAAAAATGATTAGCAGTGGTGATATACTACATTTCTCTGTTACTGATTGGTTGCATGAGTAATTCTTAGTCTCTTTCTCTGCAAATTCTATATGCACATTATGCTTTACTCTTCAACATAACATTAGTACCTTAATTTCAGGATTTTGTTGAGACTTTGATAATTTATTTCTAACCATTTTAACCACTGCTGTACCATTACACGTTCAATATTAAGTGGAAATACCAAATGTTTAACATTCCAGAGCCAGTACAAGATGATCACTTTTGTTATTCCTGCATAATTGTGATGTTGCAAATGTTTTTCGTGTGCGTGTGCACACACACACACAAATTAATTTTGTTAAAGTACAATATTGGCTTTATAAAACTACTTTAGTGTAGATTATAAGCTGCACATGGCTCAAATATGAACAAAAGTCTTATGTGCAAACTATGTTAAGACACCTTCATAGTACAGACTAGAGATGCTTAGTGTATTCTGCAATGAAGTTTTTTTTTTTCTGAAGTAAAAAATCTCAAATGTGTTTGTAAAATTTATATTTTTTCATGGTGCAGTGCCATAAAACTAAACAACCCCAGATGGCAGTACCATCTTAACTAACATCTTTAATTAAAAGGTATGAGGATAATGTACACCTGCACAGGCCAATAGTGGTGTCATGCTAAAGGAATCAGTGTTTTGTAGCACTTTGTTTGACAATTCAGAAAACTTGGCTAACAGAAGCACCTGATGAATATCTTTGTGAAAACTGCTTTATTTCCAAGCAAAAGAAGCCACTTTAAAAAATAAAACAAGTGAATATATTTATATAGTATCAGCTGCTTCAATGGAACTGGAAGCATGTATGGCAGAATAAATTAGCAGAATAGTGGACTAAAATGTACAAATATATCTGTTCGAAACATTTTAAGACATTTCATCACCTATCTTAAAATTATTTTTAATGTAGTGCAACTTAACCAGGTACAATTTTTCATAACATAAAATTTGGTGTACTGGTTCTTAATGTTAAATTCACATTTCAGACAACTTAATACAACACAATTTTACCAAAATGGTAGCATATTCAAACTAAACATTTAAAATCGGGAATAAAAACATTAACAAACAAAATGCTATTGATTCTTTTTAGTTGCAATAAATAATAAATGAAAAAATTTGGTGTAAAAGGAAAAAAATACCTGAGAACCATTTGTTTTACCATTCATTACTGATAATGTAATGACAATTGTTTTCAATAAGTAGTCAACTTTCATTTGAATACCAAAGCATGCTAATTTCAACAAGAAATATTCATCCAGCTTTTAAAAAAAGAACATTATGCAAGCATATTGTCCAAATAATTAATTCTGGCTGAATGTTATAAATGATGCAAAAATTCATACACAAAAATAACTAAACAATTGAGGAAATTAATTGCATTTTGGTGCAACTTTCAAATGATTTATGGGGAAAAAAAAACAAAACACCTCATTACCATCAACTTTTAATTGTTATTCATTTTGTCTACATCAGCCAGATATTTGTTTAGAAAATCACCACATTAAAGATTTTCTGGTTTAAAATACCTATGTTCAATGAGAATTATCATCAGATTAGTTTATTAACATTGGTTTCATTTTCATTATATATAAACTGTCTATGTTTGCTCTTCTGATAGATTAATTTCAGCAGGATTTCTTACATTTACTTCAAATAGATTGACCATAAAATTGCCCAATATCAAATGAAACTATAAAAAAATGTTTTGCACAAGAAAATTTTTTTTCTTAAATCCTTATTTACAAGATAGTGATATACGCACATTTAATATTTTATTTCTTAACCTGTCCTTTACTAATCAAAAATGAAATCTTATAAATTACAAATAGTTTTAAGAAATTTTAAAATATAAAAACCATGAAAATGAAAATAAACTAGGCTTAAGATTTTTGCATTTATTTATTGCAAAACACCACCAGATAATCTAAAAATATTTGTATATTTAAAAAAAAAAAAATTAAAATGGATTGTCCATACATTCATTTGTTGTTAAAAATTTTTTGTCTAAACAGTAACTTTCTTAAAAGGGATCAGGCACCATATAGATGATTTGATTCCAAACTAATGATAAACCCATTCATTATTAGAATGATAGATTCAGTAATGCACAAAAGTAATGTCATCAAAATACCTTCCATTGAATATTATCAATATTTCAATATTCCATTGACAGTACAATATACATACATAAAATACTAGAAGAGATAGTGCAATATTCATGCATACATGCACAACTAAGGTATGATTACAATACAGTGATATCAACTAAAAATTGCAATTGAACAAATGATCTAGAAATGTTTCAAAAAAAATATTAAAGAAAATTATAATACTATTTATGCTATCAATTTAGTGCATTTTTAACAAATTTACAAATTACTAATCTAACTAAAATAAATCATGTTGATTAGAAATCAAATTAAATTTTAAAAATGGAAAATACTGAGTTTAATAGGGAGAAGGGTTAGGAAAAAAATATTTGAACATTGATCTTTATAGATTTTTAATGTATGTTATTTAGAAATATAAACAGGTAAATTTGATAATTTTATCAATAAACTCAGCATCTTAAACAATTCAAAGTTCCTAAAACAAAAGTTAGTCAGAAGCTTAACTATCAACAGTGAATGTTTTTACTTAGTAGTTACATCACATGGTTAAAATATTTAACTCTTGAAAATTGCTTTTCTTAAATACATAAATGCATCTACTACAAACTTAGTCCAACAAATTAAGAATGTATAATTTAAGTCATATAGCTAAAAGAGAGAATCTCTTGCTTCAGAAATTAGTACATATCCATAGAACGTTATTCCGAAAACAGTTTTTCTAAAAAATATATAAGCTGACTATGATGTGCACTTATTTCAGTGGGAAGTCTCTTATGTCTTTTGTTTGAGTTTAAAACCGAGTAAACTTAGTATTAATCTTTTAAAAATAAGAGCTCTGAGCAGTCATGCTAAACAACTAGAGCATTATGAATATGATAAAGCTTCATACAACACAATACAACTTAATTTTGCAACCACTTCATCTGTAGGAAATGGCTACAATCACTTGCTCCATGCAACAAAATAAAATGATTCATACCTTATTTGCATCGGGCTCATCTTGTTACTTCTCCTCACTGGCGGGTAAGGAGGGCTGCCTGCTGAGGAAAAAGTATTGTTTGACATCGATAGACCTGGAGAATTAGACATGCTTCCTGAAAAGCAAAACACTACTAATTAAAATTTAACTCCCCCCAAAATTTTGCCACTTGTCCAGAGCTTAACCTAGGACGACTTACCATAAAGTGCTGTGTAGTATATGCTATCATATATAATATGCACCCCAATCTTGATCTGTAAAAACCCTCAAAAATGTGTAATTCTCATTATAATAGGCAGGCATATTTAGCACATATTTCAGGCACAGTCAGATTGGGCCAACCTGAAGAAGAACGGGTGTTATACAACAGATAAATGGCCATCTTCAACTTAAAATCAACTGAGAAATTACGTGGTCTTTCCTTTAGTGGGGCCATCCAGAATAAACTAATGTGGAAGATTTTATGGGACGTACATAGTTTCACAAAAATAAAAAAAAATCCACTCACTCAGCTGTAGCAATGATGCAGTAAACAAAGTCACTGGAATGCACAAATCAGATTTTCATGAATATCTTGCATATTACACCATGGCATTCAAAGGTCTTCGCAAAAAAATTCCATTTCAATTATTATGTCACCTTGCCTACTACTACACCATGGTGTAGTGACCGAGGTATTACGTTAGCATGTATATAAACTCCACACAGGTATAATCTTCATTCAGTTCCCATTTCTACATACTGTTACACATGCCGCCAACACGACATATGAGCTACACTCCAAATGATCAGCCATGCATTTGAACATGGCAAAGGAGTTGCAGCTCAAAGGATCAGAGTGAACAAGGCCAAAATCAGATCTTGGCAACATTCTCAGAAAATTGAAGCCATGCCATGTTCAAAACTTGCCAATTGTGTCAAGAGTACAGCCTATCCCAAGCTTATGGTGGTTTCCACCAGATATACACATGCACACACTTACAATATACACTACCACTAAAATCATAAACATAGTGTCCAACATTTAAGCACTAGACATGTGCACTGCACCAACCAAGCATACACTGGCGGACCGCCATCACCCAGAAGTTACCTGATGATTACAAAGATCAGCTGTTGAGGTACCAACAATTCATCACCAAACTGAGAAAGCGACACGACTACCCCCTGAGTCACACAGGGAATGCCAAGCAGATGCCCATGATGCTTGACCATCTGTACAACAGCACAGTAGCCCCCATCAGGTCAAAGACTATCACCATGAAGACAACTGGCCACGAGAAAACCAGCTTCACAGTCATGCTGGAATGTATGGCTGATGGAAGTAAACTCCCACCATACATCATCTTCAAGAGCCCGCTGCATGGAGTCCATGAAGAGAGCTCTGAAGACGACTCGCACAGACCTTGCCATCATCCCCGGGGGTATGACGTCCATGCTGCTCAGTCAAGTATGGGGTCCAGTAGAGGTGAAAGACATGGATGGAGGACGACAAACACACCTTCATCCCCCACTGGTTGCATACGCCAAACAAACATTGCCACCTGCATCAGAGATGCCTGGGAAGAAGTCGACCCTGAGACCATCAAGAAGGGCTTCCTCAGGTGCTGCCTGTCCAATGCCATGGATGAAACCAAGGATGGCATCCTGTGGTCTGAGCCAAGGGATGGCTAGGCAGTAGAAGCATCAGAAGGCAACAACATCTACTACAACACAACTGCTACCATGACTGACAAACAGTTTTTGCAATGGAGGGAAGATGACAGAAGGGATGAGTTTGACGGGTTTTAATCTATATGTACAGGGTGTCCATAAAGTCTCTTTATAATTTAAAAAAATTATTACAAAGGCAACTGATGAGATATCTTAATCAAATATGTTGTATGTACTCAGTGATTATCAAAGTTTTTAATCACATAACATTTGTGTGGTGTGGGATCATGTGCAATCGAATCATTGGTCCATTTTTCTTCCACGAGAAATCAATTACTGCAAGTGTTTACCTTGACCTTTTGACTGAATATGTGGCACCACAACTAGATGACCTTCAACCGACCATCATTTTTCAGCAAGATGGTGCACCACCACATTGGGGACTGCATGTTCACCATTTCCTAAATCAAACATTTCCAGACCGGTGGATTGGAAGAGATGGCCCAATTCCCTGGCCACCTCATTCACCAGATATCACTCCCCTGGACTTATGTTAAAGATAGTGTGTATCGAACAAAGATATAGGACATCACTGATCTAAAGCAAAAGATTACTGATGCCATTGCCACCACTGATGAGGCTATGCTACAGCGAACATAGCAAGAAATCGAGTACCGTCTTGATGTGCTTCGTGCAACTAATGGTGCCCATATAGAGGTGTATTAAATGAGGCAAAAAAACTTCAATATCTACTCCTCATTTTGTAATAACTTCCACATATTTGTATGTTCATTTGCTTTTGTAATAAATTTTTTTAAATTGTAAAGAGACTTTATGGACACACTGTACATTATATCAATGCATGTCACTCATCCTGTATTATATTTTCCAATTTCATTGAATTTCAAATTTTAGACGGAGTTTCAGTATGAACTCCTTGTTCCAGTTCTACCCATTTCATTGGCAATATCAATGATACTCAACCAAGTGACATTCAATACTCATATCCCCCAAAACGAGACACGAACAACTATCTTTTATTGATGTCCAATCAAATTGCCACATGTATTATCACTCACTCATCTTCCACCAGCAATGGCATCTGGAAAAAGTCTGTGATGTCTGATATCTTGTATAATACACACCCAATTTTTAAATGGTAAATTTTCTTAAAAAAAAAAAAACACATATAATACAGCACTTTATGGTAGATATTTCCATTTTTAATAGAACTTCTTTTTAAAGAAATAAGGCAACAAAGAAAGCTATGCAACTCTAATTTCTCAAGTATAAATTCATTTCTTTCAGGGAAGCTTTATCTATAACTTATATTTTTGTATTGTCCACCCAATTTTGATTCACTTTCTCTAAGGAAAGGTAGGTCAGCTAGTTTCCAAACATGGTTGTTTGTAAAGTCACCAACTCTGGTTAGAGAAAATATTTATGGTGGTCTACCTGTTCCTCAAACAAATTATGGATTTGTTTAAGGCTAGGAAGCTAAAAAAAAATAATTATAAATCATTATTCTGCCTAAAAACAAATAACTACTTTCATTTGAGTAATGCATGTACAATATATGTACTGCCTCACAATATAAAACAAACACCCTCATAATAAAGGTAACAATTATTACTAATGAATTTCATTTACGAGAGAGGAGAGAAACAATATTTAGTAAAGCCACCACATTCAGCATGCAGAGGCAAAAATGCAGTTATAGGTATTAACCAATAGGGTTCTTATCTATTTGGTCCAGATTTTACTGGAAATGAGTTTTCGTTCCTTTTAGTGCTTTTGCATTACTGAAAAATGTGTACACTGGTCAAAATGATTCCATAATATGCTCTATGGCAGCAATTCTGAACCGGGGTTCCATGAATCCTCAAAAGATACATTTTGAGAAGCAAAAGGTATATTGGGCATATATAGAATATGGCATATGCACCATATTCCCCAAGTGACCAACAAAGAAAAGTATTTAAGTGATTTTATTATTTTATATCTGATTTTTGAAAGTCCCTTCATTCAGCACCCCCAAGTTTTTTTTTTTTAAGCCACCAATGTATGGAGTTATCTGATTGATCATGGGTGCAGGCCCACCAACAATGGCAACAGAAACATCTGGTGAATTGCCATCTTAGCAAGCATGTTTAGACAATATACTTTTGAATAATCAAATGCATGTAATGACATTGGCAAAATACTTGCAAGCTTTTGGGAGATTTCAAACGGATATTGAACACTGGTAATAAGCTGGCTACTTTTGCATTACTTATTATACACAGCATTTAAGTAAACTGGCAACTCTGATCCAAGCACATCAGATAATCATCACTCACTCTAGCTACACATGAGTACCAGTATTCCTCTGCCTTTTCTTTCCATTTGTTAAGTTATTGTATGTCAACTTTTTCATTATTACCGGCATGTGCTGTTTAAGTGACGGAATGAATCTTTGCTGAAATATTGGATATGTATTGTAAGTGTCTGAGCTAGTCCTTGCTCATGTAGTTTGTATTAGATGAAAAATAAATTTTGTTTGGATTCTCAAAGGTTTTAGATTTATTGTATCTCATCTTTTTGATGATACAGTTTAGTATAATAAAATAAAAATAAAAATGACAGAGTCACCATTGAAAATGGGTACATGACGCCTCACACTGAGACCACGGGGTACCCCAACCAAAAAAAAAAAGGTTCAAAACCACTGCTCTATGAGAGTTACATCAGGACTGTTGTAATATATTTTTTTAAAGCTGCAGCATGCAATGTTCTCTCTTCTAGACACTTATTGTTTATTGTTATGGAGGTATGACAGAATGCAGGTCACAAATTCAAGAATACCTTATCAAAACAGTAGCAAGATCATTTTCTAAAATTAAAAAAAAAAAAACTGCTTAATTAAGGTATCTCCTATCAATACCAAGTCACTCTTGCTAACATATCAAACTGACCCCTGCATATAATACTGCAATTATCAATCATATTTAACTCTTTCCCAACATTAGATCTGTTGTATATATCAAGAGTATATATGCACAAATCAGCTAATATTATTGTATTTCTAAGATTCCAAAAAAAAAAAAAAATTAGCAATAACAAATCAGCAGCACTTGTCTAAATTTATCTATCAGCACATTTACATGAAGTTTTCAATGCATGTCAAATTAGGAAAGAATTAACTGCTAGATGTAACCAGATTTCTCCAAACTTCCAAATCAATGTAGTCACTAGAAGTGACCTATTGAATCTGAAGAAGAAACGAACAGAAAAACCACCAATAATGCAAACTCATTAATCTGCTATGGTTATTCCTTAGTGTGGCAAATCAACTTTTTTAAAGCAGGAATTTGTTACGCCACCAACCAACGGTTCACCTGTTCATAGAGAAGTGTTATTCTTGGCCCCAAACAGCCTTTCTGACTGTTAAGAAGCAAGAATAGCATACAATCATCTGTTTGCTAGCTCATCTCTTGTTGTCATTCATCTGACCCTTATCTGAATATCCAATTACCCTACTTAATGTAAATAAAGAAATTTCCCATATACCAGCTTTTCCTTGCCATGCTGTACCACTAAAACAACCTGTCATGGTCCAATTCAACCTCTGTCATCTTCAAAGGAAAGGAAGTAAAATTGGGGTATTGTATTATGAAGCTCTGTTTAATAATGCAGGGCACTGTTCTGCAGGAGAACAGTTTTTATGCGTTAAGGGGGGAAAAAATCAATATGTTTACAGTCAAACCAACTTCAGTATAAAAGCCTCTAAGATTATTTTCAAGTTCATGCCAGTCGTGATATGAGGTTTGGCTACAACAAAATCTCAGTTAATAATAAATGTATTAATTTTTTGTTGTAATAAACTGTTAACATTTAATTGCAGCAAAAATAAAACAAAAATTAAAAATAACAGTTAATAATTACTGATAATATTAGAGGTCAAAACTGGCCAACACAATTGTTCTATGATTAAACATTAAATTCAAATTAAAAACTGTACTCAATTGACTTATCTGGAGCTAAATCACTAGCATACAATCTTTTATCTAATTTTCATTCAATATTTATCCACTTAAAACAATGAGATTTTATGAAAAAAATCCCATACCTTATCTTTTGATTTCCCACTGTCTATATCATGCCAAACCAAAGCAACTTTTCAAATCTAAGCTTTGGCATTGTTTCCCTACTTTCAATACATTACAATTACTTTTGTGGCACAACTATTGTAATGGTTATGTGTTTTGTTTTTTTCTTTTAAGTCAGCCATGATTAAATGATCCAAATAACCTTACCATTAATATTGTGGTAAATAACAATAAGAATGCATTAGATTATATTAATAGTAATGATTTAATTTAATTAAACATTCTGCTTTGTTAATACAGAAATTAGGATTAGTGCCATATTTGAACTAAGTAGATGTTGCTTAGAAATTTCAGACAAACAATGGTGATGATAACTAAAGATTTATGTAATTAAAATATTACAATTTTTAAGTTAAATACAACTAATAAATCTGCACTGCCAATTCATTATTCTTTTGTTATAAGCAATATTAAGAAAAATTGTGAACAAAATTAAATTAATAAGATATCAGAATTTCTGTAGTATTCATCATTCTATGTTACTATGATGATCCTACACACATTGGTCTAAGTACTTCAGCACTGATATCTTCCTTGATGTGGTTAAACAAGTGAAAACAAAAGCAAATCCAATTTCAGGACCTACATCAGAAAAGGTATAATAATAATAATAATAAAAAAAAAAAGTTTATTAATGAATTCAAAGCAAGCAATGGGTAGCAGAATTGATTTAAGGAATGACAGAGTCCTAACATCACAGGCAAGGACTATTCCAATATATTTCAGAATACAAACCCAAATATCGCAATACAGGTGAGATAAACTTATTCTATCAAATGAAGCAAGAAAAAAAATTTAATTTAAGAGCAAAAAGTGTAATGGTAACAAATAGTCAAGTCGGCAACAAAATTTTCATGTTGTATTGCTATGGAAATCAATAAAAGATGTCCTTTAATAATCAGTAATTTGCAAATCCAAGCAATCATGTAGTGATTTTGATCTTTTCATATTTATGGAAAAGCAGGTAGAAGCAAAAATAATTTTAGGAAATATCCAATCTTAGCTAGATGTACCTAAATACTAATGCTTTTCAAAATGTTAACTAAATTGGTTTCTTTAAATCCTTTCTCATGCAAGCCACAACTGACGCAGGAAAAATGGCTAAGCATTGATAATTCATTTAAAACTTTCAGGACTGGACTTTTTTTTTTCCCCACAAAACACATGGGGGCTGCCATCTTGGAGGCTGATGCATCATGACATCACTCACCTTGAACCAAATGCAAGCTAACTATACACTAAAAATGGAGAACATAGGAGTTCATCTTGTCTGCATAATTATGGAAACAAAATGACAAAGATCTGTCATTCACTCCACTAAGACAATATCCTGACATAAACATTCATCATTCATCCTGAAAGCGTTAATGATCACTTCCATCCAGATAGTACATAGATGCAGGAGGATGTTGGTTCACATATCACTTCCATCTATATGCAGTGCTTTATTTTCCCACAAGTGACTTTACTATTCAAGTTACTTACATGAACTGTGTTGCCCTGTAGCTTTATTTATTTGCTGTGTGATTTAATCTGACAATGAATCCTTTCCTTCTGGTGATGTGAAAGTCTTAATTGTGCATACCTAGCAGAGTAATGGAGTAATGGAGAAACATCAAGGGATGTATTAAAGATGGTGTGTGGCAGCATGGTGAGATTGTTGAGTGGCATTCAAGTTACCTGCAACCAATCAACATGCCAAAATTTTCATTGTTCATTGGCCTGAAGCAGTAAGAGTTCATAACATTTGGTGGTATCTGTCCAGGAGCAAAGTTTTCCTGACAGTATATATAACCATGAGTCTCCATTCTGTACTGTCCCTTGAGAATTTTTTTTTTTTGTCACAGGGGTGTCAGAAGTAATGAAAATGACAAGATTCAAGAGAATGAATTAATAGTGGCACGTTCAGATCCATCTCCTCAAGAGCAGCCAGTCCAGCATCAAACAACCTCAAGATTTTGGCTAACCCTTTTGTCGTAAATTTCTTTCAATGTTCTTCAATGCAGGATCTTCTTTCACACCCTTCTTGGCTTCCAACTTCATCAGGTCTTCATTTGAGAGCTCCTGTGATTGGCTCTCTAGTAATGTTGCCACATCAGCAGCCTTCATCCACCTCGTGATGAGCAAAGTTGACAACTTTTTTGGACACATCATCGACGGTCTTTAAAGCACTTGAAGTAGTGGACAAACTGAGGGGAGGGTTTCTCCCAGATACCGTTCATATTCATTGCCTTGACTTTGTCCCATGCTGCCGCAATGTTCCTGATGGCATAAAGGATATTGTAGCTCCTCCAGAACACCCTCAGCATCTTCCCCTCCTCATCCGTAGCCTTGATAGCCTGGGCAGACATGCAGCAGAAGTTGTAAGCTTTAAATGTTGTGATGATCCCCTGGTTCATTGGCTGAAAAATGGAAGTGGTGTTTGCCTGCATGTACATCACCCTGATGTCCGGATGGTAATCATTGAGGGTTGGTAGATGACCAGGCACATTATCAAGGACAAGCAATATCTTGAAGGGAATGTTCTTTCCCCTGCAATATTCCTTCAACTCAGGAATCAGGTGGTCCCAGAACC
Organism: Nautilus pompilius; assembly: GCA_018389105.1. Classification (NCBI taxonomy): domain Eukaryota; kingdom Metazoa; phylum Mollusca; class Cephalopoda; order Nautilida; family Nautilidae; genus Nautilus; species Nautilus pompilius. Next base: position 345,469 of record JACATO010000373.1, on the reverse strand, counting down.
ATTCCTCGAAAGTGTTGCCTTTCCATTCAGGCACTGTCGTTGGACTCCCAAATCAGAGGAAGAAAACCTTTTACAGATGCCATTGAAAGGTCATGGATTCTTGGCATAGTACACTAACAGAGGCTTGAGTTTGAGGTCCCCGCCGCATTGCCCTGAGCATCAACGTAAGGCAGTCCTTTGCTGCCTCAAAATGAAGCATCGTCTTCTCCTTTGCAATGTGTCTGTCTGTCTGTCTATTCCGGCATTCTCTTCCAAGATAATCCAGTCTCATCAACATTTATCACTTGTCAAGGAAAATACCCCCCCCCATCAATAATCACAGCCAACATAATAGGGAAATTCTTTGGCTGCATCTTCATCAGCACTCTCACCACTCTCACCACTAACTTTGATGTTGTGCAGATTTGCCTGAGCCTTGTACTGATGAAACCATCCATGACTTTCCACAAATGAACTCATAGCTACACCTTATTTTCATCTTTAAGTCTTCACAGAGACTCTTGGCTTTTGCCTGGATAAGCTTAAGGCTGTGCATGCTGCTAGGTTTGGTCTTCAATCCACAAAGTTTATAATTTTTCCATTTCCTCAATGAAACCAGTGTTGCTTTCATTGGGGCAGATCTTTTCATGTTCTTTTATTCTCTCCTTATCCTTCGCAATCATGTTTATTGTCAACATGGCCATCCCCACAGTATGTGCAATGGCAGTTAAAATAAGTCCACTCTCATATTTGTTAAGTGTCCACTTTTTCCTTTAGTGTAATCGCTTTACGCTTCTTCAATGAACTGGCAGCTTTCACGTTATTTGTACACTTGCTCAAGATTGCAACAGCAAAGTTATGCAAAAGTTTAGATGCAGATAAATACATGAGAATGAGAAACAAAGATGCAGCACGAGAGGGATGTGTGGGGGCTGCATAGCACCAACCACCACCACACAACTTCAAGTAGTACCAGAATTCACCTGTACATAAAGAATTTAAGCAGCTTGTTTTGGGATATTTTTCAATGGGCTTTTATGTATCCTCAAATTTATGTATGTCAAGCATTATGTAACCCAAAGACTTGCTGTACTTCCTCATCAAACCATAAAGTGTAACTGACAACCACAATGGGTACAGCATTTACACAAGAACCAGAATTAACTTTAGCAGGAACTAAGTGCATGTATGGTAGAAAGCCTTTTGAAAGACCTGCAGAAGACAGACCACAGCATCTACTTTAAGTTTAGCACTCCAAAATAGTTGAGAAAAAATTTCTGCCAACTTCAATAACAAGCACTAGCTGCAACAAGGAGACGGCAAGTTGTAACAGAAGGATGACCTCCTGGCTATCAAGTGTCAAGATAAATGGGATGCCACACTGCTATGTAACAACTGCAGCCCCAAGAAAGTCACCATCTAAAGGTACTTCTTCACTGACTGAAGTTCTGCCCTGTCCAATGGCTCAGTAGACCTCACAGATCAGCCCAGGTCATACTATCTTCTGGGAGGAAGCGTATGAAATGAAGGAAGTACATATCCAGCATCAATGCTTTCTTACTGTTCTCTGAATACCCACAAGGTAGGAAGCAGATCCAGGAGAAACAAGCCTACCAAGACAAAAAGTAGCAATCAGGTGCACTCCAATATTCAAAACCATCACACCCTGGTGAGGATAGATTAGAGAAAGGCAACCTCTGCACTATGCTTCAAGAGTGGCTGATAGAACCCTGCTTTTACTGCCAGTTCTGTACCATTCCAGTGCAGAGTAAGATGATTTAGTGGACAGTGACTGCAATGCTGAGTGACCACTTCCCATGAGTGATTTTACCCCAATTTTTTTATTTTTTTAAAAAAATCTATCTGCAATATAAAATGAATTTTCCCCTCATTTTCTGGACATATTTCTTTTTCATTTTGGATAGCCATTTGGAAATTGTCATTGGCTGAATGTTTGCAGATGTCAAATAGTGCATCCTGAACAGGAAATAGTTAATATTTTAAATCAAGTAAAAATTGAAAGATTCTTAGAAATATAATTTAAATTTAATCAGATACAGACGTACTGCATGTGGGGGTTTAAGAAAACTGTCTAAAACATTAACTTCTAAATAGTTATGCATGATGTAAATCTTTACTAAATAATATGAGTGTTAAATGAAATGTGCAAGCTGAAATCCAGTAGACTGACACTATTACAAAACTAATAGAATTTGACCAGTCAGAATAAAAAATTACCTTAAAAAGTGAAGCATACAGCTTCTTTGGCAAGTAACTGCAAGCACCAAAAATATTCAAATACAAATGACAAAGCAACAAGTAAAAAAAATACTGATATAAAGAAAAAAAATCTAAGAAACTATATTGAATTTTTAAATTAAAAATTTGATGCTATTATTGCTAGACTATTCACTCAAAATTATGAATAAAAACTTAGTGTAACTTGTCAATGACTGCATTTCAAACAAATTACTTAATTTCTTCAACAATACTTTGAAGCAAAAAGCATTAGAATATGCAGTTCTCTTTAGTAGTAACATTTGCACTACTCAGTTTTTCACTGTTAGAATTATTAAAAAATACACACCTGGAGGAGAAATCATTGAATTCACATTGTTTAAAGGATTTATGTTGCCAAAATTTGCCAGATTTTCCAAATTTCCTAGTGCTCCCAAATTGCCAATACCATTCAGCTGTGGTGGTGGTGGCTGGTTCAGAAGACTCACTAATGTATCCAGATTTGGTGTCTGTACTGATGGCGCTGTTCCTGTGGGACTAAGCATACTGGCAAGAGTGGGGGCTGTCTGAGATATGGGTGTTTGGTTCCTACTGCCTGATGGTGGTCCACTCATGGTCAATCCAGGAACAATCTGACCATTTAATGTTACCTGACCTGCAAAAGAAACTCAACATATTAGAAAAAAAAAAAAAAAACAGTTAAGAAAAAAATAAAGAAAAGATTAAGTTATTCTTACTATTTAGTCCACTATCACTGTCATTCATCATTTATCATAAGTCTGATGTAACAATTTCACTGTTTTAATGTAATGAACACACATTTTAAAAAATATTTAACTTAATCCTCTCCAAGTCAAGTCAGCTAAAACCAGCCAGGAACTGATGAGTTCATTAATAATCACGTCCATCTATACTATAGATGGTCTGTATATAGAAAAATGGTGTTGTAATACCAGCTATTTATCAGTTTTCCCACAAAAATGAAATTACTTGCATAAACCACATGTTACCTAGTTTGTTTATTTGCTTGATGTGTGATTGAATCCAATAGTGAATCCTTTCCTTATGATGGGGAGGTCTTGAGTGTTTGTAACTCAGATCTCATCATTTAGTTGGTTTGACAGTGACAGACAGACATCAAATGCAGAGTGAGAAGCAAGATTGTAAAGCATAGACATCTGTGACCACCAATCAGTGTGGCAATGTTTTCAGTCTGTTAGCCCAGTGTATTTCTTCTACTACATGGCTAAGGAGATAACTGCCACACCACACAGATCCAGAGGGAGATAGGCAAAGCTGACAACACCTGGACAAACACCACTGGGGAGATAAAAACATCTGCGGCAGTAAGCATAATTATGATTCTGTGCCATCCATTGAGGATTATTAAAGTGAGGATAATAGACTTAGTGTCAAAATTAATGACTAAGGAAAAAAAATGAATCAGTATAAACACCTCCGTGACAACAGTGATTTCATTGTATACTTAAAAAAAAATTTTTTTTTTGCACTTTTGCACTATAAATTTTTTTTTTCTTCCTTTCATTATCTGGACATTTCCTTGTTTTATTTAGATTACTAGACTGTGTGACGAGTCATTCGTGCAAGCTAGGTTATTCCATGTTTTTTTTTAATAATTTTAAATCAGATAGATGCATTTTCTGTATATTAAATATTGCCTTTCCAAATTGGAAAACAGTTTTAAAAAAATTTGTTTTGAAGCTGGTTTTGTTAATTTAGCAAATAAAACATTTTAATCTCCTTTCTAAAAAATGACTTTTTCAAATTTAGATACTGATAATGCATGATCTCACTTCATCTTTGTACATGAAAATAATAAAATATCAGTTTTTCATGCATGCATGCATGCAAGCAACACAATCAATCAATCAACATTAGCACCAACAAACAGTTTTAACTTCTTATTACTTACCTGTTTATCATTCAAGTCTTAACAATTTAACTCTAGATTCCACTTCTTTATACATGTTCAGCAAAAAAATATAAAGTTTATACTTTGAATAATCAACTAACCAAAATATTCACAATTAATAAGTTATAGGAATTGGCATGCAACTATTGGCATAATGCTACAACACCTTTAGTTAAACTCACAAGAGACTGATGAAACAAGCTTAGTATGTCAAAACAATTTTGGAAAATTTAAATATTTACTAAAACAAAATCCTGTCCTGATCATCTGTACATTAGCACTAAAAATCATTACAATCTGTTTGAATTTGTGTAGCTAACAATCTTTTCATCCACAATGCTGATACTGAATTAAAATCTGGAAGGATTAAAAAATGAAGCCTTTTCATATTTAAGACCACTTACCTTGACTATTAAATCCAACATTGCCAACTTTAGCTAGAGATGATAAGTTAAACAATGGAGCACTTGGAGCACTATTGGTGCTTGCAGCATCTACTGAAATTCCACTATCAGACATGGCGGGACTGTGCGAGCTACGAGAAAGACTATTTTCTGGAATGCTGTGTGCACCTGTTATAGCACAAGGTAAGCTTGAAGGAACTGATGTGATGTTGTGCAAATGATTCATACTAGGCACACTGGTTACTGGAACTGGTGTTACTGTGCGCTGCATGTGAGGAATAAATTCTGGAGCAGAAACCTGTGGTAGTTCAGGACTTAGCACACCTGATGGTAAACTAAAACCTTCATTTTCAAAAGAAGAATGAAGTGATGATGATATTTGCAGCATATCAACCTAAAAACAAATACAAAAAATGTTTAATTATAATAAATAAAAAAAACAATTTAAAATTCACTAATTTATTTTTGTGACTGAAGATGAAAGGGGCACTTGCCTCATATCTCAGTAAATCCAAAAGGCACCAATCAAAACAGCAAGATAGGTTTGGGGAAGAAATAGTAGTATTAAGCATAAACATAACCAAAAATTTAATTGGAAGGCATCTGATTTCTTTTTTAAACAAACAGCAAGGCTGCATGAGATTGGACTTAAGGAAACAATGCAAAAATTAAAATTTCAATGAAAGTGAAATGCTCATTCTATTGCAAAAATACACTCACAGTAGCTATAGTACCAGAAGCTACTAGACTGATGTTACTATGATAGTGAAGGGCAAATGTTGATTATTCCTAAAACAAAAGTTAACACACTTTAAGAGTGAACACTCAATTTTGACTGCACTCACAGAAAAAAAATCAAAATCATTGCCTGGAAGTATTTCTAAATTAAGCATAAAGAAAAGACAAAATTAATCAGCAGAATTATTAGTCAACCAAATTTGTAGCTATTGCATAAAAATATCAAATTTAATTTAACTGAAAAAAAAAAACTAAAAAGTTAACAGATGTCCTACAACCATTGTCAGATTTAACTTAAAAAATTTGTTTCAATAGCCTTACCTACTTAATAATATAAGACACCTTAGATCAATACTCACTGGTTTATCAACAAAAAATTCAGTTTTATGAATTTTCTTCAAGCCACCAGCAAAACTATTTGAGATATTCATGTATAAATAAAGTTAACCAATGTAATCACAGGTATTTCTAAACAAAAGTGTTATAAATACTACTAATGAGAATTCCTCATTTATGCTTTGCATTATTTGTACTACTAAAGAATGCTGAACAGTAGATTAATTTAGTATACAAAATAGATTACTCCAATTTTAAAAAGCAAAATATTTAAAATAAATCACATGCATGCTGCAGGGCTATAAAAGCTTTAAATTTGAGTTGAAAGATGAAAATGCAATAAATGGTAATTGACCAATACTGATCAACAAGTAGAGAAATGACAAATTTAATGTTGTTAAGAGTGATTTACTTGAAATATTAAGCATGTTCAAGTCCATTGATGTGCACTTCCAAAATTTAAGTTCTAAAGCAGTTTTATAGATTCTGGCCACAATAATATAAAGTTTAATAGAAACTTGTAACATTAAGGTTTCAGTTAATTTCTGAATTAAAATTTAAATTTACAATTCTAAAAAGTCATCAAAAATGTAATGACATTTTAATAAATTTCATTAAATTAAACGAATGACATGAAAAACAATTAAATATAGCTTGTTGCAATTATTATAATTATTGCATATCTAAATTCTACGTTATTATTAGTTACAAAGCAATTTATTCAGCTGAATTATTTTAAACTGTACAATAGAATAAATTTAATATCTACATTCAGTAATGTTTATTTAAAACCAAATAATACATTTTCCACTAAAGTACAAACATCTGTAAATAAACTCTTGGTAAAAAAATAAATGCCAGGGCATTCATGTGCCATAAAATCAATTTTTTTTAAGTCATGCCACTAAAGCTTAGGACAGCTGAATAGATTTCATCTATAAAATAAAGGCTATATTTACGGAATGATTAAATACTGGATACATGATAAACAACCTCTTTTTCACTCTCACTTTTACAAAAAATAATTGGTACTTACTTTTGGCTCATCTTTAACAAAATATCCAAAAGTCCTCTTAATTGCATCCTCAAAAGCTTTTTCATCTGATTTGAAGTCAATGTTGATGTTTACTTCTGGCTTTGGAGTGTTGTTAATAAGGGATAAGAGCTGAGATGTAATTATCTTCTTTAACATTAAGATATGAACACTGCTGCCATTCTTCAGCACTCGTTCGGTAAATTTACACCCATCTTCAATTTTTTCAGTAATTTTTTCTACATTATGGATCATTTCCAATACTGACATCTCTTGAGCTGCATGAATTTCTTCCAATTCTCTTAACAATGTATCCTAAATGGAAAATAATTCTTTTCACTCAATACAAGATTTTAAATTCATGATTTTAAAATAAAAAACCAGTAAATATTCAACTAGTCTAAAATAAGAAAATTATCCGAACAATCATTGTAAAGAAATATACAACATAACTTTCTTTTGTCATAACAATCAAAATCAAGTAAATGGACTTTTTTTAAAATTGTCAGAAGGATGTAACTAAAAATGCCGTTACATTTTCTTTAGACTTGAATTACAAAACTTTTTATAGAATCAACACATGCAATTTTAAGAATGCCATAATTTTCCATTGTAACAAATTAGTTAAAATTCAGAAATACCAATTTAATTTTTTCTTTCTTTCAAAGTTACAATTTTTCAGCATATTCAGTCATTATTCAATGATGGGATGCATGACCATTCTGAATTTCAATGTTTTGTAAATCAGAATAATTAAATATTAATTCTACATAAAAACTTCATTTTATACAATTTTGAAAAAATGCAACAAATTTTTATAGAATATTGAATAGTTGAAAGCTTGAGAGTCATATTAAATACAATTTATAGAAAACACATTTTATCAGGCACATTAACTAACTGAATATTAAAGTACATTGTGTTAAATTACTTCATTGGTTGTATATTTATTAAAAAAAATTCAAATATTTTAACTGTTTAAGCCAACTAATAGGTCGTTACAAAAGTTTTGATGGTTTTTTACCGCAACAATGAGACTTCATATTGTTGCTGAACATGAAGTTTATTAATCAAAGTAAGTTCCACTACAATCAATACATTTCTGCCAATGAGTTTCAAGTGCATTTATACCATGTTGAAAAAAAAAACTGCATTTCTGGAGTCGATAAACCATTGGAAGGCAGTTTCAATTGCTGCTTGGTTAGAGAAGCATTTCATATGGGGGAAGATGTCATTGGTGAATAGGCTAGGTGAGGGAGAACTTCCTACTCCGTGTTCAGTTTCTGAAGAGTCACTTTTGCAACACGAGGATAAGCATTATCGTGGAGCAGGATTGGGCATCTTCGATGCACCAATGTCAGCTGTCGTTGGGAGAGAATCTGATGAATGACGTTTAATTCACGACAGTACCTTTCAGCTGTGATGGTTTTGCCATGTTGAAAGTTATAGTGGATGACACCAGTTGCAGTCCACCAGACAGTGACCATGACCTCCTTTGGGTGGAGACTGGGTTTTGGAATGTGGTTAGGTGCCTTATCTCTGTTGAGCCACTGTGCTGATCATTTGTGATTGTTGTAAAGGATCCATTCTTCATCACAAGTAATGATTCGGTCAAGAAATGGGTCGTTTTTGTTTATTATAAGCGAAAAGCAGATCTCCAATCAACGATTTTGTTGCTGCTCATTCAACTCATGAGGCACCCACTTGTCAAGTTTTTAAACCTTGCCAATTGCGTCAAGATGCTAAGAAACAGTTGCAGTGCTTACATCAAGCAACAATTTCTTGACTGAGGCTTTCAGGCAGTTGTCATCACAGCTGGAAGGATGTCTGCTACGTTTCTTATCTTTGAGGCTCATATCTCCTGATCGAAACTTTGAGGTGTGCACCCATTTGCTGTGTACCCACCCCATGTTTGCTTAATGTTACAAGTTGTCTTACTCGCTTTGTGGCCTAGTCTGAACTAGTTAAGCAAAATGGCAAGAAAAATTTTTCTATCCATGTTTCACTCAGAACCCTGAAACAAATATCCATTTTATGATTTTTAAAAAAGGTAGGTTTTGCATAATGTATGCCAAAGCACACACTACAAAATGATAAATAGCTTATTTACATACACCTTCACGAGTGGGAAAGAAAGATTTTGAGAAATAATGATCAGAAACCTTCTATAATGAACAGATTTTTAAATCATTTGTAGAAAAATGTTGACACTGTGACATCAGTTTGATGACACTTACATGACACAAGAAATGGTCTATGGCTTGAATCAATCGATCCATGCATGCATACAACATACTAGCATTGTGATTTTTCATTGTATGCATGTGCTACTTCAGTGATTCCACAAAGCAGCTTGAAATTTTTATAAAACCTTACAAAGTGATGATCAGCCTTCCAATTTGAGCCAAGTGTGTTCATCAAACAGTTTTGAGCAACAAAGCCTAAAGGAATCTTAAGGAATGAATTACTATATCAATGTCTCAAGCAGGTCAGTCAACATAGCAAATTACAAGACAGCTAAACTGTTACTATACCATCAATATTTGGCTGTGGGGAAGGCATAGTGAGAACACACATACCCACACCAGAGAATCAATGGAGGACTGTTACATCCACACAACAAACTTAGGAAACAGATTCATGTTAGTGACAGTAATTTAAGACAGATGCTTTGATACCATGCATAACAGCTTGCATAAAATACAAGTTGTCTGTCTGCAAGACATCCATATTGGAACCATTCATTCACCAAAGCATCATGCCTTGTAGATTTAAAGGAGCAGCAGCATGTAGTTACCTCAACAAACAATTACCACTTCACAGGCAGGAGCCAAAGGGGTGAACATCAGTAAACTGCTGTGTAGAGAGGAATCATTGGGCAAGCATAAATGTGATGATACGGGCAGAGACTATGCTGCAACAGTTGTACTTCTCTACATTTTTTATTGCCTAGTGAATGTGGTTAGCTACAGGAATATTCTTCTTCAAAATCGAATTTTACCCCCTTTTCATGCAAATTCCAACCTGAATCTACTGCAACATGGCAATGCTCATATTCACACTGACAATCCTTGCAGATTTTTCAAGAAAATCAAACCAATGTTGTAGCACTGTTAGTAGCATCTTCAACAATATGGCACAAACCATACACAGGTTGTGTTGAGGTGCCAAGTTTATCATCAACATTATGTTCTCTCGTTTGAGGCTGCTTTCTACCAGCAGTAAACACTAATATCACAGCCTTCTTCAAAAGATTTATGACTCAATGAAATGGTGCTGGACGGCCCTTGGTATTGATGCTTGTTAAGTTATTGGATGTGACAAGCTTTTTTTTGTTTCTTTATTATTTTCAAGAACATATGAATAAATTGGATGTTTAATTTGATGTATATAGTTAAATTATTTTAGATCAGTTCAAATTGTACAAGTCAAAAATTGCTGTTTTTTTTTTTAAAATTAGTTCATATTTAGGAATACGAGTTCTACCGAAAAAGTATCCAACTATTTTTTCCCGTGGGAAGCAATGACATTAGGGAGGCAAAAGTGTGCATAGTGGAGCCGCATGCCTTCATGAGCATGCGTGGTTTTTGGCGGGCTTGCTGGATGCGTCAGTCACTGTCAGGCAGCCATCGTGTGAGGTGCTGTACTACTTACTCATCACATTTTCATTTCGCCCGTGATGACGGAACCTGTGGAGCAACGATCTTGCATCAAGTTTTGCCAAAAGCTTGGAGATACCCAAGCAGAAACAATTCACAAAATTCAACAGGCTTTTGGTGACAATGCCATGGGTGTTACCCAAATAAAAGAATGGTACAACAGATTCAAAGATGACTGCACACCAGTGGAGAGTGACCAATGTTCCAGGAGACCGTCAACAAGCCACAATGCAGTTGTTATCAAGTGTGGACCTTGATAATTGAGGATTATCATTTGACGATGCGTGAAATTGGTGATGAAGTTGGGATCAGTAAAGATTCTGCACATGCAATTTTAGAGGAGGATTTGGGCTTGCACAGAGTGGCAGCAAAATTTGTGCCCAAGCTGCTTTCTCAGGAACAGCAACAACTTCGTCTTGAGGTTGCGCAGGACCTGCTGGATACTGCCAACAGGGATGCTGGATACTGCCAACAGGGAAGCTGAGTTCCAAAATACCGCGATAACTGCAGATGAGACGTGGTTGTACGGGTACGACCTGGAAACCAAAGCTCAGTTATCACAGTGGAAGCACCCAATGTTGCCAAGGCCCAAAAAGCACGTCAGGTCCAGAGCAAAATCAAGGTGATGCTGACTGTTTTCTTCAACTACAGAGGTGTTGTGCATCACAAATACGTACCAGAAGGACAAACAGTTACAAAGGAGTACTATAGGAAGTCCTCCAACATCTTTTATGATGCCGTTTGGCGCAAGAGACCGGATCTGAGAGCCTCGCAAAACGGCTGCCATATGACAATGCCCCAGCTCATCCGTCGCAGTTGATCCAAGGTTTGTTGGCAAAGAAAGGCATTTCGCTCATTCGCCAGGCTCCCTACTCTCCAAACATGGCTCCTTCTGACTTATGGTTGTTCCCAAAAATGAAGATGCCACTGAAAGGCTCCCGCTTTGAGAGCTGAGAGGACATCATGCGGAATGCAACAGCAGAGCTGAGTCATTCCGGAAGAAGCATTCCAGACGTACTTCGAACAGTGGAAGGATCGCTGGGCTAAGTGTGTGGAGGCACAAGGGGCCAACTTCGAAGGGGATTAGCAATTGAACCCACCAAGTATTTTTTTTTCCCAGCCTAAGGTCGGGTACTTTTTCAACAGACCTCATATATATATATGCAAATCTATCCAACTGTCCCTCCCAACTAATTTCATACAGCAACATTATTTAGTATATAGATGCTCAAGTTTGAAAGAACACCTGCTTATTCTTAACCATACATAATACTGGCGAAATATCAGTGGACAAAATCCAAAATTCTAGTCTATAGGATTATAACCCACTGCTGGAACAAATCTACATTAGGAATTCATAGGAAATGGATTTATGGGGACATAAGCAATCATTTGAGGATAGTCCACACCTGCTCAATATTGTTTATGCCAGGTGATTATCAGGCCATGGCAGAGATGTAATATTCTGACTCTCTTTCCATTTATACATTACATGGATGATGAATTGGAGTTATCATCATCTTCTTCCATAGAAGTACTGCCTTCTTTGGACATATGAATACTGGCATAACCAGGTCCCAATATAAATAATGTACCAAAAAGGTAGTAGTCCCTTTGCAGATTAACAGTTATGACTATGCTGTGGTCCAAACACTGCCATGTAATATTATGGCTTGCAAATACATAGATAAAAAGGTTAGATGGTGCCATGCCCATATACAACCACTGACTGAGAAATGGAAAAAAAAAAAAAAAAACTAGAATGATCAGAAAATATGATATGAATGCTTGAAAATGCAGTAAGGAGGGAGGGGAGATGGAAAGCATTTGCATTTCACCACTCTACCATTGTACCAAAGTTATGGAGATAATGTATGGTGGTTTTCATGAATAACTGGACCTCCCCAAACACATGTAACAAATTGTTGCACTTGATTTTCACATTCCTCTCCAAAGCATAAAGACTTCTCTTGAAATGGGCAATAAACCTGTTAATAATCAACAGTAGTACACCCAGTACCTTTGAAGATTTCCTACTGAATTTTACCAACATCCTGTTGTCCAATATGCACTAACAAAATCAGTCGGTTCCTGTCAGCATGATTGGCTGCAGACCACAGCTTCCTCTGGCCTGTACTTGTTCTTATAACTGGCAATGACATGCTTATTATGCAAATGGAATGATCAATATTTACTTTTGTCAGTCTCCATTAGTGAATATACTCAGAAGATAAGCGGGCCATTACTATTGCTTCTTGTTTTTCTCATTTAAGCAAATGTATAAAATGACCAAGCGTTTTAATAAAATTAGTACCATGATTAAGCAAACAGCCTTTCTAAGTTACTGGTTTCTATTCTTGGGCAATATTGGATAAATTAGGCCCTATGCTGTTCAGTTAACCACCTATGGTCTTATCTGCATTTTTAAGACACATTGGAATGAGTATTTCGAAGCATGTCAAACTACTTGGGTATGTTTTACTTTTTAGTCTCTTTCCAATTTTAAGAATCACTTGATGCTTTGTCTCAAATTTTTTAAGTCTACAGTTTACATTTTGTGATGTCATATTGGATGTGTGAGTTGTACATCTTTTTATAGACAAGAGAATAAACTATTTCTTTTAAATGTATATCAAACATTCACAACTCACAAAATATCACAGTAAGTGTATTTTCATTATCTGACAAATTAGTGAATTACAAAACAGTGTATCAATCATTACCAGGATGGATAGTACAGATAGTAAGAAATTAATTGGGTGGATTTTTATTAGGGAACAAGTCAAATATAGCTAAATTTCAGAATTTTTAATGAATACATGAAGGGTCAAAAGATGCGTTTTAGCTCTAGGTGAATACCAAAAGAAATCAATAAGTGATGAATTGCCTAAGTATGGTGGTCAAATTTAACACAATGCACAAATTCACCAGGAAAAGGATATCAATAAATAACGTATAGTTACCCTCACCCAAGCCATGAAACCATTCCACTGTAAAGTTCTAGCACTGAACAAAACTAACATTTTCAACAATTTGATTTAAATTGGCAGGCAGCTAGACTGGCATTATTTGTAAATGAAATTTAATTTATGTATTCTATCTTTGTGATCTTCTAAATTTTATACCATTAAGCAAGTTATAGGTTTATTTTGTGGCTGCTTACCCCCTTATATTTTCAATAAAATAAAAAATAAAACAATTCTTACCCTTCTTTTCTCCAGAAGGGTTTTGTAACTTTGGAATGTCTCCTGTATTAGACCCTTGGCATTATCACGCTGCATCTGTAATTCTGTCAGGGCAATTTCTAAACTATTTGATGCTTCTTCACAGAAATCAATCTTGGCTTTGCTCTCCTGAATGAGATTATTCAGTTCTTCTGTCTGCTTGCCTTCCAAGTCAGCAATCCTCTCACATGTGTGGTTAGGTTGTTTATGATCAGTTAACATGCATTCATTACAAATTGGCACCTATTTAAAAAAAAGTGTTACATTTTTTTTATTTTTCTTTTTAACTATTGGCAATAATAATTTCATGAAACTAACTTGTCTGAAATTCTTATTGGCAGATGTAATGCATATATCAATTGCCAAAAGTCTAATTTGGGAATGAAGAAATGTATTTTAAATTTATTCTTTTGAATACTAATATATTTCATTAAAATCAAAGAATCTGCTTTTTTTAAAAACTACAGTCACATTATGGTCCATTCCTACCTAATAGAATGTTGTGAAATGTTTCTTGTAGATTACCCTCATGATCATAAAACAAACACCACCTACTTAACTGATTCTTTTTTTTCCTTTAAACTAAGAGTTGAGTTGATAAGGCCTTCAAAAATTTTAGGTTAGACTAAGCAACAGCCTTTTTAAAGTAATATTACAAGAGCTGTAACATTTAAAACTAAAAGTTCTCAAAATTATTTTAAGATTTAAGTAATACACTCATTTTTCAAAAGTCCAAATTTAAATATGTATCAAAAATCAAAAGAATTTTACCAACATAATTATTAAAAGTATATATAGCAATCAATACCTGGCATGTTATGCAGTAGTATTTCATGTTTTCACTTGGATGAATTTTACAGAATATTGGCTTTTGTAGAGCTAACCCTTCTCCATTTTGCATTTCTTCAAATGACAATACCTGAAAGAAAACAACAACAAGATAAGCATGTACAAATGTTATACAAAATTTGTATATGAAAAATTTCTATAAAAAGATTCTAGTTATTCAAATTAGTCTTTTTATAAAATAAAAACATTTTAATTTCTTATTTTGCAAATAGATATCACTATTTTAACTGACCCACCCACTAAATATTTTATTCTAGATTCTATAAGACACGAGAAGCAGCAACTGCAAATGAAAAAAAAAAAATAATCTTCAGCTAAAATAACAATACCCATCCACAAACTATTTTACCAGATTGAAACAAACAGGGCCAGCTTTAGCCCCATTAGTCAACACACAAAAAGTTCTCCATTTAACTAGTGTAATACTCAAATCACATACAATGGCATCACTTCTATGCAACATTTGTTGAACAGTAAAACAATCCCATTTCTCTCTTTGAAACCTATGCAGCTAATTTTAAAGCCTTGGTTTTCATCTTTTTAGGCATCTAAATGTATTTTACGCCTTTCCATTGCAGCATCCATTTCTGAACACTACTTAGCTGCTGATTTCTTGCCTATTTTTTTCAGTTTCAAGATTGAACCTGATAAAAAAAATTTAAAAAAAATTCAATGCCAGTAACATTAACTCCATTTTTAAAAATTAGATTGGTAGTCACATAGGAAAAGATGGTCATCCCATCAAATGAGCACTTAATTATACCATAATTTGTTTAAAATACAATAGATATTCTTAATATTGTTTTACAAAGTCTTTATTATTTCTGCAGTTTATATTTATTACTTTTTTGCAGAAAGCGTTTCAGTTGTACTGAACAACCAATAAAATTAGTTTAGTAAAAATGTTTTGAACACTACGTATAATTTTGAGTTGTAAAAGGAAAGTACATCTGAAGTGTGATCAAACACTTTGTTTTTAGTAACTATGTGGTCTCATCAATGCAAGTAGCAAACCTCCAAGTCAATTTATATTTCTTAAAACTTTAGGAATAAAAAATAAGCAAAAAATTTCAAACATGTCTGAAAAAAATTGTCAAAATAATGTTTTGAGTGTTAACCTCTATAAAAAATGCAAACATTTTTGGAAAACTGATTTAGAATCTATATATCCAATATAAAAGTTAGAATTTCTAAAATATTTGTCCCCATAGTAAAAAAAAAATGTAGTGATTCATTAGGATTCTTTGAATTAAAATAATTTTATACATAAAAGTAACAGCTTCAAAAGATTTACATTTTACCTTTTGTTTGGGCATTTTTCATAATCATATTAGTGGTAACTGAACAAATTAATAAACTTACATTTTGGAAATCATTCCTGCACATTGGACTATAAGACATTGTCCAAAAAATACATCAAACCACCACCCACCAACGAAATCTACAAAATTATCATTGCAGTGTTGTCATCCTCAGGACTAAACAAGACCCTGATTGCAAAAGAAAAAGATTACAGATCAGATTAGTTAGTTTCACTTACTATTAATGTGATGAGCAATGCCTGGACCAACCATCTACTTCCTGCCAATACAACACTTTCCGCTTTTATTTTGTTAGGAAACATTTTTAATCAGCTATAAAAATGAAAATTTTATAGCATACCTTGTGATTTTCAAAGCATCTCATATACTGATGTGCAGTGACACAGTTGGGACAAAGAAAATTTGCACAATCAGAGCATCTGGCCACAGCCTTTTCTTTAGCTTTGCAGCTTGTACAAACAATAACCACATCTTCAGGTGAAGACACCTCCATCATCTCTGCTATCACATAATCTGTTAAAAGATCTCCAATTCCTTTAGAGGGAATTTTTGTTTCCTCATTGCAAATGCGACATACTATCACCTCTGGAATGGCACCAAGTTTCTTGGATTTATCATTCATGTGTTTTTCAATGCAAGATAAGCAAAACACATGTAAGCAGCTTAAAACTTTCGGTTGCTTTAGTTTCTCCTCACACCATCGACATGTGTTCTCCTCCTCCAAAACAGGAGAGGAGGAAATGGGAGATGCAGCTGAAGAGGTCACTTCATTAGCCATAGTCTAGCTTCTTTTAGCCACTTGGCACAACCTGTCAAGTTAAATAAAATGATTTCAATTTTTCATGTTATAAATGTAAATAAAATATTACATAACTCTTTTAGCAGCTGCTAACCAGAAACTGCCTTTAAAAAGTATATTTTTTAAAATGTCACTCTAAATAGTGTTAAATTTGAAAATTATTTGTAATAAACTATTCCTTTCTTTAATTAAAATGAATAAGATTGTAAAATTACTAAAATATACTTCATTTATTGTAAAAAAAATTAACTTTATGTTCTTTAAAAAAAAAACCCAGCAAATTATTGGAGGACAACACAAGTTACATCATCTGACTATGCTAACAGGAGCTTGTTTGAAAATCTTATATTATTAAAATATTTAAAGATGCAGCTGAAACTTTTAAAGCAGGTTACTTACTGATTAAATTATTTTAGACAATTTTTTAAATTCTAAAACGTGCATGTGTGTGTGGAAATTAAAGGAGCTTGAAAGTGAGAAGTCTTGCAGTAAGAAGAAAACAATAAGCAAACACTTAAATGCATAGAAAAATAAAAACTTGTCTAAATGGTTCTGTAAAAAATAAAAAAGCATTCCAGTTAATGAAAAATTTCTGCAAATTTTTTTTTTACAATGAACTTATATAGAGCACTGAGTGAAGAGTGGGAATCAAATGTACATTTCAAATTATTAGGCGACTTTAAAATCTAAATTATAAAAGCTTAGTTTTAACAAATTACAGAAAACGAAGTTTTCTTAGATTGTTTTATAAGTATGTGCAACATTTTTATTTCTAAAATTTCAGCAAGCAAAGAAAGATTCATCTGAATTAACATGCAATTCATAATTTCACTAGAATAGACATCTTCAAAATGTAAAAAAAAAAAAATCTTATTTTATACTTATAAAATTACAAATAATTTAAATTTGTATACTAGATTAATAAAAGTTTTAATCTACATGCATTTTTGCACTTGTTTTAATTAAATCTACAATTACTAAATTTAAAGTACATAAATCTCAACATAATCACTACCAGAATTTTTCCCTTTGTATTACCAAAACACTGCAGTATTAAAGCATTCTTGAAAATGAATAGCTAAGCTGTATTATGTACTTGCACAACCCTAATGTTTGGCACACTTTGATGGTATAATTTCCAATGCTAAACCAAATGCATGTACTAAACAATATAGATTTGGGCATCATGTCTCTGAAATCCAACTGTTTAAGTATACCAAGACATTACCCAGAAGCCCAGAGATAGCAAATAATCAAAATGAAAAATGCTAGCAATTCCTGCAGAAACATTAGTTGTCTTTTCAGTGTTCTCAACTATTGTTGCTACAGCGTGTAATGAATGTATAAAATTACTTTAGAAGACTGCAATTATTCATAAATGTCACTGCCATTACTAGAACAGCATTTAAGAGAACAACCAACCTTAGTTCCCATGGCCATTGCACTTAAACATCCAAGGTTGTCAGATTGGCAAGTCAAGTCAAATGAGCCAAACAACATTTTTGGTATAGTCTGAAGGCATGAAGAGTACATCAGTCTGATGAGTACCATTTTTGCAGTATTTCAAATGGCAAACAAGACATTAGTGACAGGGGGACAAGATTATAACAAAAATAATCATCATTGGGATTGTTTTTTTTTTCATGAAGACTATACATTACTTGCAATTCTTCTGCTAAAGACATTTATAGGCCAATGTAGTTTCTGGCTTAGATGTCATTGATAACCACTAACTGATTCTTTAATCCACAAACTACAATGTTCCAAGTATGGTCAGCCTGTGGCCAACTTTATTTTTTAAAAGAAACTTAAAAATCCAAACATATGGATGTTTGTTTTCATCGTTTATTATAACGGCTTTGTACAACACCAAAAGACTAAAACTAAAAATTGTTCGCTTAATCATTAACACCAATTTTGACAGACAAAACTTAAAATTTTACAGCTTCAACTTCAAAATGACAGTTCACAAAGTGCAGTTTGCATAATAAAAGTGGCTAAAAGGCCACAAATTAAACAAAAGCATGGCTTGCATGCCAACCAAGTAGATGGTGCTACTACCGTAAAATCACTTGTGTAAAAGTTGTCAAGAATACAGGTAAGAAGTTAGGCTTTTTGTAGGGACTATTAATATGAAAAAGTAGAATCTATCATAGAAAAAGCCCAAAAGATTGCCAGCAAAGAGAAAACTGCTTTAAAGTTGGTGTAATGAAGATGGGTAAAATGCTGAAATAAAATGCACACTATCTTGTTAAAAAAGAGCAACCTTTTTAGACTTTCTGAACCTTTTCTTTTTCTAAATTGAAATGACCGTATTAAGGTAGCACAACTATTGTAATAACAAAGATGGATTTTAATTGACAAGTGCTGATGATTAAGAAAAATTATCTAGGTAGGAATGACTGTCAATAGACCTGCAACCAAGTGATATTTAAATTTACAATCACTGTCAAATGTTTTTGCTTATAGAATAGTTAAACAGTATCCATTGCAGTTTCAAAGTTTTGGCTTCAATCAAGTTGCTTCATAGTTTATTATAGTTCACTGTATGGGTCATCGCTAGAGCTAACCATTAAAGACGACTTCAGTAACACTTACTTTCAAAATGTAGTTATTGAAACTCTTACAGACATTTACTACCACCACCACAATTCTCCAAAGCAGCTGCATGGATTAAAGTAATAGCTAACTTAATGGAAGAGCTTACGTTAAAGCCAACTTGAGTCAATGAAAATAGATGGGTAAAATGCAAAATTGAAGGTCTGGAAAAAATTGAGAACTATGGAGCAATGCATCACCACCTCAGCTTCTTCTAACACCAAATGAAAACGAAGCAACAGACAGCTACTGCCAAAAGCATTCTACACAAAAGATGTTAACATACCAAGTGGGAGAATCAAGTTAGAAAGTGCTCATTTGTTGAAGATAGCCAAAGCTATAGCGTTTTTAAAAATTAATGCTGGTACCACATCTAAGGGCATTAAACTAAAAAAAAAAAAACCAAGCACTTGATGCACATCTTCAAAGTTTGCAGTATTTTTATCCTATCACTTTGTCGGATGAACAAGGTACTTTAGTAATATATCATGACAAACAGCTTGCTCTTCTCATTAAATATTTCCATACATTGTTGCAAAGCACAAACCTAGCACTTGGAAATTTTCTGAATATATGCATGTTAAATATTGCATTTCTTGAACAAGAAATATTAGGTCCAAAGCAGTGGTGGCCAAACTATACTATAGTCCCAGGCAGCCTGCATTGGAAAACAATTTATTTTTACATTTAATAAGTGACTCAGTTGAACTATAAACTAAAAATTGTGAAGTGTAACTGAGTGACAATCTCTCTATTTGATAAAAAGTTTAACTATTTCAATAAATTACTAATGTACTAGTTTGGTCAAGCTTTGGTTTATCACAGCACTGTAGTACTACACTTCTCATAGGTGGAGATTTGACTCACAAGTTTCAACTGTTGGTTTTGGCTTAAGATCCCCAGTTAATCTTCTATTTCTCTCCAGTCAAACTTAGTTTGTAACAAATTCATATGGAATAGCTATAAATTCACAGTAAGACTTCATGGGTGCAAACCTACTTCTTGTAACCTATTTAAAAGTATAATTCCAATAAAAAATATTTTAGGCACAAGCACACCAAATCAACCAACAAGTGAAAGAGCCATTAGATGGATTTAATCAGTGTATTTTAGCAAAGTATGCTAACTACAAAGAAAATTTTTGTACCCAAAGCATCTAATCTGCTACCACACTCAATGTTAACTTCTAGCCCTGACATTTGGTGTCTTATGAAGAGCATGTTGTTGCAAGGAAATCACCCATACAATATAAACAATACTAATATTAAAAATTATTCTTGAACTTCAGAAGAATGAGTGACATTTTCATTTTTGCAGTTACTTTAATATAATGACCTCAAAACTTATCATTGACATCTTTTAGTAAATACTTTAACTTTTATCACAAATTCAACTAAATCTCATCATAATCTCTCTTCACATCACTGCCACCTAATTTCACAGAAAGCCCTTGGAACAAATTTAAGCTTCAAATGCAGATAGCAAGTTGTTTTGGACCAAATATGAAGCAAATTTCTGACTATTTTTCTATATCACTGCATGATGATTCAGAAAGAGATGAAAATGTTACTAATTGTATTGATATAAACAGAAATCCTGAGAATGACGACGACTCAAAAGGAGGGTCAATCAGGCATTTTTTTAACAAGCTAGATGAAAGATACCAGCTACAGAAACCAGTTCATTTATGAAAAAAAAAATTGATGAAAAGCAGTATTCTATTGAAAACTAGAAAATTCAATCCATCTAGTTGGTTGTTCAGATATCAACCCTTGTACTTCAGTTATCTTTTGATCATGTAAATAATATCTGATGTCAGACAAATTTCAGTAAGTGGAAAGTGCTACAAGTCAAAGCAATGAAACTGGCTGTAATATCTGCCATAAGGTTTGTGTTTTGGCTTGGTAGATAGGATTGCAACACTAAAATATCCCTCACTTAAACAGCTCATGAAGCCACAAAGATGTACAGATATCAGAAATCTGTATTCTGAGAATGCGACCTACCTGTCTAAATAATCTCCAGAAGTGTTTCAGGATTCATGTTATTGCAATAGAAAATGATCTCAAATTGAAAGAGTAGCAATAGCATTCATTCACCAATATATGATGGCATCTCTATTAGAAAGAATCTTATGCATTTGTTATTTTGTGAGAGTTTGATTACTTGGCACCCCCCCCCAATTTTTTATCATGGCCCCTTAAGCATAAGACCTAGATTTAAAATAACGCATTTCAAATTAAACTATTAGTTTAGCAAGAAATTTGTTTATAGAAAATCTGAAAATTTTTATGGTTAGGAAATACCTATAGTCAAACTAGTTACCAAATGCATCACAGCAATAGCAACCAATCCTTTTGTTTCATAGATTTCTCACAGAAAAACATACAAGATAAATCATACAAATTTTTTCAACCCTACCAATGAAGCAATATTGGTAAAATTTTTGAAATACACATACTTACATATACATATCAGAAAAGTGGGAATGCAGTGCAGTCATGAAGCTGTGCATGTGAAAAGATAATTTAAGATAATGTATAATTTTTTGCTCAGAGTTCATAGACATTAAAACGCAAATTTTCATCTTTGAAAGCCCAAAATTCTAAAAGAAACAAGGATAATCTGCAATTCTTTTATTTTAAGGTTCATCAGTGTCTGGGTCATCTAGGCAATCAATGCATGCACCAAATGACACAAAAATCATACTTTCATGCAGACTATTAAATTAATGCCTATCCTAAAAATTTTTTAAAAATGTTTATCTTACATTTTGTTCAAAGTATCAGCATTTATAACTAATTCTTATAATAATTTACAAAGAAAACAGCATTCTGGCTGCAAATCAAAAAAAAAAATTAGTACTTAATACAAAGAAATTTTAAAATAAAATTTAACAAATTAAACAGAATAAGATTTATAAAATGTAGTTTTCTTCTTAGAATCAGAGAAAATTAACACCTCCAACCTATTAAGTTATTATAAAAATTAATATCCTTCATTGCATTACTTACAAAATTAATGTACATGTATACAGTGCAATATCAGCTTTACTGGTTCACTGCTTAGTTTGTCAATTTAAGTGCTACCAAACATTGCATAGCAACTTATACCACGACAAACAGATGTTTATAGCATCACCAATACATGGAAACTTAAAAAGTAAATTTGCATCAAATGTGCAAACTACTGAAAATGAGTTCTTAATCCTTTCCTATTCAAGACAGCCAAAAAACAGATGGGCACTGACGAGTCTATTAATAATCACTTCAGATGGCGCATGCAGAAAAACACTGGTCTACATTATCACTTTTCTTTGGCTGCTTATTACTTTGTTTTTTTTCACTAAAGTGATTTACTATTAGGATACTAGTATGAACCACGTGTTACCTATTTTATTTTTTATTATTATTATTATTTACTTGACACATGATGGAATCCAACAGTGAATCTCTTCCTTCTGGTGATGTGGAGATCTTGAGCATTTGTGTCGAATTTCTCCTTTAGTTGGTCAGACAGTGATGAGCAGACATTGGAGGTAGCAAATTAGTAGTGCTGTCTAGCAGAGCTAAATCTGCATCCAATCAACATGCCAGTGTTTTTGCAGTCCAGTGACCCATATATTTGTCCAAGTCAGCCCAGTGTATTTCTTTTATAAGCTGACACCAGATTTCCTTTACCACCACATGGCTGAGGAGACAAAAATGCTACATCACAGACTCAGAGAGGGGCGAGCAGAGCTGAGAGAGATGAAAGCATCTTTAGTGGTAAACATAACTATAATTCTTAAACATCCACTGAGGATTATCGGAGTGAGGACAACAGACTTAGTGTCAAAAGTAATGGCGGTAGAGATTCAAGAAATTTAATCAGCATTCGCACCTGTGACAAGTCAGGCGAGTTTACTCTACATTTTATTTTTTTGTTTACATTCTGTACTAACTATAAATTAAATTTTTCCTTCCATTTTCTGGACGCATTTCCTCTTTATTTGGGTTACTGAACTGTGTACATTTATAGGGTCTTGTTCTATTTGAGTAATTCCATGACTTTTTAAACGTTTTTTTTCCTTTCTTTTCTTTCCAAAGTCAAGGAGGTGCATTTTGTGCAGCCACCTAGGAAATTGTTTAGGCAGTTTTCAACCTTGGCAGGGAACAAAGCAAATGGAAGCCAGTAATGCACCTTAAAATTTTGAATAATTGCATCAGCTGAAGATCTAACCATTCTGCTACAGGTTTCGAATAAAATCGCTGACGTATCTAAAGCTCATTCATTTACTGTTAACCAAATAAAACTGCAGAGCGATCAAATCAACAGAACAGCAAAGTTTGTTTAAAATGATATTTGCCCCCCCCCTCTCTCTCTCTCTCTGGCAGCCAAGATCCTGTGTTTATCAGTACATAGACACCAACCAACACCACCGTGTCCTGCTGAAGCATCGCCTGAAAATAAATACCCGCCTGTTTGTCCACTCCACCCCACCCCCAACAAACAAACCGCGTCTACGTAGCAGATAACAACAACTCACCTGCGCTTGTGTGGTGGAATACCAACCCGAACAATACGTAAAACAAACAGGTGTTAAACGCGTTGTTAGATGATCTTGAAGAGTTTTTAATCCTAAACCAAACTTAAACTTCACGCATCCTTGAAAGCAAAATAAGAACAGTAAATAACAACAACAGGTACGGAAAGAGCTTGGCATTAGCCTTTACTAGGCGTCGGCATAATCCCTACACCACCACCTCCTCCTCCACCACCAAGGGGGTTTTCTACAATTTCCCATAAACTATTTATTCATTTTTTTCTTCTTTTTGGTTCCCTTTCTTTTAAACGCAGGCATCAGAATTTGTGTAGGCTTGTTCATTTTTATGGCGGCCGTACATCAGAGATTTATCTAACTACCGACTGTGACCTGTTGGGAGGGTGGGTAAATTACCCGAGTTTTACCGGTGGTGGAGACCCGCCCGACGAACGCTGGCCGCCCCAACCCCACCTGTACAACCAACACACACGGCTCACCACCACCCCCCCAAAAATACAACTACTACTAATATTACTATTACTATTACTAATTACTTCGGTCACAAGCAGCTCGGAATGAGAAAATATCCCGTGTTTTTTCTCGATGCCTGAACCAGTACAAAATTAAAAAGAAAGAAACTAAAATAACGGGACGTGAACTTCTTATATACATATTTATATATATTTATATATTATTTTTTTTTCTTTTTTAAGAAGTGACAAATAAGATAATATTTTGTACGGTATTAACGGAGTCCAGGGAGAAATAAAAAAAAAAACAAACAGAAAAATATAAAAAAAAAAAAAACTTTTGTAAAATGAAAAAAAGAATAAAAACTTCTCACCTTTTTTTTATTTATTTATTTTTTTTTAAAAAAAAAATAAATAAAAGTAAGTAACCCAAGTCGCTATAATTTATTCTTCTAATTACTCGGGAAAACTTAAGTAATCTCCTCCGAGCTTCCAGTTGTTGTCGTCTGCCGTCAGTGAAACATGAGAGAGAGGGGGGGGAAGGGGGGGGGAGCGTGAGCGAGCGAGCGAGCGCGCGCGCGCGCGATCTCGTTCTCTTTCGTCTGCTTTCCCTTGTCGGTCCAAAAAATAGCAACGTAAACAGAAAAATCTCGCGAGACTTCGTTCCGCCCGAGAACTGAACGATATTTTATTAGTTTTATTTTTTTTTTTTTTTTTTTTTTTTTTTATTATTTTATTTTAAAAAAAAAAAAAAAAAAAAAAGGGGACGATAACAGGGAGAATTAAAACGACGGCAGGTTGAGACCTCTGTCCCCCCACCTCGGCAACAAGCGCCAGCGGCATTTCGGGACGCCACGGTTTTACCGACGACGAGGGGAGACGGGTCCGGTCGGGTCCGTCCGTGGGAGAGAAACCTTGACACCTGCTACGGAGCAGCGCGAAATGAGGCCAGGGCGACCGACCGACCGACCGACTGCTATTCTACTGCGTAAAACAGCAGCAGAATGAATGAATAAATACCTCGTCTCACCGGACCGACTGCAGGCATTCCCCCCCCCACCCCCGGGGGCCGAGATATGCTCGAGAATTCCATATATTTTTTTGGCATTAAAAAAAATAAAAATAAAAATAAAATAAAAAGCAGACGGACGGAACCCGACGGCGACCATAGTAAGTAGATGCCATCGTTACTGGTGATGCGAAGGGACTCCGTCGCCGTCGCCGTCGCCGTCTCTCCCCCCCTCCCCCTCCCAGCAGCAGCAGCTCCTAACGTATTTAGATGGGAAGACTGACGGGAGGGAAAACCATTCCATCGCTGCCCGACTCGCCTCCGAACAATGCGCCTTCGGAGCATCATGCCACATTCTCACCTTACGTGCGTGCGTGCGTGGCCCCCCCCCTCCCAACACACACACACACACCTTCACCGCCTCCCCATCGGCGCGCCGGGGAGGCGGTGGATCCACGAAGCTAAAGCAAACGGACGGACGGACGGATCCTTTGCATTCCTCGGCCTTAAAATATAAAAACACACACACACACACACGACATGTCGTAAAGGGAACCGACCGGAGGAGCGCCCAGGCCCGACCGACGCGGCCGCCCGCACCGCGGGCTCGGCGCTGAAACCCCGGGTTTTAAACTCACCTGGAATGCATACAATGCCTCCTGTTCTGCGTAAAACAATCACGAAGAGCTTCGACTACGTAAAACGGATGAGAATATGCCACACAGCGCGCCTTCTTCCCGCCATCTTAAAAACGAGCATTGAAGAAAAAAAAAAAAAAAAAAACAACCTCCCCCCCCCCACCGCCACCAGCAGCTCGAGCCGCGCATGCGCGCGGGGTCTGCGGCGGGAAACAGGAAACGCGACCCTCGCCGTTATCTGTGTGTGTGTTTTTTGGGGTGGTGGTGGGGCCTGAAAAGCCGCGGTATACACCTACGAACTGAATGAACGCCTCCCCCTAAAAGGCCCCGAATCCCCGCGGCCTTATATTGGAGCTCCCTTTAATAGACGCGCGAATGCCCAGTTCTCTCGTTTCGCCACGCGGACTGAAAAGCGGCAAAAACCCCCCCGGGGGGGAGGGGATTGTTTTTGTTTTTGTTTTTTTTTTTCGAACTGGCTGTTGGAGGCTGGACGATGGCATCACCGACATCTCTCTCTTCTTTTAGGGCGAGCGGCGGTGCGCCAGTTTATCTGATTTCTCGCCTGTTCATGCGCTGTCACGCATTCAGCACGTGCTCCAGAAGTCCCCCCCTCCCTCCCTCCCTCGTCGTCGTCGAGTGCGAACAAACACCACGAGATTAAAATGTCTGTTTGACTTAGATAACCAAGCCGGGCCCCCCAGATCTCAGCCCTTTAAACTGCCGCGATCGCGGCACTCACCTGTAGCAACGGACTACTA
The DNA here is from genome assembly GCA_018389105.1 of Nautilus pompilius. Classification (NCBI taxonomy): domain Eukaryota; kingdom Metazoa; phylum Mollusca; class Cephalopoda; order Nautilida; family Nautilidae; genus Nautilus; species Nautilus pompilius. Next base: position 318,957 of record JACATO010000373.1, on the reverse strand, counting down.
CTGCTGCTGGCCAAAAGTCAGTAGACGGCTCCTCCAGGCTGTCCGCATCTACGGGTGCGCGGTACCCTTAACTGGGTTTCTTCCTCGGCTCCACGAACCCCTGCGCGCTGACGCCTTGGCATCGGATCACCCAAATTAGCCCCCCTGACGAACACCTTTAAGAATCGTCTCGAACTTATTGTTGTTTATTATTGTTTTGTTGTTTGTTTGTTTGTTTTTTTTCACCGAGTTAATTATTTGGCGTGAAAAAGAACAGCAACAATGGCGCTGTCAGTCAGTTCATTTTTCTGACCTATCATTGATCCCTTATCTCGGTAGATTCGATCCAAAGTACGTACACCTAAGCACGTACAGGTGTGCAGATACGAAATCTTTTGTAGGCCCGTGTGTGTGTGTGTGTGCCGCTTAAATTAGACTGTTGCTAGAGCGAAATAACAAAAAGCAGAGTTTTTTTTTTGTTTTGTTTTTCTTTTTAAAATATAAGACAAAGCCGAGAGTGGACAGGTGATGCAATAACTATGCGCAGATGAAGCAGGCAGGAAAGAGATGGACAGAAAGGAAATTCGAATATGAACATGGGAGGGAAATGTTTTACTGCACTATCTGCGGAGTGGGTTTCATGGTCAAGAACTTTGGCAGTTGATCAAGCAACTTTGCCCTGTTAAGTTGCATTAAAAATTTTCTTCTTATTATTATTGCCAGCTCTTCTCTCTTTTTTTTTTTTTGGTGTTGTCGGGTCCCCTCCTCAGCCTAGGAGCGCGCCCTTACGCTGGTACCCTCGTGGGACTTGTGTGTGTGGGGGGTAGAAAGAGGTTTTGCTGACTTCTCTGCCCTTATGATTCTGCACGCATGCGTGGTCAACTCTGAGCATCCAAATGCTTCCCCTCTCTTCTTCTGTCGTTTCTCCGTTTTTCGCGGCAACGCTCTTTTCGCTTCTTAACCCTTCCACTTCTAAATTACCGGTCTTGATCAGACTGCCGCGACAAAATGAGAAAATTGTCGCGCTTTCATGTCCCTTTTTTTTGAGCTGGAACTTTTTCTGTGCTCGAACATCGTTGCGCGAACCAAAAATTTTCTCGTGTTCTTAAGACGAAGAAAACGAAAGAAGCTTTTGACCATCTGCTTTCGCGAAAACGTTAACGATGAGAAAGGGAAACAACTCTGTATCTCAAGATAGGGTTTGAGTTCGGGCGCCAGAGAGAGGCTGCTTACGTTAACGATGAGAAAGGGAAACAACTCTGTATCTCAAGATAGGGTTTGAGTTCGGGCGCCAGAGAGAGGCTGCTTAGCTCGTCTTTCTTTCGACGGCGGTTGCCGAGAGACGGGAAGATGTCGTGAACGGCAGAAGGCACCGAAGGATTGTGAGAACGGCGGCATTGTCTGTTAGCCTTTCATGGTTACACGACCGTAATAACTCTGATTTAAAACGTTTTACGATGCCTGAACGTCCCATTAGACGGTTGGTGGGGGGGGGGAGAGATTGGCGCAGATGTATAGGACTAAACTCCGTGATGTAACTGGAACTGGGTTCATTTAATTTCGTGATTAAAGTCAGTACCGTTGTTTAATATAGACAGTTACTGTCATCGCTTAATCGAACTAAAAGTCAATATTCGTTTGGCATTGATTGATTTTTTTTTTAATGAACTGTACTCAATAATGTCCGAAACTAAAAAAAAAAAAAATTAGTTGTATTTCAGTGCCGTCTTTAATCTGTCGGTAAATGCTATGCAATGTTTGGCTTTACTCTCTCAGGAAATGCCATGTAAAGGCGGACTTCACTAATTAGTAAATGCACGTTTTTTTTATCAGATGAACAGCTTCCGAAGCTGAGCGATTTCATTAATCATGTCACTCCTATTATAAAATTCTAAAAAAAAAAAATCATATCTCTTTTTGGGCTAATGACGTCTAATGTCCACAAACCTACAGCGATTATTAAACCCATTTCACTTATTAAAACGTAATATGATTATGATTTGATTTATTTTTAACTGGAGAAATAAGTAAATAAAAGCATTGGATTACCAAGCTTAGAGAGAAGAATAGGTTGATGTCGAGAAATATAACCAATATGTGCAAATAAATTCTTTATTCGAGACAATTAGTGGAAAACAGCTCCGGTAGCAGAATTCTGCCAATTCCTCCTCTCTCTCTCTCTCTCTCTCTCTCTCTCTCTAAGTACACACTGGCCGCCATAGCTGTGGACTCATTATGTAAATTTAACTAGCCTAAAATTCAGATATGCATTCGCTAATGATTATATGCGATATATCAAGTATTTATTGGCGAGTTCACAATTATGAATGCAAGTCTACTTTCACTATGCCTACAGAAAAAAAGGGCTTTGTTTAAATTTGTCTAAGTCCTAAATGAAATAGCTTTTATATACTTGGAGTCCAAATTGTATTTTGTTTGATGTATTTCTGTTCTGTTTCTGCACAAGAAATGCGGCCAATTACCATTACCATTTTTAAAACTGCTTTCTACAGATTATCCTTTCAGTATAAGCAATTCATATCTTGACAACCCAAAACTTAAAATCTCTAACTAAATATATTGTAAATTTTTAGAATCACAAGGAAGGATTTCTGGTTGGTTTTAATTAAGTCAGCGACATCAATTAAAATTCCCACCACGATCACAAAAATCTGGTGATACTGGAATTTGATACCATAAAGAATCTTATAAAACAATGCATTCGTTAGCAAAATTAACCCATTGATGTCATTACGACATGTTAATTTTAAAAAAAAAATTAAGTCAAAAGCACCACACGAGATTACTGATGTAGTAACTGTCAGAAAAGCTTCCGCAACATCAGAACTGCGTGCTTAAAATGAGTCGTATGATGCAGGTCCTTTGAAGAGGGATTTCTGAAACTTATTGGTCTACGGGAAAAAAAAAAACGCTCAATGAGTGAAAGATCCAGAAACATGCCATTCCAGTCCATTGTACTAATGTGGTTAGTCCTAAATATAGTAAAAATCCTGTCACTGTATGGCTTGAACTCTTGTACCAGCTGTTGATAAAACTGCCGGTCTCACATTCAAAAAAGGTTCCTCTAACCTATCAGGCGACTTTGAACAATAACCAGGAGAGTTCTTCTGGTAGTAATGATCCCTCCCTCACACCATAATAACCGTGATCCAATTCAGCGCCACCATACACGTAAACAACCATCAGAGAAATCAAAATTAGAGCGAATTTCATTAGAAAACATCACTTGCTGCAAATATTACGATGGCTATTGCTGGAAAACAGTTTGTCTGGACACCAGAGTCCATCTGACTGCCACTGCCAGCGAGTGTTGCTGGATCTGGTTAACAGTGACTACTCTTTTCAGCAACGCCATACCTGATGTTCAGTTTATTGCCATTTTAAACAGACCAAATCTTAATTTGTACTCTGAACTACGAATACATCATGATAATCTGCCGTCAAGAAGAAAATATCTGTCACTGAGATTCAGCACGTACATCGTTGTTACATCTCTAGCGTTTGACGTTGCACGTCATTGACGCGTCAATGGTAGAACATGACGTCACGATAATTTCCCAGGTAGAACAAACTAAAAAGATAGCAATTTCTATTATGTTTCTGCAGGTGTGGGCTTTTCAAACACTAGCTGTAATACGCGACAGAATTCAATCAGCCAAGGTTAACGCCATTTCTGCAGTTCTACATAGAAAGTAAATCTATTTGTTGTTATTTCCTTTTTATCTTTGTGGCATTTCATCTTTCTTTTAATGCAGGAAATACCATAGTCCTGCCACAGAGTCTTCTTCTCCTGTTTTAACTTGATAATCATTAAGATTAGAACATTTCCAAGATGTAACGAAACACCATGTAAATTATTTTACTTTAGATTCCCATCTGGACATAGTTTATTTTGTAGTATTGCTGTTTGTTTTTTTGTTTTTTTAAAAAAAATTTTCAACCTAGTGTTTCATACTGAAATCTAAAAAGAACGCGCCATGTTCCGGTAGCCACTTTTCGGATGCTACAGTAAATGTCGTCAAAGACCCTAAGCGGATGTTCCGCCATTGTAGTCCTACACCTGAGGCTAACGCCGAACTTTGCGTTAAAAAGTAAAGATGCAAGGTATTCAGTCATCTTTTTTTTTTTTCTATCCTGACAGGGGAAAGTGAAGTATAATAAATAAACGAGTAAAATGTCAGCATTTGGAGGGGGGTTGTCTCCCCCCTTTTTTTTAAAAAAAAAATGATTCAAAATCGTTCGATTTCTAAGGATTTCCACACAAAATAGCATTAAATAATTGCTTAAGACACAGGAAGCGTGGTCAGGGAGGGACGGGCCATTGTTTTCTCTCTCTCGTACTAAGATGTCTATAACTTTAGTTTTGCTCAGACCGGTAGATGCTAGTCGGGGAGGCGGTGTCGTCGTCGGTGTGGTGAAGTCGTCACGTGGTTAATTTTTCTTCTACCTTCCTTTCCCTCCTCCACAAGATCCGCCGTGAATTATGCTCATTCTGCCTACCGCTTCAAAAAAGCCGACACCCACAATTATTACGATAAACCATCAAAAGATTTATGATCTCTTTCCGTGTACGTCACTGAGATGTGGGGAATGCAAATCTTCTTGAAACTCGCTTTGGGCAAACTGTACGCAGTGAAGCCACTTGTTAGTTGTTGTTGTTGTTGTTTTTTTTTAATTTGATGTCCACCTATTAATCCAGTACAAAAGTGGAAAAGCGCGTTACATATTGTATTTTTATCATATTTTATATTTGAGAGAGACCATGTTATTCTGCATACATAGAGGCTGTAAACAAGAGAGCGGTGATACAGGTACTCCGTCCCGCATAGTAATTAATCCTATTAAATTAAAACGCAGACAGTATATTGGGAAAAACACACACACACACACACACAACATTAAATAGTCCGGGGAGCACAGTCTGATCAGTCAGATCTGCGTGTACGCTGGGGCTGAAGACTGAACTTGGTGACGTAGTAGATTGTTACGTGATGACATGCGATGCGTCCAGCGACCGTGATTACTCAGCACCACGAGTCTGCTGAGAGGGGGGCAGGGGTTAAAAGAGAAGCTGAAATTAGAGGAAGGAAAGTGAAACCGCTGTGAGCCGCGAATCCTGCGCATTGTGAATTTTCTGATATACTTCAGGTTACGTTGTAAATGGCCTACTGCATTTGGAAGGGAGCAGACGATTTATGATTATCTAAAACCCCTATAAAGTTAGAATACAAAAGGAAGAAAATTTTTCCGTGAGTGTGAAAGGTTTCGGAAAGACCGGCTTTTCTCGGGGAGACAGCAAGACCATGATGGTTTTTTAACGGCATGGCTCTGCCCAATATCGTGTACCATACACCTGTAAACGCTTTTTTTCCCGGTTGGTCCGCTCCTCTCGAAGACAGGCATCGGATCTGCAACAATGGTCTCTCCGACAAAAGAACGGTCCGTTGTTCATCCAAACCCGTTCTTCGAGACAGTCTAGACCACGCCTGGCTGCAGCCACATTCCTGTTTTTTTAAAGTTAGAGCCCTTACATCCACGAGGGATATTAATGGTGTGCTCGAAATAAAGCTGCCCAATGCTGCATTATTTCCGAAATTTCACACTACGCCAGATTACTAGGCCACGTGTATAGAAAACCCACGTTTACCAATTTAATTATTAAATGTTCTTTGTTTGCTTATTTATCTTTTGAAACAAATATATTTATTCTAAATTATCTCCCTTTCATATTTGCTTATGCCTCGCTTCATTCCGGGAATTATCTAACAAATCTTCTGGAGTTTCTTTACCTACAGCATCTAAGATAAAACAAATATTCCGGTTTAAGGGTCGAATTACCCTAAAAAATTTGCACACAGTCAGAATTACAATTTCACACATGCTGGGCAAAACTGTCTAATGTAAGTATGGGTGCAAACATTTTTGGGGTCTGAGGATCTGTCCTTCATTGCTGGTGCTATTTCACAACACTCCGGTCGCTAGATAACCTTAGGATTTTGTGCTATGGCGTGCACTAAATTGACGCCTTTATGTCCACTTGCCATTAGAAACTGCCCGAAAAAATGACGCTATTTTTACGTCTAGGAGGGGCAGATAAGCGGTGCACGCGATCACCAGGCCAAAGAAGCGGATCTCGCAATATTTCTTCGCGTACCGAGAACGTGCTATGGCGGTTCCGGGTGTAAACATCGTGGACGGCAGAGAGTCGTCGGTCTCGACATTTCTCGTACATCTATGACCAATCTTGTCAGGATGTTCGCTGAGGCGAATGCCATTGCTTCGTGCGCACGTCCCGCTGTCAAGACCCCTTTCTTCATATTGGCCATGCAACGACAAAAAAAAGAAAAAGAAGGTCCAGCGTCATCTTTAAGGACTTGGCCACAGAGTAGTGTGGTAACTTAAGAAAACCCTTCTTTCCAATAGGAAAACAAAAAGCCCTGAATGGTCTAGCAAGACCCTCGAGTGTACTCTTCTTTAATGAGTCCAGATTTTAGCATTTCGGCCATTTGTACATTAAAGAAAAAGTTATTAAAAATATAGGTGTGCCTATTGCAAAGACAACTAAAGCAAACTAACAGCACTGCGTCCTTTAAAAAGAACAAAAAAAAAAACTGATCCTGTTGATGACGTCAAAGAAAAATTGTTGAAGGGTTAGGGTTATTAGTTATTCCAGTTACTGCTAATAAGATGGTGGAAAATGGCCGAACTAATTCTCTATTTTCTGGAAATATATTACCAATTAATTAGCTCTAATTTTTCGAGTATCCTGCTATCTAGTCATATTTTTTAAAACTAATATCCTTCTGTTTAAAAATCTCTTGGTACGGTTACGAATAAATATTATTAGTCAGTATATTTTATTAGAAATGTTATCAGATTTGTTTTAGACCTTCACGTGACTGATATAGTACGGGGTTCAAAGCTGTCTGCCATTTTCCTGACCGATTAGTCAGGAAGAAATCGACTGTATCGACTGTTGAGAGAGACCTGACTATGTAGTTTCAGGTTGTTTGTCTATAGTTGCATGCTCCAACCCGAGAACACTGCGCTGTTTCCTAATCGGGCCAGCAGTCACCGTGGGCCCCCTTTTTGGAATGTAGGTAAACCTCCCCAACTCGGAGATAATTTTTTAAGTCCGGAAATTCCCCTCGATCAGGAAGATAAAACCGGACTTTATATCACCGGCCCTAACCCCTGAGATTAGGAAATATAAATAGCTCCAAAGTCCCGAGTTTCTTTACTGGAGATCGCGCCGGCCTTGTTCGACTTAACACTTTCGGTCTTTACTTTACCTTTGTTGCCGTGTCGCCCCCTTGGCTGGGCGGGGAGGGAGGGGCGGTAGGACGAGGGCTTAGCAAAAGAGAGATGGGCGGGGCACCTATTGGTTCCGGGAAGGGGGGAGGGTAGTTAGCAGACAACAACAAACAGATTAGTTTTCGTTATTTGTTGATTATTTTCTTTTCTTTTTTTTAAAATTTAAATCTTACATTTAAAAAAAAAACACAGCTGCAACGATAAATGGTCCTGATGTCGCTGCTTCTAACCACGGCGAGGGGGCAATCGGGAGTGAGTCGGCGGGTTGGTGCTTGTTCGTCTATCTGCGATAACCGAGCTGATATCCACAGAACGTACGGACATTTAAACCGGCCATGGGATCGCCACGAAAAACCGGATTGGGTAAAGATAACGGAACGTGGGTTAAACTAAATTCCGACTTCGTCTAATCGTTCTCCACGAAGAACCAACCGTCTTCCCTAATCGTGATTGCGAGACAGCACTTATAAAGCAGCAACAACAACAACAACAACAACCCGATTTAGTTGTGTTCTTTCCCTGTTCAAGGTTCGTCGTAAAACTGAACCGACGTCGGCTCGTGTGGTTAAGAGTGAAAGTAGACCGCTTTCTAGCTGAGAGTGGTGGGATGTAAACAAGAACGTTATCGTGGCCAGCCGGCCCGAGCCGCTTCCTTCCGGCTTCCACCGCGGTCGGAGAGGAGCACAGAACCTCGTTCTTTCTCCTCGTCTCCATAGCCGGTGCATCTAACCTTTCGTTTCGTACCCGGCGATGACGACGACAGCCATTAAGATCCACAGGGCACATTAATGGTTACTGTGCTGACGTCACTACCTACCGATGCCCCGCCCCCCCAAAAAAACTGCCAAACATCTTCTCCGAACTTTTACACACGAAAAGTAGACCAGGGTATTTATTAAATATCTTGAAAGGGGAGTTCTTCCTGCCAGCAAACCGGAAGCGGTCTAGGTTCTTAAAATAGCAATAAGGGTTTGTTTTTTCTTTAAGTAATAAAATTTGGTATTTAATGTCACTGGGCTTTTGTATTGCGGGTTTTTTCCCAACTAAAAAGTATCACTCTCAGCATCTTGTGGTTTCCGATTCGACTTCTGCTTCCCCCCCCCCCCCAGAAACACACACCAGCTATGTGGATATCGGGGCGTGGTCCGTTGCTGTAGTCGGTTTAACACCGCAATAGATGAATGACATATAATACAAAACCCAGGAATCGCGGTCACGATCTCTACCCTGCGTTACTTTAGGGAAAACAACCGAAGAGACAACCGCCATTACGATTTCTTTTACCATGCCTGTCACGTGATATCCCCCCGGGGGGGGGGCATTTTCTTGTGTAGAGGGCGTCGAGCGAATCCTGTATATATGTGGCTGCTGTGCAAGTCGCGAATTAGATATAGTTGTCTCTGGGAAACGTTGCGGATGTGAAAGACCCGGTGGTGACGCCGTTACAGATAGTTTATCGAGAAACGAGGCTTACTGCAAGATGGGAAGCACGCCCATCCCAAACAGGAGAGCTAAGTCTTGAGAATTTTGAGGAATGGTACTAGCCGAACGCGTAGTTTTCTCCGGCCGCCGCCATGCATATTTAGTCGCAACAAAGAAGCAGAAGGTAATCATGGCTTCTATAAGGTTTTCCATCTAATTAGCAAATTATTTTATAAACCATCTGTTACTGTGATAAAAAAAGAGCTATAGAAGGCCACGCCCCATCACAAGAACACCTGCTACGGGGATTTAATGTAAACTCCCCAGTCACACAAACTTATTATCGCCGAAAGATTAGGGATATTTAAATATGGTTGAACCGAAAAAAGAAGTCGTATCAATGCACAACACGGCGACAATTATACCAGCGTAAATTCACTTGGAATTGTGTTGATAAAAATATCGTTTCTTTCCACTATCGAGGCATATTTAACCGGTTTCTAACTACGACCTTTGTATTGTTACTTGTCGATAACAGGAAAAATAATCTGTTATCCTATACACCACTGCGAGGTCTCCTCCACTCAGAATCTAATAACTAAACTAGGGCGTTGCTGTGGCCTCTATCTGGAACACAAGCTGGACGGGACGGAAAAGCGCGACACCGATAAGCGCCACCAGCAGAAAGGTGCCCGGTGTGAAGAAAACCCAGGGAAGGTAACTCCGGGACCGAACTTTTCCCGACTGGGAATTAACCTCGATCTCTCAACCATGGAAGTCCAGCAGTCTGCCATTAGAGACTACTGCCGCCCCAAGCAAACTAAGTAAATCTAATGTATTTGAGCGTTGAGTGCATTCTGAACGCTTAAAACCTGGCGATAATTTAGAAAATATATTATGATATTTCATATCTCTTTTGAGCAAATATAGACTTCACACACGCACACAGCATATACGAAACGGACATTACTATTTATCTTAGACAAGATCTCAACGTTGATAGCTTTTCCTTTTAGAAACACGGAAGGGGTCGATAGCGACCGGTATGTGGCGGCGGACTGTACATGAAATCACGGTCACCAGATGGCGCAAATAACGTTTTTTTTTCTTCTTCATATTTTCATAGCATATTTGACACATCCAGATGGCACGCAAGTGTTGAAGTCATTTGGGTTCGATAACTTGCAGGACGGAATACCAGCAACAGTGGTTTCTGTTTCTCGCCGTGAATAAAACTGGTTAGGTCGCTTTTGAGCAAGCGGAAGCTGGCGAAAACAATAACGCTGATTCAGAGAAACTCCAGCAGAAAGCTCAAGGGAGATGCATTTATTCGTTGGCTTCTCGCCAGTTCAGGCGACATGTCTACTGGAGCACGCCAAATAAATTCTGATGACGGACGGACTACTAGTTATTTAGTACTATAGTTTAGTACAATGCCTTTCCAAGTAAAGAGCGTAGTTAAGGCGCCTACGTACATAGGTGTGGAAAACTGGTGGATAGCCATTTTGGGGAAAAGAGAGGTACTATGTTTGCGTAAGTGATGATTTAGAATCTTTTGGCCTTAAACAGAGTATTTTCTTTAACATACGTATATATATTAAAAAAAAAAAAACCATCCGGAAATATACACTGCGATTCAATACCGGGTGACCAGCACGTAATAATTTTACACTTTTGGATTTCGTGGACAGGAAATATTCTCCGAGTTGCTAACTGTTTAAGGCTAATGAACTTCTGGACATGATTTCATATTAAGGGGGAATAACGATTACATGCATTTAATTCACTTTTATCTCTTCAAACCACGACATTGGTCGATCGATGTTGAGACAAAAGATGCAGCAGCAACCGGTAACATCCTGGATAACCGAGAAGCTCTGTTTAGGAGTTCCATGCTGACCGTAGCTCAGTTTCGCCGATCTGGTCACGTGCGGAGGATGGACGATACCATAAGGCCAAAATGGTCTCTGTATTGTGGGTGGTTTTCAAAGCACGAGTCGTGGAACTGCAAGGCTTAATCATCTAATCCCCCCCCAAAAAAATATGCTGTTTTTATAATAGGGAAAAGAAGCTCGGAAACAGAGCACGGGGACCCTAAGATTGATGAACCTTTCAAATATTTTCAAAGGAAACGTATCAGCGCAAGCTCTTAATCAGTCAACTACTCTGAATGGTAAAGCACAAATGGCAAAATAACTGGTTGCATACATTGAGCCAAAAGAGTAAATGGACCATACAGTTGCGGGGAAAGTATTCATCCAGCATCTCTGGATACGGTGCGTACAGTTTTTCACGAGGAGTCTGCTGAACACTTTAGAAGTATTCTTCCCATTGATGATGCGGTGTCTCGTCGGCGAATATATTCTCCTGTAGAGAATTCGAGAGCCAAGCTTATTACCCACTCACAGTTAGCCGACGAGTTTTCTACTCATCGTATTTATATTTCAAGTGTGCAATACTGTTAGCTTATGCGAGATAACTCCGCGAAAGATTTGCTGTGTTGTCTAACTTTACCAACGAATGCAGCAGGAGCACGGACGTGTGGAGGACTGCCCGACCGCGTAGTTAGAAAAAACTGGACCTGGCCAATTAGAAAGGAAGTAGAAGTGAAGCAAATTTGATAGCGGAAGTAACGGAGTCGTGAGGAGAATATCTGAAACAGGCTTCATTCATCGCGAGGCTTTGGCGTCTGAGGCTATTTACTCCGATCTGATGGCAGCGTCGAAAGAAGTAGTGAAATCTGTTAATCTAATTAAGGGGGCTCGCCGAACAATGGGACTTGTTAATGCGCTGTGCTCAGAAATGGAAATGGAGGCATACTCGGTCGCTGCTCCGCACAGGAATACGTTGGCTGTCGCGGGCAGGTTGTTTACAGAGATGTACGATCTCGGAGAAAGGAGAATCAGATTTTTTTTTCCCCTCTGGTAGGGAAACAGTGGCGAATTTGCTCCTTCTTACGATGGCATTTGGATAACGGAGCTGTGATATCCGGCTGAAGATCTTCTCGATTTGTTAAAGCAGTCTGAATTTGAATTTGCAGGAAAGAGGTGACGAGTGGCTCGGGCGCTGAGGACAGGTGCGAGAATTCCGAGAGTCGTCAGAACCGCAGCGGGCACGACCGAAAGGTAACCGGAAGTTTTCCAGCACTGACGCAACTCGCCGAAGAGAAGCTGGATGATTGGAGAAAAGGGTAATTTAAAAAAGAAAGAAAAAAGGGGTCTAACAATTCTTCTAGTCGCTACTTTCCTGCGGGGTAGTCTGAAAAATTTGAAGGAAAAGCAATTGGGGGCGAAAGAGCCCACTCTCGAAAATCCTGGATCGATAAGGAAGAACAACCTGGAGCAGCGCGACATCGACGTCGATAGCGGGAAATCAACCGCCAACCACGGAGTGCGCCGCTGCGCGGCCATTAGCGGTGAGGTTTGTTCACTCCGAAAAACAAGAGAGGGAGGGAGGGAGAGGCGAGCTCGCGGACCCAGCGGTCATTAGCCGGTAGCCCTCTAGAAGAAACTGTCGATCGCGAATTGGTTTTCTCAGCCACAATCGCTCGCACGGAGCATTACGGTGAGAGCAGAGTCGTCTTCGATTACGAAGGACAGCGAATGAGATGAATGGACTTGTCAGTTGCTGTTAGGTGGAAACTACGGAATCTCTTTTATTAAGCCTGATCTGATGTAACCAAGCCCACAGGAATCAGCCCGGAAGTGGGAAGTATTCGTTAAGTTGTGTCATTACCATACCATTAATTAATAAACACTGAATAGCATGACATGACGCAGATTGTATGCAGTATGTACATGTTATGTCATAAATAACCTAGGCATCGATAGTTGAGTATTTTAAAACTATTTTGTAAAAATCACTGAAACAGTAGTTGACGTGGACTTCCTCTGTTTTATCCAAGTCTGACGTTGTTGTCAGTGGGACAGACAGACAACCTACGCACCTCGACCAAATCGAGTCTGTTTGTACCATCTCTGTAAATGCGCCTGCCAGGCCCGCATTACTACTTTCTAATGAAAAAAATATTGTCTTTGCCAGTGATTTCTTTTGCATCTTTCCTTTCGCTGTCTTTTAAAATAATCTTTTGTTCTATTTGTTGCAAACTGAAAGAAACTTGTTTTAGACAATGGTTGATGATGATGATGATGAATCTAGTGAAGACAGTAGTGGTTCGGATAAAGGACGTAGCTCCTTTGACACCAGTGACTCTAAAACTAACTTTTAGAAGTGAAAAGCGATGGATCTGATTTACATATTGAGAGCGAACGGGATGGAGAAGCTGAAGCAGATTCTGAAATATTCACCGGAAAAGATGGAACTGAATGGAATAGCAAACTATTCTTATCAACAAGGACTCAACAACATAATATTGTTCGCCGTAACGCCAAGATCTCCCATGTACCAGGAGACATTCTTCAACAACTGCAAGCTTATCATTTATGTGTAAATGCTGCAATCACTGATTATGCTGTTAAATATTCAGACAAAGAGGCAGAAATGGTTATCGAAAAAGAGCACATTGAAAGTGTGGATGAGAACTGATGAAATTGAAATCAGAGCTTACATGGGATTGATTTTGTCTGCAGGACATTTGAAACAAAACATGCTTGTCTTAGAAAAAACAATAGAGAAAAATGGTATGGAACACCAATTTTCAGAGCAACTATGTCATTAGGCAGGTTCAAAGACCTACAGATGTTCATTCGTTTTGATGACAAGGAAACAAGGGCCGAAGGAAGACAGCAGGGTAAACTCAATCACATTCGCAACCTGTGAAATGACATAAATAAATCTTTGACACGATAATACCTGCAAGAATAATGCGCAACAGTTGATGAGCAACCTGTTCCATTTAGGGAGAGATGTCCATTCAGACAGTATATTGCATCAAAATCCGATAGATACGGGATGGACATTTTTTGGCTGACAAACTCTCAATTATTTTATCCACTCAAAGAGAAACCCTACCTTGGCAAAAAGGAGAGAACTCTCCAGTTTGGTCTTGCAACAAATGTAGTGCAAGAGCTCACTGAACACTTCAAACATACAGGCAGAAATATAATAACAGGCAATTTCCCCACTGACTTCACTCTGGCTGCTATCTCGCACAGAAATAGGCTTACAATGGTACCAAAAAATTTATACTATCCTGTTTTATACCATCGTGACAACCTGAAGAACATTTCTGGATTCCAGAAATATTTGCACATTGTTTCTCGTGTGCCGAAGAAATAGGAAAAAATCCGTGTGCTTTCCATGTCAACCAGGCACCACGACAAAGTCATTTGTGGAGAAAATGAAAGGCCTGATAATAACGTGTACTGTAACTAGATCAGAGGCTGTGTCGACTAACTCGAGTATGCATACTTGCCAAAACATGCAGCGTTTACAAGTTTACGAATCCAGATGGGAGGCAAAACAAAAGAGAAAAGAACAAACGTCGCATCTTTTTGGGGAGACATCGTCAAAAGAACTGGTGGAGCCTCCGTTCGCGAGACGTGCGAGGCAGCCCCCCCCCATTGAAAAGGGTCAGTGAGTGCTGCGGAGCTTTTTAGATAAAGCATTTCTACTGCTTCAGCAGTTGTCCAAAATCCTGAATCAGCGGAGAACAAAAAGGAAAGGAGAAGCGCCACTACCCCGTGTGAGTCTCGTAAAGACGGGAATTCGAAGCAAGTTTGCTTCTTGAGCAAGAAAAATGTCTACGGCGGAACATTCTGCCATTGGATGATCTTTCGCTAACAGCGTTCAGAAGTTTCAATATCACCAGTTTCCACTAAATAGCGACAGTGATAAAGTCTATTACGCCTTTTTTTTTTTTTTTTTACTTGGGGGTTGTCCATAAATCTCCTGATAAAAAAGATAAACAGATTTGTTTACCTACTATGAGTGTCACATGATCGAACTTGACCAGGTCTACGACCATCATCCGCGGATCACGTGATCACTGGTCAATGTACGTTTTGAAAATCTTAATACGTACAACAAAAAAAAACTACACCGGAAGCCTAAGGGCAGATGGATTGCCAGCTGAATTTTTCACCTTTTAATCACAGCACGATTACGTAATGGTGTATGTGGCCCACAGAATAAGAAGTTTTCCCTCCCTGGTTTAAAGGAAGACTGTGCCACGCAGGTAACCGCTGATAAAGAGATACGCGTGATACATTTTTGGTTACCCTTCAGATGGGCCATCACTTGAAAATTTTCGACATCCAGTAAACCAGACTAGGATGTGCGTGAACACGCTTGATTTTCTCGGGCTAATGACGAGATATGGTGAACGGCCTCCTATTGTTCTGAAAGCATTTTGTTGACCTTTCGGGATGCTAAACAAGATCTCGAGAGAAGTCTCGAGTTTATTTCAGAGACGTAAAAGTCACAAAGAGGCTGACAGTTTCATAGTCTTAATCTCCCCCCCCCCTGCAACTGGTTTAACAAGCAGGTTCTCCGGATTTATGTACACTCGGGGACCGACTGGTTGGACCGGTTTTTAACGCGTCACTATTAAATCCAATGCTTCATAATAAATAGTTCTCCACATTTGTGGGAGAGTAAGAAGCTTCATCAATGTTTGGGTAGTTTTCTCCTCGAAAGTTTGAGTCATTCATCTCCAGTTCTTAAGTTCTGCTCTTAACTCTCACCACAAGGAGACTAATTTTTGTTGTTGTTGAGAATCGCTATCTTCTGGCCTTCTGTAACAGAAAGTGGGAGTTTATGAATCGGTTGTGCCTGTCACTTAAGAGAAGTTCATCTAGCATGGTATCAAAAAGAAAATCAAATTTCTAGCGAGACATATTCCTTATCCTCCTTCACTTTTCTGCACTCTCCATGTTATCAAGGGGCTTTATCGCAAATCTCATTTAGAGTTTTAAAATATTCTATTATACCAGGAAGAGAATCTGCCATAACTGTCCCTTTTGTTGGACATAAAAATCCTTATCCCATGTGAGCTTGTGTTATGAGTCTTTCTTTAATTGCTTTAAATACTGAATCATGGTGGGATGGTTTCTCATTAAGTATTGTGATTTTGCGCATTTGGAAGTAAATCTTGTAATATTTTGCATCCTCGATGTATGTCCATAATAATGTTTGTAAACAGCCCTGAATTCTATATTAGAAATCTACTACTTTATTTTCTGACTTGGCCATTGCTGCTACCATATCACGACATTGACATCTTCTCCATTAAAAGGAAGATTCAATCTTTTTAACACATCTTCCAGAGCCCTGAAAATAGCAAAATATTCTCATCTATCCTACACAAGCAGATGAAAAGTTGTCCTTTGCTTGAAATTTCTACAGCTTCAATCTGCCATCATTGCATGATAGAGACCGTTTTGAATAGGCAGAACAGTGCCACATTTTAAAATTGCCCTATTTTGAATTTCTGGTGAGATGTGCTCGTCAGCTTTTTTTCCATCAGTTTATTTATCCGTGGATCATTTTCTGCTCTTATTATGAGAAAATGAATAAGGTTCGAGTTCTGCTCATTGCCGTTAGGCCTCAGACCCAAGATTTTACGAGTCAGAAATCGTATTAATATATTTAACGGTATTTTAAGAAATCGCACTTTTCTTCTGGATGTTGGCTTGACAACGCTTCCACAACAACACTTGCATTCCTATAAAAATAGTAGCATACTGTGTGCTCCAATTTTTGTAACCAGTTGATATAATACCTTTCTCTGTGATCCTTGCAAGTCCTTATGAAAGAAGGCAAAAACCAGTGTCATTGGTTTCATCATAATGAAACCAGTTCTCTTTCTGAAACCAAGTGGACTGAAGTGTTCTATTTTGTCGACCAAATGCCCTTTAGTAAATTTCTTCACAGGTTGAGATGGCTTGTCCTCTATCACAGATGTATCCAATTCCTGTAAATCATTTTGCTCCTGTCTTTTATCTATTGACTGTGGCAGTGACACCTGTCTGCGCGTGGTAGTGTCCATGGAAGGGCTTGCCTGTAAAACTTGCGCTTTTCTCTTGGTGGCAAAGAATAACTTTAAGTTTTATTGGTTTATTCTTTTCTTCTTGTTGCAATATTATGATGTCAACTTAAAATTTAAAGTGTTTTGTCATCATTGAGCAATTGATAGGCGTTTTTAAATTACTATTTTACATTTTAAATTCACTGTTTTATGCAGAGTCCACAAACACCTAGCATTTGGACATATACGAAAGTTTAACGTCTGTCAGAGGAAAATAAATATATGACCTATCACGTAAAACTAATCAATGATAACGTTGCACGTGTCCTTTCCTTCACTTAATAGCATTAGTCAAGCTAAAATTAATATTTATTCTTTGATATGTATGTTCTAATTTTACCACCAAAATTTGCAAATAAATGACACATCCATAGACATTTTGTACACATTATACCGCAAAATACATAGATTTGTTATCTAGCCAATCAGCTGGCATTTCTTGTGAAATAGACAAAGGTCAGTAGATTTCAGTGCGAATGAATGATTTGTTACTCAAGATTATGAAAAGGGTATGTGCTACCAAAGAAACTGAATTTGGAATATGGTCCAAGTCGCGAAAAAGTGGAAAATTGTTTCTATTGGGGGATGGGTCTAAATTCAGATCATTGGCAGGATTCGGTGGTGGATGGGACGAAAATTACGAGCATTGAATGGTCAGCTGCTCTTGCGCTTCCAATGCTAAACGCCCTACATTTTTTTTACTAAGGCGAACACTAAAAACTACAATAATAAACCGCCCAACAAACAGCTTGTTTAGTTATTGACAATCTGTAAATGAATATGAACCAACTGTGGCGAAGAAAACAGTTTTTTTTTTTTAAAAAAAGGGGGTTTTCACAGTCTGCCCATTATAAGTCAATTGGAAAACTGCGAGTATCATAGGGACTTTAATTTTGGATATTATGATTGATCGATGGCGATAAATTGAGACCAATTGTGTGGTTTGAAATTTGTATTTTCAACTGGAGACCTGTAACTGGAAAAGCAAACAAACCCACTACGCAAAAGTCCAAAGGTGTATCTTGATTAGCTTCTAATAAAAGCCCAAAACAGATTTGATGAAATACTCACAGCTAGGCCCGGTTTCACTTCTCTCCCCAAGTGGAAACGGAAGAAGGGATCTTTGTTTTGACTTGAATAACTGACTGCTGCGCCTGAAGACCTTACATAATGCCTCCATGAGTATTAGGTCAGCTTGCTAACATCCAAGGAAATAAGTCTTTGTTCTGATTAGAATACCCGGATGTTGGGCGTGAGGACCTTATACAACGTCTTGACTAATAAGTGAACTTGCCAACACTTCCAAGTTTCTTTATTAAGACAAGGGGAGGGGGAGGGAAAGGTTGGGAAAGGAGATTTGGGTCATGATTTAATTAAAGAATTAATTATAAAGCTCACAAGTTGCGTAACTATTTCCCCGATCCCTGCCGACTCTTTGACGCACCGACGAAAAGGAATTGTCATTCTATTTGACGGGAAATCGGCAATACGCTGTCACCCTCAGCGATTCTCGGTCGAAGTGCTACTGACACTCCACAGGTGTTCAGCCTCAGGGGAGGGGAGCTTTCACCCTTTAGTCACGAGGCAAGTTTATATGTAGAACGAGTGTAAACAAATATCGAAGACAGGTCCAACGGCGTTCTCAGTGAACTAGCTCAGGGAAGTAACCTTTTTTTTCCGAATTCTAAGGGGAGAACAAGATCGGGACCTTTTATTTTGTTCTGATGGCAACTAGGATGGGGGCTCATTTTCTTTTTTTTTAAAGGAGAGAAAGTGTGTGTGTCTGGGAGGGAGACTCAACCTTCCCTGCTTCAGCGGCCCGTGAATATTATGTGTACTTTTAAAATCTCTATCCATGTCACGACGTCTACAATATCCTGCTGATGCTCAGCACTGGTCCCCACCCTGTTTCCAGAAATGACAGAAAAGAAAGATATTTCAAGTTGGCTCCCCCAAGCGGCCGATATTTCCCCCTTTATTATCATTAGCACCAGAAATGTAGGCGACTCGTTCTACTGAGAGGAACCTTCTTACAACGGCAATGGCCCAGGCAACACACGATGGCGAGGATGAGGCTCAAAAGAACTCTAATGGCTTGGGTTCGGTTAGTGCACTTTTAGACCACGAGAGGGGTTTCGTGGGTTTTAACAGACCCCCCTCGGGCTTTAACCGTATAACAATTCTAAAAAATAAATTAAAAGTATAAACAAAGGGTTTTGCACTATTTTTATTTGACTCCTTTTCTCTCGCTATATTTTATTTCGTCTTTATTCTGCAAAGAAAGAAAAAAAGTGTTTTGTTTTTGTTTTTTATATCGAAATAGAAAGACCGAAGCGCGTTTACCTGTTTCGAACAGCGTTTCTCTCTAGGCTGGGGGGGTGGGGGGTGGGGGTTAGGTGCTTCCTGTCTTAGCTACACCGAGACAGCAGTCATGCGCAGTATGCGTTAACCCGGGCATCCGCTAATCCAGAAACGACATTTTTCTTCTTCTCCTTTTTGTTGCACAAATTAACACTGAATAAAGTGATTTCTAAAGCTGTTACTTCAGGTTCTACCCCAGACAGGGGACAGCTCGGAGGGACACAGCGAGATGCTGCTGCTGCGGGGATGATGATGATGATGATGATGATGATGGTGTGATGGTGATAAATAACCGGGTAGAATTTCGGAAGAAAGAATCCTGGTCACAAGGCCCACGACGACAAACCGATTTAAATACAGATCCACAATAAAGGAAAACGTTCGACATTAGCCACCCGGGCACACAAGTAAGAGAAAGGTAACCCAGCCCCATTTGCCCCTTCTCTTTTTTTTTTTTTTTTTCGCGGCGTGATGCGAATGTGAACAGTCGGCTTCGCGAGGTCCCAATTACCGCCCCCGACAACTCCCGGGAGGTGCCAACTGTTGCTCTACTACATCGAAACGACGACGAGGGACGAAGTCACCGGGCCCCGCGAGTCTCCAACCGCTTTATTTTGAGAGCCGCTGTTCTCTCTCTCTCTCAGAAGGACGAACTACTTTACTCCGCCATCGCCGCGGCGTTTAATTCCGGAAGCAAGCACCGCATCGCCCTTAAAAACAACAACAACACACAACAACAAAAGCCACCCGTCTTCCTTGCTGAAGCAGCCGACAGACGACATGTTATCTAAGCTCGCGCCCTTTTGTTTTTTTTTTTTTTGCCTCTCTCTCTTTTGCCCCCCGTTACCGCGGAGAGGACGCGACGGGCGCCCGTCGCCATGGAAACCGAAGAGGTCGCTTCCGCGCTGTCCCGGATGACGTCACGCCGATGATGGCGGCCGGCTACGCCTTCTGTGTCGTGGGCTCTTCAATATTAATCAACTCCCTCCTATATTTATTCATCGTAAACGCGCTGACATAGCCCGGCTTTCAACTCCGTCGCCACGTTTATCTGGGTCACCGAGTCGCTGCCAGTGCACACCGCATAATTACACTATTAATATGATAATGAGTATTGATTGAAACTGAAAATACGATACGGTCTACTCGGTTTTCTGCGGGGCGTCTTCCCCTCCCCTCCCCACCCCACCCCACCTCACCCCCACCCCTAGAGTCTGTCTGTGATTAGGAAACCCCGACTTACACGAACCAGATCGTATTCAAAGTGCTTTCGTTTTACATCCCCACTCTCGACATTTGTAGGTGCTGTTGTTTATATAATACACGGCTTCTCGTCAGCTTTATTCTACTTTCACTCTACTACAGATATTTGTTCCAACTTGTTCAGATCCCTAAAATGCCGTACGCCGTTAGTTAACGGGTTTTATCTGGGTAAACCAGTCGATACTGGTCGGTGGTGGTTGGTGGTGTTCTCGAACCACAAGTCACGTGACGAGGCTAGCAAACGGGAAATTGACCAACGAATATTTTAAGGGTAAAACTACGTTAAATAAGAATAGTATTGATAATAATAATAAAATATAATAATAATAATAATAATAATAATAACTTTAAGAGTAACGGTGATCTTTCCCTCCTAGGAAAGCCAAAGGCATTTCCCTTAAACATGTTTATACAAAACTACTAATAGTGATGAGAATAAAGATATTTATCCCCCCCCATCAAGTATAACCCCAGTAAAAACGCGGAGATGGGAGCGTAAGAGTAAGCAACGATTTTCCAAGTTTTCTTTTGAATATTGCAGGCTGCTGGTAGCTTGTATCAGTGCACATTCAATTCACCGTCCTTTTTGCGTTCTGAAAGTATTTCTATGTGCCAAGGGTTAAATGACATCTAGGTGACCGTGACCTTTGCTTGGGATACAGAAAAAAAAAAGTAAATCAATTTACTCCATGAATAAATAAAACATGTCTGCGCTGAAAGCATAAACAACGCGGTATTATAATATGCAATTTAAGGGTCAGAAAAAAATTATGTGCAAGCTACTGACCTACAATAATCATCATCAGTTTAAATATCCACCCATTCTTATCAGTCAGTTCTGGTTCCTATAACCCAGTCACAAAATTTGAAATGTACACTCAGGTCTGTTCACTATCCAACAAAACATTTAAACTTCCACTGTTTGTATCAGTAACTTTTAGTTCAGTTCTATTAATTAATTTTATGATCCATGAACTCTTGAGGAAATTTTGTTTGTTGTATGTTGCATACTTCTAAAATGTATAGTGTATGTGTAGTGGTAACTCAATATAGCAAACTAATAAATGAATCTGACTAAACACAAGGTGATGGCGCAGGGTCAGCATACTAGCCTGCTATTTCTGTCAGTGAGCCTAATTTGCTTTGCCAAAGTACATTTTTCTTCCTTCATTTGAAATATCCACCTATGGTGATTTAAAACAAGTGGTAGTTTTCATTAAGTGTTATTTAGTAAATAGATGTGGTGCATATAACTTCTGGTGAATTAGAACATTTTGTATACATATCAACATGCACAATCAATACTGTAGCTTGAAAATCATTATTTCAGACCTAGCTGATCTATGCAGAAAACCACTAAAATTGGAATAAATTCCTACTAAGAAAACAAAAAAATTTTTAATTCTGGCATCAAAAAAAAAAAAGCAATGTTTTCTTCTAAGAAAAATTTTGTAAATTAGTCAATCCTGATGCTTTTATCAGTATCTCTTCCAGTAGATGCAATCAGCTGTTTAAAGTTATCAGTATAATATTAACAGGTAGGTCATCAGAATTCTTTTTTTTTTTAACTTTAGCCTCATCCAATGCGACAACTTGGAGCAGATCTATGATTCGTACTTAACTAACCCCATATATATATGACCTGATATTAGCTAACAGGTTCACTGGAATAACAAAGACACATGAAACAAAACAAAGCAGTTCTGTTAGTTATGGTATGAATTAATTCTACAAAACCAAAATGACAAATTTTTTTCTTTTCTTCTCAACTTATGGAAATTGTACAATCCACAACCACTCAAGGATCTTGTACTAAACACTGTAAATCTTTCATCTTATAAGTTTAAACTCAAGTTATGGGCTGTCATATTAAAAAAAAAGAATTATATCAACAGGCTCAAGCAACACTTAGGTGAGACACGCATCCATCATTTACAATGCTCTCTAAGTTATTATTATTATTTATTGTGTGTTTTTTGTACAGGTAAAAAGTTAAAACAACAACAAATACTATCAATGCTGTCATGAACAATCCACCTCAGTACTTCTATCACAATTCTTCAGAAGTAAAATGCGCCATTTTCAAAGATTCCAAAACAATGAAAAGGGAAATAACTCAATTCTGAAATATTTTACCTACCATTACCAAACAATTAGACCTTTTGTATATT
Organism: Nautilus pompilius; assembly: GCA_018389105.1. Classification (NCBI taxonomy): domain Eukaryota; kingdom Metazoa; phylum Mollusca; class Cephalopoda; order Nautilida; family Nautilidae; genus Nautilus; species Nautilus pompilius. Next base: position 296,439 of record JACATO010000373.1, on the reverse strand, counting down.
TGGCAAAATGCTTGCCTACCTAGAAATAACAGTAGATCAGAAGTCATGTATTTGTTAAGTAAATATTGCAAATCAGCTAAATATGTCCAAACAATTTTTTTTTTTACATTTTGTCTTTTTTAAATGCTCATTTGAATTTTAGTTTAAATGCTTCAACTGTAAAGAGAGTACAATTAGGAGCACATAAAAATCAGTACATTTAATAAAACTAAATCAAACTTTCTCTTCATAATTAAGAAAACCAAAAATAAAAAGTTAATAGTTGCTTATAATTCTTCTTAGCAATTTAGTTAAATTTTTCTAATGGTTCATGCTTACAATTACAAGAGAAGATATTAGAACATTAAAATTTTTTTTATCTAAACACCCTCAATATTGCACATTTCTTTTGTTAGATAATAAAATTTTAAAAAAAAGTTTCAACAATGAGACAGAGCAATATAGCACAGCTTTGTACTTTGACATGGGTAATGTTAACCATGTATTCATTACAAGACTAGAATCTCTACAGAAATACAATTTGGCAATTTATTATAAAATGATTACTATTAATAGTTTTCAAAAAAATTAGTATATAATCTCAGAACTGCTTTTAGATCTAAACTTCATTTCTAAGTACATTTTTTCTGCTGCTACAAGGACGTAAGTGGGAAGTATAAATCCAGTGGTACCATCCTTATCTGTTTTATTTTCCTGAATATTGTATTTTAAAATATTTATCATTATCAGGCACCCACAACATTCATTTTTCAGCCAAATGCCTTCAGATTGGGAATGATCACAGCATGTCAAATGTGCCATAGGAAAGTTTCAGGTACATATTTAAATTTTGGACTTACAAAATATGCAAAAATTCCTAACTGAAGTTAAAAAATTAATTAGTCAATTCTGATGAATAATTAAGGGGAAAACTACCAAATTTTGCATATTCAATGAGCTTACAAGGATACTATGACAACCACACACACAAAAAAGTTGTGATGGGATGAATATTGAATATATCATAACTTTTCCCCAAGATGATTTAAAATGTCAAACCTAGAAGACCTCTTAATGCAGCTAAACAATCAAGAGTCAAATATCTGTGGTGTTTAGAGAAAATTTTAAGACCAACATCAACACAGTAAAAAAACAAAACAAAAATCAGGAGTTATACTAGAAGACATTGCTGATTCATACTCACTTAAAATCATCTAAATAAATGATAAAAATGCAAACAAGTATTTTTATCATGCTTTTAATTCCATGTACTTTTCATGATCTAACTAGAATTACTATCAAATGTAGACATGCAATATTCTTTTCATAAAAATAGTGATAAATACACAATACAGTACTTAATTAGAGTTTGGAAACTGTCTTCTGTAGAGTTGCAACTTTTCACCAGTATTTTAAATGGGATTTTTAAATACCCTTGATAAATTCCAAGAAAAAGTTATTGATAGTTGTACACCATTGTGAAACACCCACATAATAGTTGTCCGCACACATGCATGAACAAAGCCAAAGCTCAACCATCCTGTCAGAATTCTTTTCCTTAGATGCGGAGAGTACTAGGAGAAAATCTCTGCATGATCATGCAGAGGCTAATTCACTACTAACAGACAGGTTAAATGGTTCAGAAGAAAATTAAAGATTTTAAGTTTATAAAAGAAAAAGATCATAACTCATTAATGTGAACACACATTATTACTTTCACTATTCTGGCTGATTATCCTTGACGACGACTAGATGGTGATGTTATCTTACACCTTAGGTGGCCTAAGCACAAAGATTCAGCTACAGAAACAACCAGACTAAAGCAAAGTGTACACAAAATTATTGAAAGACTAAAATTTTATTCTAACTATTAGAACAAATAAGAAACTTTTTGTAAAAAAATAAACTTTTACACTTTGTTGGTTCAGGAGTAGAAAAATCCAAATAAAACCATCCATCGGAAATTGTGCTCAGAGATAGGTGGAAAGACTTTCAAAGCATTGCAGTGGTAAGAACAAGCGTCTCAATTATTGCCAGAAAAAACTATTTTTTTGTATTCTGTACAGGCTCCTCCACTTTAAGTGGCATTTTAAATACTCAGCACCATGAAATATTAAATTCTATCATCTACTGGTTACTATATTCTTTGTTTCTTTTATATTTTAAACAAGGTTAGTACTTCTAAAAAAAATTAGAAAAGACAGGCATGATGAGAACTACAATTTTCATGTTTATTTTTTTTAAGGACATTATGACAGTATTACTGTACATTAATACATTATGGATATTAATCGTATAATTTTATATGTTGAGATAATTAAACACTGAAAGAATTGTTCAACACAAAAAAAGAGAAAGCAAAGCACAAGATTTTCAACATGTGGTCCCCGACCTTCCAATATTTTGCTATATGCTAATAAAAATTGTTTAATGTTTTCAGTTTCCAGGTTTCTCTTTCTTTGAAAATTATGCCCATCATTAACTATAAAGGTTTGTCATTAATGTCTTGACTCTATAAATAGGGCAAATATTTGCAATTTCTCTACTGATCTATGATCAGTATACTAAAATATGAGATCAGCTAAGTTTTGCCAATTCTCAGGGGTTTTGTCTCATCTAATGAGCAGAACTCTCACTACTGTATGAAATAAAAAAAACAAGCAATTTCAATGAACTTGAAACAAAATCATTGCCAAAGAGTAAAATACACCTATTGTTTAAATGTTAATTGCAACAATCAAGTCAAAACATGGAAAGTGAGATTCACCAATCATTCTCATCACTGCTGTCCTCATCCTCTTTCCCCCGTATTGTTTTTTTGGGTCTTGCCAAGCCAAGTACATTCTTAGGCTTTTTATCCACAGTAGGTGGAGCTGAAAGATCTCCACTGTAGTTGATGACCTCCGAGCAACCCAGGCGCCACTCCAACATTTCCGTTGAGAAATCATCAGTACCACCTAGGTCGTCAAAACCTATGATGTAGTCTATGGTCTTTGCTTCTTTTGAAATACAAATAGTTGGTAAAACTTTGATGTGCAGGCGTTTAATTAGAAAGGGGCACTTTTCTACATTGATTTTCATAAATTTGGTTTCTAGGTGCTTTGATGCAAGAAGTTCCAAATGTCTATCGACAATTTTGCAACGAAATGTTGAGTCTCGATAAAAGTGGCACACAACATTCTTACTTTTCTTGCATTCATCAAAGAATTCCTTGTCATTGGTTACTTCAAAATAGACACCATGCCCTTGGCTGATCCACTCCTGCTTTTGTTGGGTTCCCTTCTTCATGGCTTCCAGACGCTTTCGTCGAATATTTTCCAAATCATCTTCATCTAGTTTCTCTATCCGCTCAATCTCAGCATCAACCTGGTCTTCAATAATTTTTGCTGCCTTCAGTAGCTCTTTTTCCAGAGGTTTTTCCATTATTTCCTTTCTTTCTTTTGCTGAAAACAAAAAAAATATGAAGAGAAGCAGTATAAACAATAAAGTAAACAAAAAAATCTACAAACGATACAAAAAAAAAATAAAAAGCTTCTGAATTATTCTTAAGGCTAAGCTGATCAGCAGTGCAATTTACACAAAATACAAAACTTTCATTTCTAGTCAACAAACTATTTTAAAATACTTCTGTTTCTGTTAATGACCCAGTATTATATCTGCATAAATAAATCTGATCATTTAACATCTTGCAATCTTCTACAAAAAGTTGGCAGACCTATATTTAAAATAAATGCACTATGAAAATGATTAATTTCTCATACATATTAACTGTATAAAAATTTGAAGGAAACCTTCTAGATCCAGCGTATTAAGACTAGTATATAATATCAAATAACAAAAGCAATGTTTGCATTAACTAATGTAGAATCAACTGAGTGTGCTACAAAAGTTGGTACTTAGTTCATTGTTCTATCTTGTGGATTGGATAAATTACTGGGTATCCACCTAAGGTGCTGTACACTATTCCTGGATCAAAGGCAGCTACTAGTAGGTGGTGACAAGTACAGAGAGGTAGGGGACAGTGGGCACAGACACATTCTGTTGCTTTAAGAACTGCTGTAAAAAAAATAATAAAATGAAGCAAAACTCTCTTTGCTTCAGTCAGTTGGTCAGAACAATACAAGTTTGGCTATGTGTTCCAAATCAATGTTACACCAATACTGTCAATATGCCTGATGTGAAATAAATTCATGGAGAAGCCCCATCAACTGAGTCAATGTCTGTGGTCATTACATCACTGATGGCAATGATGTTTGGAAGGGGTTGTAGTCTGATGGCATTCGAACAATGTTTAAATGTCTCCATAATTATTGTGCTTTTAATGCATGTTTCAGTTGTAGCAAGTAAAAGAAATGTCTTTTAAAGATAATCACAGTATAGTTTAATTATTACAGGGCATGAGAAAGCCATCATGACATATAACATGGCATTCCAAGAAAAAGAAACAATTATCAATGTGATTTTAAATCTGAATGCTATCTAGTTGTGGTGACTTCATTTTAATGTAAAAAAAGGGTGTTTTCTAGATACTTTATTCACAGCAGCTGAAACGTCAAACACCTTCCAAATGTTGCTGTGATGATGACTGCATTTTTGTGATCACCCTTACTCCAGAACAGGAACTGTTACAACGAGGTAATCCAATTCTGTTTTAAGTAGTACTAGAATGATCCATTTGAGTTCTCCACAAAACTGTAATCACCTATCAGTTTGTTTCTTTTAAAAACTAATTTACACCAAATCTACTGCTGGTAATTTATCCCATTCATTTAATTTACAATTTTAAAATCCTTTTTTTTTTCTTCAACTATTCAGTTTTCAAGCAGCCTACAGTAGTAAGTACTGTGACCAGATTTTAGTAAACTAACACCCGACTGATATGGCATTAAATCGTGCGCGTTCACCCCATCAAAATCCTTAATTATCTGAACGAAAAACCCCCTCAACCATTTCAAATAGGTGAGTCTAAATTAACAGCTATAATTGCTTGGGGCACGTATTATTAGAGGCGTTCAAACGAAACCAGGCCGGATACCATTACAGCGATGGCATCTTTAGCTGGGTTTCATTTGAACGTCCCGAAAACTGGAAGGAAAAAAAAAAAACAAACATTTCAGCGAATATGGACGCTGGTATTCTTTACGAAACATACGAGTTGTGGCATCCATGAAATGAGCCCGAGAATTATGTTTAACGCGATCCGTAGTGGACCGCGTGAGGTGAAGGCGGCAATGGACTGGACTGGCGGCGACCATGACAGCGATCTGAACAGAACTAGTGGAACTAAATCCTTGGTTGGTTGGTTGGTTAAACAACAACACAATTTAAAAAAAAAAGATTATAAATAATCGTATTTTAAAAAAAAAAAGAGAAAGAAGTGGGGTAAAATCACGCACGGTATTTTAATTTACCTTTCTTCTTCTTCCTCAGTGATGAGATCGGTTACCAGTTGAGAGCGCGCGAGGGGAGGACACCACTATTTCGATCTCACTACACTGAAGATTTACGCTACCGGGGTAACAGTCTCGCAATTCCCGTATCTCGGAAGAAACAAAAAAAAAACAACCCACACGTGATCTTTTGCAGCCTGGATTAATTCATCCCCTCTGTGTGGCTTGATCAGAACCACCACTCGACCATTATAATCGCGCGCTTCCTTTCTAAAATCCGCTAGCAAGAATCGCCCAGGTAGGCAGGTTTTCGGCAGGCGGGCAGTTGCCTCCCTTGCTTCTGCTTCCGGTGGGCGTGTCGCCGTCGCTAGCTGACCATGGAGAGCTTCCTTTTGCTTCTGTCCGCCGCGAACATCATCGCCACAACTGCTGGTAGCGGGGTAAATGCCGGCGGAGGCCCTGGTTGGAAAGGTGGGCGACCACGGACGACATCGTCCGCGAATTACCTGTCCGTAATTCGAGAGAGAACTCTTCTCGCCCCGGCCCAGTCCGCCGCATTCAACCGGCAGGGAGGGAGATGGAAGCCCCACTGTAAGCACCCCCACCCTCCCCTCCCTTGGTTCGCGTATTCGTTTGTTTCGAGGTTAGCTCCTGCTCTTGAACAAATGCGGAAGCCTGTTTGTTCGTTTGCTTGCTTCATCTATCCTTTGCCGGTCCAAGAAAGGGAGTATGGGAGGGGGGGGGGGTTGGTAGCCTCGAATTTCCACGAGAAATTTCCTCTCGGATATTTGGCGCTTAAAACGATGTCTGTTGTGACTGGGGCACAGTGAGTTACAGACTCGTCTAGAAACGAAATCAATGCATTTTTTTCTCTTTTTTTTTCATTTATTTTTACGTTTCAGACTCGAGAAGAAATGTGCTGTTCATCGTGGTCGATGATTTGAGGCCTGCACTTGGTTGTTATGGAAACCGTCTGATGGTTACTCCAAATGTCGATAACTTGGCCTCGAGATCTGTACTGTTTACTCGCACATATGTCCAGGTAAAGACCTCTCCCCACCCCTCTCTCTCTCTCTCATTTGTTTATTTTTTTCAGAGTCCGCATCCGACACCCGATTTTAATCCGTCTGATTTCATTACTGAATCCGAGATGTCGGTATCTACAGTAAGCAGGAAAACCACCTCGGCCTTTGCTGGGATTGACTCCTGGTTAGTAAGTCGGGGGGGGGCGGCAAACAGCATGGTGGGGGCGTCCCGTGCTGTGATGAGAAAAGTTAACCTCTCTTCTCGTGAATAGATATTAATCGTCTGATCTGACCGAACGGCTGGTTTCTATGACAACGGCTTCGGGGGGGGGGGAATCGAAATTTATTTGAAACTTCTGGAGGTGGCCGAGCGGAGCCGAATCCCTGTGATTGGGTGGGTTCACCGTAAGAAAATCATCTCTGTGTGTGTGTGTGGCGGCGGCTTTGAACCTGAAGTGTACAGGTACACCGTAAATCCGTAATTTAAAAGATCTAATGAATTAACTTAAAAACTCTCTTAATCCCAGATTAAAATGATAAGACGGATTTTAAAACGCATACTTGTGAGGAGGAAACGCAGAACATTCACTAATTATAGTTTAGAAAAGAAACTAAACAGATAAACTTACAGAAGTCTTTGAATAGAATTTAGAAAAAAATATATAGCAACAGCAAAAAAAATAATGTAAAAACATTTTTAAATAACTGTGCTTGTTAAGAAGATTATACATAGAAGGTAATATTGTAAGAAGAATGACAAGAATAATTTCTGAAAGAAACTTTTGAAGATATAAAATGTTGCCAGTAGGTTCAAATATAGCAGAAGTAAATAAAACAGAAGTTTGAAACGGTTCATTAATGTATGTAATCACAGCATATTCATTTGTAGCTGTAGAGAACCCAGAGTAGTGTATGTCATCACCTTCACGTTTTCACTGTTGTCTGTGCTGCAGTATCCAACCTACTAAAGTAGAACTGTTTTGGAAGGAAATAAAACTCCAGAGATTGGAATTAATATTAATAGATTATGTCTTCTACTATCTAACTTTGGTCAGTTTAATGTTCCACATTTAGTGATAGTAACTAATTTGCTAAACTGAAGTTTTAGCAGCACATTTTTTTTTTTTTTTATTAGAACTTCCCATTATTCCATGTTCCAAATTTTGTTGTAGCTAAGTGGATTTCTAGCAAGGTTCATAGGTTTTTATATTGTACAGCTATTATGCTTTAAGGATCTATAATGATGCTTGTTTTAGCCACCTCAACTTCTCTCTCTTTCTCTCTCACCTATTATCATGGATGTTCACCAGATTATTTTCCCAGGGGGTGAGGAGTTGAAAATATAATATCAAGAGCAGGGACTGAGCCTAAAAATGGAAGCATATTAATGTCAAAAAATAAAAGAGATACTAATTTGTTTTTTTTTTCCCTATCAAAGATATTTGATTTTTATTAATAATTTTCTACTTAGATGTATTTCTTGTAATTCATTTAGAATTTTTAAAAATCTAATAAAATTTTTGACATCAGTTTGCTTCTTTTGTGCTGCCCCATCAGAGGCTAAAATAATGAAATTAAAAAAACACAAAACAGATTTTTATTCAATACAAATCATAAACGTCTCTGGTCTTGTCAAAATGTATCCATTATCTTTTGAATAAGTTTGCGCTTGTTAGCAGTAACGTTTGCTCTGTGAACCCTTATCATACAAAGTCAAGATGAACGATCACCTGTCGTTGTTGACCTCAGCCATGTTTTCACTTTTCTCATTGTGCTAAACAACCTTTCTGCTGCACAGGTTGTTACTGATAATGTTACAGCGAATTGCCTGATGAATGAAAGAAATAGATCAGTGTACTCTAACAACTTAACGAGTCCATTTTTTTTAAATTTGCTAACAGATTTTCCCCATTTTTGGACAACATCTCAAACCAGCTTCAAAGTTTTCAATTTTGTACACTACATTTATTTCTGCAATTTGATTTTTGAATTCTTCACATCCAATGTGCATCATTTTTACAGGATGAAAGCAAAAAAAGACAGATTTTGTTTATTTTCTACAGCAAACAGGCTCTCTAGTGGTGAAATGGTTAAGTCCAAATATGGTATAAACGATGTGTGACAAAAATATTCCTCAACGATTGAGCCACCAATATTATATTGAAATATCTGCCATCTGCACTACCTTGGAACAGATAATTCAATATTCAACTTCTTTGACAACTGTTGAACTTCAGTGAAAAGTTTGGTAAATTGTTGTTCTGCTTTTTGTCAGTGTTCACGAAACACCTGAACATCATGATCACACACTTTTATGATATCAAGTCCAACAGCTTGGAGAACTGCGTGCCACGGATTTCAGCACTGAGCTAGAAATGACAGCCAGATAGAAATAAACATCATTGTCCCTGAAGCTGATTGAGTTATCTACATAACTGTTCGTCATTTTTGTAACCAGTTGGTCAGCTGTAACTTATTAGCATCTGTCTCACTGCATATTTATAATTAAAACAAGATTACTTTTTTTTTTTTTCTTAAAATCTGCTGTACTGTTGTTTGCTTTACAGACAGGGATTTTCTCCCTCTTTTTATAGTAAACTCCCTCCATTCAAAGACTGGCTGCTCACTTGACTGTCCAAGAGACTGATATCAATAAAACTCCTGCCGTATTCATCCAGTTTTCTTTCTCCGATGGAAATAACACCTTTTCCACAAATTTTGAAAATTATTCGTTAAAAAAAAAAAATCTGTTGCCAGAGATTGTTTATGCAATAGCTTGCAGTGTGTAGATTGCATTTACAAGACAGAATATCACCCGTTTTTGTTTAAGCAAGCTGTGTGTGCGCTCCAAGTAGAAACTCCTTCCTCACAAGCAGACGTCCAGATACAACAAGACTCTACGATTTCTTCTCATACTGGAGAACTACTGCAGGTAACTTTACTACATTACCTCAGCACTTCAAGGAGAATGGTTACTTTACTGCATCAGTTGGCAAAGTTTTTCATCCAGGTAATTTTCAGCATGTTCAAAATTGTTTCTTGCTGTTAACATCAGGTTGGTTTCACCACTCAAGGCCACTTGATCATAATGTAATCTTCTCTAAAGTTTTTGAATGTCTTTTTAAAAATATGGCAGCTACCTACAAAAGAGAGTACTGGTATGATAGTGTTTTAAAGGCCAACATCAAAACAAATCATTAGTTATTCATGGTCAGGTACCTTATAAATGAGATATGTCTATATTTAGGTATAAGCCTACTTATACATTTACTATGAGAATAGATTAGGAAGATCCTTGAATATACAAGCCAGCCTCCTTTTGAAGATGAAGAAGGCATTTTCATTGATTGAAGAATGCTTTTGTAAGATAATAACTGAAATTTATTCTAAACATGTGGGACCAATACGGCAATTAGATAGATAAGAAGGCTATACAAAGAAGATGAACAGGATACAGAATATTGTCACATACCAGCAGGCTGCCAAATTTTGACCTGAACCACCAACTTAGTGCAGAAATTATTGTTTACAGTAGTACATATCATGACACTGCCACATGTGTCATGCTGCTTGATGCAACACCTACAAACTGTTTATGTGCATGGAAATAATTGAATTGTGAATCATTTGTGAAGAATGACAATACAAAATCTGTGGCATTGTACAGAGATGTAAGACAATGTTTGGTCAAGATGATCCTGGTATACAGCCTTCTATATCTTATGTAGTTTGAAGTCAGCCTCTTGATAATGGTGCTGGAATGTACTCACTTTCTACAGTCATTGATGCATTATGAAGTACTAGTTCATTAGATGATTTAGCTGATGGTATATCCTAATGTGAAATTGGCCAGGCATGGGCCTAACTTTTGTTTGCTGCTTGTAGCTCCATGGCAAGATACAAGGTGACTTAAGATAGCCACATGCACATCCAGCTGAGTTGTGATCTTTCTTTGGAAAAGGCCTCAAACTAACACATTTAAAATATGTGCAATCTCCATCTGCTCGTGTAGGGGAATTATTCTCAGTTTTAATATGTAAAAAAAAATCTACACTAACAAATTTTCTTGCTTTGTGCAGCAAGAAAATCTGCATTTGGTGCACTCAGCAGGCTTAATGGTATCATTAAATCTTCTTCAATGGCAACATTTCATTTTTAAATTGGATGGGTGTATACCACAGTAACATAATGTAAATAATATTCAGATAAAATTAGATGTTTTGGCTTTTAAAATATCTTGTTTAGCAAAAATAAGTAAAGGCTAATTTTTATATATTCTTTTAAAAATAGTTAAATATATAATGTTTTTTGTATAATATTATTTAGCATTAAACTTTTCTAAGTAAAGGAGAATTTTAGTTATAAGCTTATCCCCTTTGGGCTTATGCCCAAGGCATTATAGTGGAGCTCAAAGTCAGTTTGTCTATATTGTATTACTTAGTTTATCCTATGACGGAAGTTGATGAAAAAAAATGCAAAAGATGATTGTCAAATGTGAAAGAGGACTGCATGGAAATTATGATGGGCTGTGTTATTTTACTGAGCAGATCTACACAAACTGGTCTCATATCCTTTGCAAGGAATTTTATCTGCTAGTTGCTGGGATTGGGTAAACTTGACCATGGCATTTCTGTTAAAAAAAAAATGCATGCCACCAAATTACATTTAATCTTAAGATCTATGTACTTATTTGATGTCTTCTACCTTTTATTAAAACACACACCCTCCCCACAATATAATAACATATTAGTTAAACATTGAATTCTGGTAAATGATTTATTTAAACTTCCTTTAAGAAAGAAAAGACACACAAAAAAATAAAACACATTTAATGCTTGCTACTGTGAACATCTCCAGATGCTACTGTACTGTTGGCTGTGATGTTTTGTTTTCAGTTTCTTTTCTCTCTTTCTAGTGTCATTTCACTTTTTGTGTTGTCAGGTGTCAGTTCGGGTCATGCAGATGACTACCCATTTAGCTGGTCCATACCACCCTATCACCCCTCTACCCAGCAGTACAAGATGAAGAAGGTAAGCTGAAACAACATAAATTATGTCTTTTTATCAAATAAGCTACAGTGCAGGGCTAATCTATTTTTCACATGTACAGGCATGCGTACACTCTAGACTATGTTGTGAAATTGTGCTTAACTGTTTGAAAATCTTGTTATCTTAAAGCCTGTGCCCACACTGGGTGATCAGAAATATACTGACATCTCCAAATCAATACAGCTTTCAGTAGTTAACAGTTAATATCTTGTAAAATGGTAAACCTCACTGGATATATTTGACTGTCTGTAGGTGTGTCCGGGTCCAGATGGTAAGAAGTACATGAACCTGGTGTGTCCTGTTGATGTGAAAACCCAGCCAGAGGGAACCCTACCCGACATCCAGAGCAAAGAATACGCTGTGGAGTTTCTAAAAAATCAGTCTGCTTCACGAGGGGAAGTTCAGCCATTTTTTCTTGCTGTTGGCTTTCACAAGCCACACATTCCTTACAAATATCCAGAGGATTTCCGCAGTAAGTTGTTTTCTGCAATATAAGATCTTTGGAAGCTCCTGACAATACTTGATCAGCTTGTCTTTTTTTTTAAAAATGCAATGCTATCAATACTTAGAAAGACTGTTCTCTCTTCTCCCTGCTTGACACCATTTTTCTGTTTGCATTAGCACATACCAGTTAACATAGAGCTATTCCAGAGCCTGTGCTGACCTCCAGTTGATTTGCTTTATATTTTTGCATTGATATGGAAATGACATGCAATAAAACTTTAATTACCTATTTTAATTTTCAATCTTAGTGTAGGTATGGAGATGACTCGATTGGAGCCTGAAATAAAAGTGTGATGAAACTGCATGTTTTGGATGACTGAACCAGTAAAGGGGGGTAGGGCAGTGCTACTCAGAGTGGTGGTACGTGGACCAGTGCCGGTACGCGAGTCATCAGCTGCTGGTTCGTGGCGAGTTTCCAGAAAAGAAAGAAACAATAGTATAATTTAACAGTAGCGTTTCTAGGGGGGAGAGCCAGCGGGCCTGGGCCCGTCACTTAGGCCAAATATCCCTTAACAAATTTAGAGTGACACGAGAATAGATGCTATTATGAAGGCTGCAGAGGTCATTTGTCCCACTTGGGTATTCATATTATCATTATAACATGTAATAACAAAGATGTATTGATACTAGGGTGGCTAGACATCTGGCTTTTGAGTGTTCTGTCCTCTGTCCAGTGACACCTCAAGCTGGACGTTAATTTGTTCCTTTTTGGGGTCTGACTAAAAATAATTATATACATTTCCTTAGGTACACTTAAAACAGTGGTAACTGAAGTCCATAATAACTATTAATGTATTTTTATTATATAGCTGCCAGTGGCATGGCCACGTTGGGGACGGGGTATTTGCCCCTCCCCCACTTTTTTCAAAAAATGGTCCTCAAGACTTTTTCAAAACCGAGGAGTAAATGGCTGGATATAGGTTGGGTAGGGTAAGAATTATTTCAAGAAATTCTGGAAGGAGATTACTTAATTGAATTATGTGATGGCCATGGACAGGGACTGAACTGTTACGCCACTGCGACTGACACAATCAAGGTTGTGTTTCCATTGGCTAATGCCTCTGGGACCTTCCACTTAAAGAGACAATTGTCTTTTCACACACCACACCCGTTGTGAGCAGCTGTTCAGTGAAGGCAGTGAAATTTTGAAAAATCGTGAACACAGTTATATACTTAATATTGCCTTTTTTTTTCCTTGGGTCACCCACAGCTACCATCAAGAAGTTGAACTGAGAGCATCATATTTCATACGGGTGTCTGCATGTTTGTCATTTGGGACCCCATCGGAACCCACTGATCTGAGAATGTAGGTACTAATAATCTTAGCTTTCCAATTTTTGTCCTGTTTGCAATTTAATTTTAAATTTTATATTATCTTCTTATCCTAACATTACTTACCCTATTAATCGATGCTCTCCCGCACATATTTCTCATCAAAGCATTTCTACTGCATTTATTCAGCTTTCATCCTAATATCATAAATTAGGTATATACCAGGGGTTGTGGAATCTATATTCATTATTTTTATCCATAATTTACAGATGGCAAAGTGAGGCCCAATGGACATGTTTATCAAGCCGAGACATCCGGTTGCTGAACACACAAGTAATTCTGAATCAGATGATGGCAATTTGTCCAAGGTTTACTCGGACATATGACTCCTCATACATTCAGTTCGGTTTTGTAGCCATGAATGATGGGGGAGTGCCAAAACTGCAGTGTGTTATTTGTGGAGATGTGTTGGCTAATGACTCAATGAAGCCCTCAAACCTCAAGAGGTATTTAAATACAAAACACAAAGAAATGAGTTCAAAGTTGAAAGAGTTCTTTGAAAGAGAGCATGTTGATTTAAAAGGCTGACAGAAACAGATCTTTGAAGTGTCACATGTACATACTTGAGCTTTGCGGGCTTCTTATAAAGTAGCACTTTGAGTTGCTAAGGCTAAAAAGCCATATACAGTCAGTGAGATGCTAGTGATGGGCTGTATTAAAGATGTCTGCATGGAAATGCTGGGTGAGCAGGTGGCAAGGAAAGTGGCTGAGGTGCCACTTTCAAATGACACTATAGTTTGACAAATTCATGATCTGGCTCATGATATGGAAGATCAGCTCATAGGACAGATTAAATTAGCAAAGTACTTTTCTTTGCAGCTTGATGAATGTACAGACGTTGCTAATGTGGCAATTCTGATGGTGTATGTGCACTTTGAACATGAGGGTGATTTTAAGGAAGAGTTTTTTTTTTTCTCTGCTTCACTACCAACTAAAACAACTAGCTCTGAAGTGTGCAAGACGGTGAGCAACTACATTGTTAACAAATGTGGGTTGGATATGAAGTTTTGTGTAGGCATATGTTCTGATGGCACTGCTGCAATGATAGGATGGCATTCGGGAGTGGTTACCCAGATTGAGGCACTTGCCCCAGAATGCAAGTCGACACACTGCTTCCTTCACTGAGAAAGTCTTGCAACAAAAAAATTTCAACAGAACTAAACAGTGTGCCTCAGCAAGGTTGTAAAATTTGTGAATCATGTAAAGGCGAATGCCTTAAATTCGAGACTATTCACTGCATTATGTGATGATATGGGAGCTGATCATGAACAGTTCCTATTGCATGCCGATGTACATTGGTCATCAAGGGGAGAAGTTCCGTCAAGAGTATTTGAACTACGAAACGAGCTTGCAGAGTTTCTTCAGGACAAAAAACCAAATTGGTTACAATTGCTTCGAGATGTGAATTGGCTAGTGAAGCTGGCTTATTTGGCTGATATCTTTGCCATCTTTAATGATCTGAGCATCTCCATGCAGGGAAGGATGGCTTCGTGTCAGATAAGATCGACGGACAAAAATGAAAGCTAGAAGCTTGGAAGAGTTGAGTGTCAAGAGATTGTTATGACATGTTTCACTGATTAGTGGCAGTCATCACCGATGCTGGCGAAGACCTTAATGTTACATCTCTACAAAATGTCATCAGAGAACACTTGACGAATTTGGCAGAATGCTTTCAGCATTACTTTCCAGCAGACAGAGATCCACAGAAAGGGAATGGATGGATCCGAAATCCGTTTATGCCTTTGAACGATGACTTAAGTGTCACTATGGAGGATAAATTGTTGGAGCTGGCTGCTGATGAAGGATTGAAGATGAGTTTCGAAACTACAACATCACTTGGTTCCTTTTTGATAAAAGTGAAAGCAGAATATCCTGAGTTTACTGAAATTGCTCTGAAAACTCTTCTCCCATTTCCTTCAACGTTCCTCTGCGAGTCTGGCTTCTCAACCATGAGTGTCATTAAGACAAAGTACAGGAATAGCATGGATATTCATTCTCCATTGCGTGTGGCACTGTCCTAAATTGAACCACGATTGGATAAGCTAACAAAGAAGCAGGCTCACCTTTCACATTAGTAAAGGTTAAGGTTTTAACATGCCTATTATTGTGTTAATAAAATAAACATCAATTTCATATTTTAGTATTATGACATATTTTCAAAATTGTTATGTCTTTAATTTAATGTTACCTATTCCTTTCAATCTTTGTTTTAACGTCTTTAGTAATTTGGGTTTAAAATATGTAACTAAAATATATAATCTTTTTAACCTAATTTATTCATTATAATTTTTCATTTTATTACTTATTATATATACATGTTTATAATATCTTTGTTAGAAGGCTTTGCTAGTTAGATTTTTAAAATATTTTTTATCTATATTGTAATATTGTATTACCTGTTTACAAAATAAATATAAAATAAAAAATATGTCAACTTTTATTGTATTCATTATATTTTTCTGGTATAAATTAATATTAGTACAAATGTTCAAATAATATTTTCTCGGATCGTAAACAAATAATAATATGGCACAAATATGCTACCGGTCCGTGGCACATTGGGAAAAAAACCTGCCGGTCCACCACATCAGATAGTTTGAGAAGCACTGATGTAGGGTACTCTTCTAGTATGCCCTGTCACTTGTTAATTTAACACTCCAGAAGGAACGCTAACAGTAAGGTCTCTATGTTCCTTTGCCCTTTTTCTTTTTGTGAACTACCCCATTTCTTAAAACTTTGTTTCTTTTTTAGCTTTATATTTCAAATTTAAAACTTTTCACAGGCTGTTGTATGTTGTATAAACAGAAAAACTGTTCAATATTTTTATTTTAAAACATTTATTGATATCATCTTTCCTTTTTCTTTTCTAAACACTAGAATTGTATCCTCTGTCAGAGATCCATATAGCCAAAGACCACACCTATCCTCCACTTCTTCCACATGTTGCCTGGAATCCCTGGATTAACATTAGAAAACGTGATGATGTTAAGAAACTTAATATCAGCTTCCCTTTTGGACCAATACCAGAACCATTTCAGGTGTATATGCACATCTTATTATAACCAACCCCACCATAATGAAGTTTCTCTCTGTCAAGAAAAAAAACAAAACGTTGCAACCAGGAGATCAGGTGGTGGGCTTAGAGAGCAAGAATAACAACAGGAAGTGCACATGTTTAAGTTTGGATTTGCTACCTGTACAGTCAAGGCCGTGTTAATTGTGGCTGATAACCACATGTAATCATGTTTGCTACCATCTCTCACATTGGCTGATGATGGCTCATAAGAGTAAATGATTATTTTAGTTGGGATCCTTTCTATTGGCTGATGATGGATTGTAAGAAAATGTGATTGTTTAGCTAGCATCTCCCCCATTGGCTGATGATGGCTCATAAGAATAAATGATTATTTTAGTTGGGATCCTTTCTATTGGCTGATGATGGATTGTAAGAAAATGTGATTGTTTAGCTAGCATCTCCCCCATTGGCTGATGATGGCTCATAAGAATAAATGATTATTTTAGTTGGGATCCTTTCTATTGGCTGATGATGGATTGTAAGAAAATGTGATTGTTTAGCTAGCATCTCCCCCATTGGCTGATGATGGCTCATAAGAATAAATGATTATTTTAGTTGGGATCCTTTCTATTGGCTGATGATGGATTGTAAGAAAATGTGATTATTTAGCTAGCATCTCCCCCATTGCTTATGGTTGTTTATAATTGTTGAGCAAAAAGGAAATACTCCATGGTTGTTAATTAGAGAGACAACCACCAATATCTAGAACCTGGATACTGTATTGAGTTGGCTCAGTAGAGTCAGTTTCCTTTAATACACAGAATTTTCTTTTTTTAATACCTATGCTAGGATATTGTACATAGGTTTTCTAGTCAAGAATTTGTTATTTTTAATGCAATGAACATTATTTTGTCTTCAGTTTTTACTACCTACAAGATCTTGGAGTGTTAAGATATTTTAAAAAATGTATATGACATTAAGCCAGGTCATACAACATGCCTGATGTAAACAAAATGCCTCAATTAATTAAATTTTTTCACATGTGAGTATTGCTAGGTGTTAAGGTGTAATAACTTGTATCTAATTTATCAAAATTCTGATTCTCGAGACTCTTGTGAAGAGCATTACCTCATAGAAATTGTTTCTTGTTTTCTATATACATTTTCATTTTAGGTTAGATATTACGGTCAGATTTACACAAGGCTGGACACTGCATATCAGTCTGGTCTAATTTATCTTGTTCATTTATAGTTCTCTTATTTAACAAATGTTTTTTTTCTGATATGAAGCCATGCTGAAATTGTAACCAGTTTATTATTGATTCCTGGTAATATTTAGGGGGGGATAACTGAAAGAATTTGTTACTGTTCTCACACTCAAAACTGCTTAATTATTTTAAAAAAATTTTTCTATAGCAGGTGCAATGAAACAGAGAATTTGTGAGTTGCTGTGGTGCACTTTCTACGGTTTCTGTAATACACTAGTATCATACATGCATAATACAAACAATATGAATATCTAAATGTGTTTAACGTCTAGCACAATTCAATTTACATTTATCCTCTTATCACAGGTATATTATAGTTTTGTCTCCATGTTCTGGGAATCCAGATCATTGCAAGACTGGTGGAAGGGAAAAATTCTTTGAAATGTGCTCATGCCCAATGGGTTAATTATTTTTTTTTTAAAGTTGTATTGGTTGAAATTTAATTAGACTTTTAAAATCTAATTTATAAAAAAAAAAGCAGGGCATTGTTAAAAAATGTAACCGTCTTTCTGAAATTGGGATGTCGGTCACCCTTTTACTGGAAAAGTTGGGAGTGCCCTCTGTTCTCTTTACCCCAGTCCCCAGTTTCACCAGCCTTGCAAAGTAGCTAATTTTTCTGGTCAGAGTTTTATGCTCTGTGTCATAATGTAGCTGGCTGAATAAAGTTTGTTTGTCACAGACAGCAGGAACATTGTGTAACACTACTGTAGTAAATTTAATAAACTTAACCGATTCAGCCACCAGTTCTGCATGCTTTAAATTTATCAGGATTTGTGAAACTTCTGTGTTAGGCAGAAATCTGCCAGACATTAAAAAGCTACAGGACTCGAATTATTCCGTGCTTTATATGATTTTGTTTTTGCTTCCAGCGTCTTATCATTCAGAGCTATTATGCAGCCACAAGCTACGTGGATAGTTTGACTGGTGAGCTGCTGGCTGCCTTGGATTGTTATGGGTTTGCTAACAACACTGTTATTGTACTTTTTGGTGATCATGGTATGTAGAAATACTTTGACCTTAGAACTTTTTAAATAGAGCTTATAATTAGGAACTGACAGGATGCACTTCTTTGCTATGTAAATACACTGCTTGTTAAAAAAAAAGTTGATTCTACATTCAGAGGCCCTAATTTCCTCACCTGCCACTAACGAATAGGGCTCTGGATTTTAAAACTATTTAATTTTTTTTTTAAGTCTCTTTTCTCATAAATTTAAATCAGGATAAATTAAAGTGAAAGGTGTAACATTTTTTTGTTAACAAGCATAGGTGATATATAAGTTTTGTAAGAACTGTTACTAAATAGAAATTTGATGGTGTAGCCGATACGAGGTGACAGGAAGCCATCATGAGTTATACAAGGTCACACACTCCCCCACTCCTGGGGGAGAGTTTAATTGTAAAACTCGTTCACATTACATCTAGTAAAGGAATTAACTGTTCAACTGATTTATTCAGATTTCTCTCATGTCTAACTTCATAGCAAATGCTATCCTTCAGCAGTATCTTGCATCTTGTTTATTAAAGGGAGATAATTATTTGTGCAAAATGTACTATCCATAACACGCATATTTTGGCCATTTATAGCTATGATCTCTAATATTTCAGTCTGTAAATAGCTGAAAGAATTTATCCTTAATTATTTAGAAAGGTACCATCAAATCTCCCTTCACTCTTCCACTGGCTGATGATAAAATTAGTTTCTTTTAAGTAAGTAAATGCATCTATTAATTAGTTAATTGGTTGATAGTATTGTTATTTTTATCCAGGATGGTCACTTGGAGAACATCAAGAATGGGCAAAGTTTTCAAATTTTGAGGTGGCTGTTAGAGTTCCATTGTTGATTTACGTTCCAAACATAACGAGTCTACCTGGTCCTGCTGGAACTAATTTTGCGAACATCAATCCATTAAAACTACTGCCAAAAGAGTACAGAGAGGAGGATTACATGGTTGAACCTTTGAGAAGGAAAACAGTGCAGGCTCCAACAGCAGAAATTTTGAGATGGGAAAAGATAACAGAGCAAAAAGCTGATGTCAAGACAAAGAATACCATGGATTCTTCTGTGAAAGACAGATTTGTTTGGCAGTCAAAGTTAAACAAAGGAAAGAACCACGGAAGGGAAAGTATAAAGACCATGCAGATAGAGAGGGAGTCAAAAGAAATGAAGCTACAAGGATTCACCACTGATGTTCTAGTGGAATTAGTTGACCTGTTTCCAACAATAGCTGATTTGGGTGGAGTGCCTGTTCCAGACATTTGTCCATTGAATTCCTCACAGTCTGAATTTTGTTCGGAAGGAGTCAGTCTAGTCCCTGTCATAAATCACGTGACACAGAGTCAGCATCAGTCAGAAGGTGAAAACTCTGACTTCCAGTGGACAAAGGCTGCCTTCAGTCAGTATCCTCGGCCGTCAGACCAGCCACAGAACAACAGTGATCTGCCACATCTGAAGGACATCAAAATCATGGGCTACTCAATGAGAGACACCCAGCACAGGTACACAGAGTGGGTGGGCTTTGACGTTTCACAGTTCCGACCCAACTGGTCTGATCTTCATGCCAGAGAGTTGTACCTAGACGGGGGACCAGACCCTGGGGAAGATAACAATGTGGCTGAACTGCCGAAGTACCAAACACTGGTTGCCAAGCTATCACAGCAACTGCATCAAGGATGGAGAGCAGCAAGACCCACACCAGAATATTTACTCCAACCATGAACATGCTGATTGTTTATATAAGGGGGACAAAGCCTACTTTGTCTTCATGGTTGTGGTTTAGCAAATGGACAATCAAAATGTTGTTTGTGCTGATTACCATCAAAAGAATGGCAAAAATCACCTCAAACACAGGAAATACTCAGTTCCCATGTTTTAATTTCAATTTTTTTGTTATTTGCTTTTCATGATTAAAAAGATGCTAAAAGTATTGTTTTTAAAATATATGGAAATACATAGTTTCCTTATTTCATATAAAGTCTGGACAGCTGACAGACTTTAAAGCAGTCATGAGCAACCTGGGACATCCTAATATGCAGCCCAAATCTCTTCAAGAAAGCCACTGTTGAGGCAGACTTTTCAGTGCGTGCCAGCTATTTGGTTTCCAAAATCCTGGCAAAATGTATAAAGCCCTTTGGTGATGACGAGATGGTGAAGGAATGCCTTGAAGCTGTGGCTGATGTAGCATTTCCTGAGAAGGCTATTATTTCAAAAATTAGCCTGTCAAGGTTTACTGTGGGTAGGAGGGTTGATGACATGTCAAAGAACATTGAAGACATCCTGAAATGCAGAGCATCAAATTCCAAGTGGTTTTCCATAGCATTGGATGAGAGCACTGACATGTCCCATGTAGCTCAACTGGTTGTCTTCATTTGAGGCCTTTATGCTGAATTTTACATAACCGAGAAGTTAGTGGGTATGGTGGGAATGATGGGCACAACCGGTGCAGATTTGAAAGAAGAGTTGATGAAAGTACTGAAGCGGTTGGGGCTACCTTTATCTATTCTCCAGATAAATAAAAAACAACAGCTTGACAACTCATCTCTCAAGAAGCTAGGGCTCTGACTGGTCGTGAGTTAATTTTGTGTCACTTTTTTGCATCAAGAGCAGTCATGTGCAAAATCTCTGGGGATGGAAAATATTGTTACAGTTATTGTGAAGCTTGTGAATTTCATCAGATCAAATGGATTGAATCATCGCCAATTTAGAGAGTTGCTGAGTGACATGGCATCTGATTATGGAGATGTGGTTTATTATGTTGAAGTGCGATGGCTAAGCCATGGTCAGATGCTCAAACGAGTTTATGATTTGAAGGAAGAAATTGAACTCTTAGATATGAAGGGGAAGCCAGTGAAGGAATTTGGTGATCGTGAGTGGATGTGCGATTTTGTGTTTTTGATCGACCTTACTCAGCATCTTAATGAACTGAACCTGAGGCTCCAAGGAAAGGATCAGCTCATCCACGCCATGTTTGACAAGACCAAGGCTTTTGAATCCAAGTTGTTGCTGTGGGAATCATAACTTTGCTCCAATAACCTTGTTCATTTTGAAATGTTGAGGAAGGAGAATCCAGGTGATTCTGAAAAATATGCAGAAGAGATTTGGTGACTCAAAGATAAATTTCACTTCTGTTTTCAAGATTTCAAAAGATGCGAGGATACCTTCAACATCTTTTCCATTCCTTTCGATGTCAGTGCTGAAAGTGCACCTCCAGAGCTTCAAATGGAGCTTCTTGATCTTCAGTGTAGCACTGAACTGAAAGAAAAATTCCGCGATGTGCTGCTCCTTGACTTCTACAAGCTCTACCTTCCAAGGAAGAGTTTTCCCGAATTGTCAAACCATGCTTTGAAGATGGTAAGCTTGTTCAGCAGCACTTACATCTGTGAGCAATTTTTTTCAAAAATGCAGGTGCTGAAAAACAAGCATTTAAATCGGCTGGGAGGTGAACACATGGAAAGCTGCTTGCGCATCGCAACGTCTCAGATCAAGACGGACAGAAAAACTTGTGAAAGGAAAAGAGTGTCAAGTGTCGCATTAAGCTGCTTTAAAAGTAGTATAAATAAAAATCGTCATACAATATATATTTTTTTTTTATTTTGGCATAAAAATAACTTTTATGTGTCATAAAAGGGGTGGTTATGGAGTATGTTGGTACTCACCAGGCTTAAAGCCTCCAACTCCGTAAGAAAAAATGCATGTGGTTCACCAGAAGTCTACAAAGTTCACTTGCGGCCTGCATCCAGAAAAGGTTGCTCATCACTGCTTTAAAGCCTTGGGGTAGGAAATATCAATGGCATTTATAAACACATTCTAAAAAAAAGCACAACAGCTTTTGTTTATTAGTTAGTCTCAAAGGCCCCTTATCTCACATGCAAGATATACACGAACACGAAGTATGCATATGTGATACCTACATAGACATGTACATGCTGACCATTACAAGACACTGCCTCAGTTATTATCAGTGTCCAGAGAGTTGTAGGATTTTTTTTTTAAAACACAGTGCAGCCATTAATTAGTAGTACCATCCCTCAAGAGCTTCGCTTTGCCCTAGTAACTTGTTTGGCCAAGAACGCTAATTCTCCATACATGGCATGGTAAAAATCCTGCTTAAGAACCTAGCAGCACTGCCAAAGTGATAGAGTGGGATATCAGCCATGTGCTTGGACAGGTAGAGAACACGACCTTTTGCTGTTTGGAGAAACTGTTAGCAAAATATCCTCTCCCCTATAAATTAATTTTTTTTTGCATGTATTAGTAAAGTTTTTTCTGCATTCAAAAAAAACTTATGTATAAAATTTATCCAAATTAACTATCACCAGTGAGAACATCTAAACACGTCTTTGTCTCCTGTTTGAAGGTGTTCTGAACTTGTTTGTGGGAAAAATCAGTCTATTCTTTATGCAGATCACAGCTTTGGTGCAAAGAGAAAATACATGAAAAAGCTTAGCAGTCAACAACTGAGGGTTGAAGACAGCAACTCGGGCCAACCGCTAAAGATGCTTCACTTGAGGTGTTGGCGACACGGAAAAATCAATGAAATATAGATTTATTAGTTAAGTTACCGCTAATAAGTTGATGGATAACATCCAAACCAATGCATTAGTTTCTGCAAAACCTTTTATCTTTTTTTTAAAATAAATATTGGACAATTATGAAGTACAACCCATTTATGCAAAATGGACTTAATAAATACCAGGGACTATAGAAAAAAAACAGATCTTTAACAAGATCTATTCTCCAGATAAATAAAAAACAAAAATGAGGATATTAAAACTATACTTTATTATAAAACTGTATATTCATTGATGGGTGATAATGCAACTTTCTTTGTACCAAAACCATCCGGCTGCTGATTCAAACTTAACACAAGGCACTGTGGATAACTAAAGGATGCGCTAAGTTGTCTTTACTCCAGCATCAGTTTCTTCTCTTTGCAATAGCAAAGCATATATACTTGCAGACTTGTATTTACAGTATGTTCATAAAAAATGAGTGAGATACTAGAGTAAATACTAAAAAACTCTTGTTAAACCTATTTTTTCAGGCCTATTGTCATTGTTCCTTAACCAGTACTGGTTTAATTCTGCGGTTAATGCCACGCTCCTGCTTCAGCAACTTGAACCGAGGGAGTGGTCTCCCCCTACAGTTTTGAATTCAATTGCAAGAGAGTTCGCACGAAGAAATTAACAGAGGGTATATATTTTTGGTAAGTTTTGTACCCATTTGTTCTAATATTTAAAACAGATATATATATTCCAATTTTTATTTTTAATAAAATATTCCACGTGATCTGTGCCCTCCCAGTTTTATGGATCTTCCACCACAGCTCAAGCCTGGGTCTAGAAGTGTATTTGAACTTTTAAACTGATTTCCAGCTGCTTTTCCGAAGTTTGTCAGTGGCTGGAATATGCAGACTTTTCCCCCTGTTTCATAATTCTACATCAAGTACAGTACACCCTTCTGTTAAAATCATCCTAAGCTTCTGCTGGAATGTAATAGCAACCAATTTTTCTTTTTTGATTAAACATCAGTAATTTCTTGAAAAAGAAAATAAAAATTGTAACTGAAAATCTTTTCCACCTTAGTCAGGGATGGCTACATGTTGCAATTCAATTTCTATAAGAGGTAAATTATATGATTTTTCAATGTACTGTTGCTACTAACAAAAATGGGTAAATAAGTGAATTCTTCTACATCATTAACTGGCGCTAAATTGTTACTATCAGACAGCTTTTTTTAAAACTACCCTGATAATTCTAGATGAAATCTCTAAACATAATATATATATAGAGTACACACACAAAATTAGGATTTAAGCCTCATCTACTGACTCAATGCATCTTTTAAACAGGTAAAGAGAAAGTTATAATAATGTTGGCTTTACTTCTGTTAGTTTCTTGAAGAATCTGCAGTTTTAGTTTGAAATTTGGAATTTTAGCTTTCAAGTTTAAAATATGTAAAGCATCCAAACTGAAATGAATTTGGCTACTCTTTCTTTCCCTTTCATAACTAACTTCTCTGCTCACTAGTTATTTATAAATTTGATTTTCCCCACTACAACTACAAATTATTACAATTGCATCTTTTTAAGATTAAATATAAAAATTCTAAGAATGCACAAATTGCACAGAAGTATGTGGTAGAACAAGCTTCTTCATGAACATGAGATTATTGATTATGTGGGGCATATACACAGACTGCAACAAGAAGTGTTTCTTGAGCTACCACTTCTGCTGGGTACATATAGTATGAACAATGTAAAAAAAAAGTCTTGTATGTTTGTAAGCTGTTGTGGTTCAAGCTAGAAGTAACCCTTCCTTTTCTCGCCTGCAAAACGCAACTCCATCTCCACCTCCTCAATCATCTGCTGGTACCGTGACATGATGATGACCACGACAAACACCTGCAAAAGTAGATCTATGGTTAGCTTAATCCACAGTTTTACTACCACCTTCATGCTGTCTTGCTCTTAGGCAGTAATTTCTGCACTGCTTTTAATTTCAAGAGTTTTAGTTTCTGTTGTACTTGAGGTGGAGACAAAATGTAATTTTCTTATTGCTATTTTGAGTTAACTGAAGTATTAGAAAATTTTTTTTGGTAAATAGAAAAGCAAACAAAATCTAGCTACCTGATCATACATAATGTAAAAGTATAAATAAAAATAAACATTAAGAAGTGTTTGGGAATGCTTTATCCAGTAAAATATATGTATGTATCCATCTTGCTATAATAATTTGGAAACCTGATGACATTTCTTTAAAATGGCAATATACCTGGCAGAATAGAAATGGGCTTTGACAAACACCAGTTTTGTTTTTCCTCTATGCCAATTGCAGACTGTATCATGACACTCCTGCCTCAAAACTAGCCCATTGGCTGATGACACTGGGAATGAAAATCCTCATTATCTTTTTCTTCAAACCCAGATACAACCTCTATCCATAAATTTCCAAAACCTGGACTCACTGGAGAAGAGTACACACCACCAATACTTGGGAAAGCATTTCATTCCTACTGGACATAAGGGATTTTTCTACATGTTACATAGTCTGTTGCCATGTCAGTGGAATAATGGGCAGTTCTTTGGCTCATTTCTGTTGCATAAGCAATGTCAACGAGAATCTTGATGATAAAGTAATGGCACATTCTTGTCATTGTGTCACTGTTGAAGAGCTTCCAGGTCACTGACACAGCAGTGACTTTTAGCTCAGCGATCTTCACAATACTATTTTAACCTTAGATCCGTGAGGAATATTGAATTTAGTCACAATGAAAGGCCTACAACCCAATCTTGTCTTGAGTAAACGGGGAAATATTGCAGGATCCATCTGTTTTTGACACAGAGTAATCTAGAATAATCACATCCGAATTATGTACGTCTACTGATGAAGGCGGCACAATTAATATCGAAGGGCACTGTGTATACACTAGGTGACTGCAAAGTTACTTCCCATAGTCAGTTGCACATTTCCAGAGCTTGCGTATTTTGCCACATGGGGGTTGAGGACCAGTTTTCCCACAAGCAGAATTTCTCTCCAAGATCACAAGCACTTGTGAAGATTAATGTAATGTAATGTATAGGTGGCTCATCATAACAGCGGTGTTTGTCAAGGCCCAAGAGCCGTGCATAATCTCACCTGTATATTTGTTTGAGGAGACAGGATCTGTGGTCAATGCACCACAATCAGCGCACCACATGTAGGGTTGTTTCAGAAATTCACCAAGTGTCATCAGGAATTGTACAAGGCAGTCCCCATGGGGAATACAGCACCCAGCAACCTGTCTGGAAGGTGATGTGCAACTAGGGATGTTTCCATACAAGATACAGCTGCAGGAACTGATCCCTGCTGACTCAAAGAACCGGTTTAACTTGTTGTAAGGAGTTAAATCAGCTTGGGAAAATGTTAATAAAATCTTATTCTAATTAAATGGCCATGGTAACTTCATTTTTTCCTTTCTGATTCCACGTCTAACCTACAACACAAAGATTTTGGTTTTTGTGTTGGCCAATAACAAACTAAAAGTAACTCACAGGGGCTCAGTGGAGCAAAACTGGTATTTTATTCAACATAAGAGTATAAAAGGGCATTATGGAGAGTAGAATTCCATAATGTTGGGTTATGGAGTTACTTCCAACTCTTATGACAAGAATTCTAGCAAGTTCTTTCATTAGGACAGCTGAAATTTCATTGCATCAGCTGCTTTCATGCTGGCCATTGCTTTCAATACTATATATCCCCTTAGGGACGTCTACAGCACATCAACAGTAGCCAATTGTGTGTGTACAGTAAATAGAAGGGAAAATGTCCTTCACCAGTATTTATGCAGAGAGACAGTATTTTTTAAAAAATTAATTAAAAGCGGCAAACTTACATTGGCACTTGATCTCAGAAGCCAGTAAAGCCAGATAAAGACGACGTATGCACGGCGCTGAAAGAGACGCACACAAATTTGAGAAAACGATGATTACATGATTTTCAGTGCATAATAATTCTCTCTCTTTTTCTGCCATTTGCTAGTTATACATTAACAGCAGCTAATTTCTGCATTAAATTAATCTCTATTATCATAATTGTAATTTTACAGTTGCCTAAACATTTGAGAAAGTTTAATCTGATGCTGCAGTTAAGTAGATAACTTAGTTCTTACTCGGTGAGTTTCAGAGTTGCTCCTTCACCCAATTATTTATTTCCTCTAGTGCCACTGTTTTGGAAAATTCTAAGGATGACTGTTCCTGAACTTCTAAGAGCAGAAGGGAAGGAGAGTTACAAAGTGGGAGATAAGGGTGATTTGGAGCAGACTGTATGCTGTCTTGCGTCGAGTGTAACCCTAAATTTACAATGGATCACTGAGGAGAGAGACTTTCACGTCTACACACGGAGGAGACGATGTATCTGATTGATCCAGCGGTGAGGACACTTTTAATAATTATCAACAGGAGCAGTTTGCTTTGACCGAAGAACGTCCACTGATTAATATTCAGATGTCACTGGTTTACAAACAAAAAAAGATACATAAGAAAGCAAAGGAAAAAAAAAACAACTTTGATTCCATCAGGTACTTTAAGTCGTCTTCCCCAGAACGACGTCTCTAACCTGGACTTAAAAACGGAATAACGTTAGTACTTACAAAAGTATCCATCCCATAATAGGAGAATTCAAACAAGGACACGCCCAGCTCAATCACCATGTAGCAGATAAATAAACACATGTAAACTTTAGTCCAGGTGAGAGTCATCAAAAAGTGCTGGAAAGAGAGAGGGAAAGAGAGAAAGTGATGGATGAAAAAAGAAAAATCACAATAACTTTGGTGACACAAACAAACCAAGATTTTTCTGCAATATCTTTAAGACAGTAAAACAGGGCTGAGTCCATCCCGTAGCTATAATAAATCTCTTTCACTTCTGATATGAGTTTAAAATCCAGTAGGTAACATCGAAACACCCTTGAAATAGAATAAGGAATTCTTCAGAAAAGGAATAAAGGATCGTTGTCTTCTTAACCCTGCTAACTGTTCTCCAAAGTTGATGGTTAATGTCTCAACAGAATCAATGAACCGACCAACACCATAAATGACACCTGTGCAAGCTGGAACCTCACTTTTGTAAAATTTACTTCAGGTATCCGGATAAAATCTGTGTCTATGCCAAAAAATAATATAAAAAACTGATGACAGAACAGGAAAATTAACAGCAATTAACACGGTTAAGGTGTCTAAACCCTGCTACTCTATTAAATGCCTACATGTTTTCTTGCTTTTCGCTAAGTCGTTCTGCTTTTACACTTTTTCCTATCCTATGTAAATTACTTTAGCACCACATTCTTGGTCAGTTTCATATTCTACATATACTTTAGCAAATCTATTTTTTACAATGACTAATGCGATGTATAGCAAAGTAACGATGTGCTTTCCAGTTGAGGTACAATCAAGAACAATACATTAAAATGACCCTGGCAGTGAGACTCTGTCACTGTGATCATTACTCCACCAAAACAAGAACAAACCATGTGACTGAGATGTACAATTACAACTACTGGGTACCCTTTTTGGGACACAGAATATAGCAATGGCTGCCCCTTGTGACTGAAGCTGTCCGTTCACAAATTGCATGCGGACACCTGAGGTAGCTGCTGCTGCTGCCAGCACAACCACCGAACTTTTAGGTGGTGTAATCTGGTGTCAAGAATCATCTAAGAAGGCCAGACAACTCACCACCTGCACTCCACAGATACTCAAGAAAAACCTAACCAGGAGTCGTCATTTTTAGATGCGGAAGGAAAGTGAAGTGTCCAGAAAACTCTTTTTGGATATAGAAACCCAAAACACCTGGGCTTTGAGTCAAAAAGAATAAATCTTTGAAAAATACTCTTGAGTGGACCAAACTGACCGCCCGAGGCTGTAATAGCCGGACACTGATTCAAGTAAAAAAAAAGCATAGGTAAACTTCAAAGAAAAGTTTTGCAAATTAAAAGGCAAGAAAAACAAGGTATTTGTGAACACTGGCGAGGAAATGCAAAAAGGGGTGTTATTTTTCTGTTGTGTGGACTTACCCTCTGTGAAATCAGGTAGAGCATAAACATGCTGAAGATAATCTCGACCACGTGCATAATCGTCATGATAATATTGCAGGCTAGGAAACCTGAAGAATGAAAAGACAGAGAAAAGCATGATGCAGCAGCAGGTCAAGGTAAGACACACATCACCCTCCTCCATGGGTTCATATCTAACCACCAAACCAAACCAACTGGCCCACCCCAAAACAGGATGAATGGCAGAAACAACAGAACGGGGGCCCGAAACCGCCTTGAGACACCTGCTGTCTGTAGGAAATCAATCAGAGGTTTTGGGAAGTACACTTGCACGCAGCTTCAGAACTTCTAACTCTTCGGTTAATGGATTAAAAGATTTACAAACAAGACCCAAAATAGTTACTACACCACCAGTCCCTTCCCTCTCTTTTATCCCAAATAACCCTGGAAAAAGACATTTGAAATGGCCTCATCTGTATTGAGAGTCTGTTGTTCCATTGTATTAGAAAACATGAAGTTTCCTGTGTGCAGTCTCCTGCTAATTTAACACAGTGAATTTAGGCACTGCTTCATAGCATTCATCATCAGATGCTGATTAAACTTGCATGGAAAATCTTCAAACAAATTCACATGCCCTTTAACAAATTGAGAATGAATAACTGTCTATTTAGGGAGATTTTTTAAGTTCCTTTTGAGGGTATAAAAACGAAGATACAATAAAACTAAATTATAAGTAGCTTTAAACATCGCCTTATTTAATTTCTGATTGCAGTTAAATTCTTAATATTTCATTAAATACCTTCTAATTTCCTTCTTTTCTTTGTCATTTTTGTTTCCATAAGCATACAGGGAGCTACTGGTGCTTTAGAAGTAAAAAGACAGTCTTATTTGTTACCTTGATAATTTTAATATTGGATTATGTAGCCAAAATAGAGATTGAATGATGAATGAGAACTGATGTGTGGAATTCATCTTTATCCCCAACTGACCAGTCCTGGGAGAAGTTGATGCTCCGTGCTCTCTGATACTGGGGGTGCTGTTCACTAGGAGTTTGTTCTCCAGGTAAAAAAAACGGTTAACGATCTCTTTCACAAAAAACACCATCACTCATTTCCATCGGCATCAATGGATGCAAGCATCACAACCTGTTCACGATGAGCAAAACGAATCCTTCAACACAGCAATGCGCTATGTAACACATCATGAATTTATATTAATCCTATATCCTCTGTATTCACAAGGACTTCACACTCAATGGCTTCATGCAGCTTCCCAGCATGAAGTACCTTCTGAAAGGCTGCTGTTTTGCAGACATGAATACTCTATAGTCAACTGCAACTAACACATCAAAAGGGTTGCCAAGGACAGCTTATGGCCAGTGTTCTAAGCTCTTTATGGATGCTGAGAGAAGAGTTAGGTGGACTATTTCAGAGTGGATCACACTGAAAGCTAACTTATGGGCACAGTATGTTTACAAAAGGGCTGGTCCCCATATATAATGTAGGCACGTCTTGTCCAAATACTCCCAGCATTCAGGTGTCTGCACAAATCATCAATTTCTCTAATACAATTTTTTTATTTGGTATTTTGTGGAATCAGAAGAAACATTTTGAAATTTTTGGGGGGAAAGGAGACAAATCAACAGAAACTTTAGTAATTATATTAATCATCACGAAAAGTTAAAACATATACATAAAACAAACTGAAGTTAAATTAAATAAAGAAAGAATGCAGAAATATTCAATCTTTAGCAAAAAATAACAATAAAAATCCAAGGCAGCTATTTTGCTGGTTGTGGTGTTTTAAGGAGAACAGGGGGAAGCTTGAAATTAGATGAGATTGTAAAGAAAATACGTGCAGAATTCTCAGAGCACCTGCCAGGCGTGTTTGAGCTGGAATAGACAGAAATGAAGACGGGAGGAGGGTAATTCCCTCTGGATCCCGCAATCATACCAGCAGGAAACCCGAAAGGTTTGTTCTGCTGTTGCCTCATCTAGTGAAGTAGCATTGATGCTTACTCTCAGCCGAGTGGGAGCGCCAGTTAGTGTGGAAGCCCTGGCTGATCTCAAAGCTGGTCCCCGTGGCAACTAAGTCGACGAGCCGCAGCAGCAACGCGAAAAATCCAGTCACCTTTAGAAAATTTAAAAACAAACAGACAGACAGACATTTAAAAACGTAAAACAATGTAAAACAATGTTAAACAATGTAAAACAATCACCTGGGGGGGGGGTTATAGAAACGTGAATAGATACAGGAGCTGAAAACAGGTAAAAAAAAATATATACTTAAAAGCGAAGACAAATGAAGGGATGGTGTCGAATCTAATAATATGCACATGTAAATATATGGTTTACTTACCTGGTTCCAGCTGCTGATGATATTCCAGGTGAAGTTACCTGGAAACTACGGTACCTAGACAAACCCTGTAAAAAAAATCATAACGTACGACTTACCACGATGAACAGGTAACAGACGAAAGTTGCCGTTCGTAAGCTCCAACACAGGAACCGATTGATGCACGCCATTTTGTTATCATTAACCTGCAGGTAAAAAAACAACAACAACAACAACAACCCAGTTACACGCTGAGGGAGCGCTTAGTATGGCAGGAAACATATGTAGCCTCCTCCCCGGGTTTTCCGATAATATATTATAGTTAAAGAATTCCAGATTGTCTATAATAACTCCATAATTTGATTTTTTCAATGTGTATTTTCTTTTTCATCTTCATCGCTTTCTGGATTAAATTAATTTTAATTCCCAAGACAGGTCAACACGAAGTACTCCCTTGGAATTCCGTTTCGCACCTGTCGCCGCATAGGTGTTCGGGAACTTTGTTGTTGTTTCCTGGTTTCAAATTTCAAATCGTCAATAAAACCTTTTTTGTTTTATCCTCATCAAAGTCTCACCTGTATTTCTTTTAAAGAAAGTTACATGGGAGAGTTCGTCTCAGGTAAATGGCAGCGAAATACAGGTGATTAGAAATTAGAACCGCCCATATAACATTTCCAGCAGTCATCACCACAACAGCTTAGCTCGGCTCTGCAGTTAAAACCGATTCGGGTTCGGCAAAATTCTAATTAATATCTAAAAAACAACAACAACAATTAATCAAAAACTTAAAGAAAAAGGTGTTTTGTAAAATCGATCTTACATCGTTTCGTATCCAAACAATTAAAAACAAAAATCAAAGATAAAAGGTTTTCTTTTTGGTTGGGAGTAACAGCTCTGCAAACGCAAAGAATTCGAAACTTGAGATTATTTCTAAGAGTCTGGCTGTTTGTATACATTAAAGATGATCCTTTTAAAGAATTAAATATTTAATAACTTTTCATTATAAGTAGGAAGAGATGTAAACCCATTATCTTGTAAAAGATTTTACTTTCTTTCTTTAACAGAAAACAACCAGTGCTAATCCATCCAACTTTCTGTAAATGTTTTAAAATCTATTTATTGATAATTATTTACGGTTTCTTTAACATTATTATATTATTATTATTATATTATTATTATTTTATATTATTATTATTATTATTATTTATTATTAAGTCTTCTTCATTATTATATCTAGTAGTCTTTGTTGTTTCCCTTGTCTTCATACGATACTTGATGCTGACGCCGTAGCTGCTTTTTTTCTATAAGGTAACGCCCATTACGTTGCTTTAACAACAGCACTAGAAGCAAATGTAACGCCCATTACGTTGCTTTACCAACAGCACTAGAAGCAAATGTAACGTCCATCACGTTGCTTTAACAACAGCACTAGAAGCAAATGTAACGCCCATTACGTTGCTTTACCAACAGCACTAGAAGCAAATGTAACACCCATTACGTTGCTATAACAATAGCACCAGAAGCAAGTGTAAGGCCGGTTACGTTGCTTAAACATCGATACTAGAAAGCAAATATAACGTCCATAACATAGCTTTAACAGCACTAGAAGCAAATGTAACGCCCATTACGTTGCTATAACAATAGCACCAGAAGCAAGTGTAAAGCCGGTTACGTTGCTTAAACATCGATACTAGAAAGAAAATGTAACGTCCATAACAGTTTTAACAGCAACAGAAGCAAGTGTAACGCCCATTACGTGCTTTAACAACAGCACCAGAAACAAGTGTAACGTTAATTATTTTGCTTTTTAAATAGCAGGAAAACTTCTATAGTAAAGTACGGCGCTATCAACTTTCCTTTTAATCAAAATTCGGTGGTCTTTCTTAACATGCATCATACCAATGGCAACAGTAGAAGCAGCAGAACCGAAAATCAGTGAAAAGTTGCGGATATGGTTAGGAGCAAGGAAGAAGTTCGCTGGAGCATGTATGTTGAGCAAATCCAGTAAATTAAAAATGCTACTCTTTTCTGTAGTAGAGAAATTCATGTCGAAGACGAGAGCTGAAGTATAAAAATCTCGAAGATAAAGGGAAGCAAATTTAGAAATAAAGACAAACAGAAGTGCTACAGGAGATGGCTGGAATAGATAACAAAGGCAGGCGACAACTAGAATTCACAGCTGAACAAACCTATTGCAAAACAGAAGGGAAGCAAAGATGGGATTTATTACAAATAGAATTAAAGCGAATTGAAGAGGAGAATAAAAGAACAAACCTGGTGACATCGAAGAACCAAGGTGACTGAATGATATGGAAAAGTGTAGAGTAAAGGAAGTTTAAAGCTGAAAATTGTCATCCGTGAGGAAAATGAAACAAGGATATAGATTTTAATCAAATTAGTTTACGACCTGTTGTATACGCAGATTAACTTACAGATTTGGGGGAAGTTGGATGGTTGGTAGGAAGAGAACAACGCTTGAATATCTATTACAGACATTCCAAAATTGAAGATTGTGATAGGTTGATATATGTAAAAATAAAAAGAAAGGGCCAAAGGTTCTCACTTCTTGGCGGTCTGAGAGATTTTGATTGTACTCCCATGTAGCCTTCTTGGACTTCCCCATTACTTTCTCTTGATGGCTGTCTTGAAAACAGGAGCCATTCAAATTTATCTTAATGATCATAATGGAGCTCAGGGTTCCATCAGTTTTCAGGTTTGCCCTGAAGTGTGTCTTGTTCCGTCTGACGAGACTGAATACCTTCTTCAGCATCACTGCAAGGCAGCTCTAAAACTAACTTTGCCGCTTCACTGAGGATCTGGGATACCCATTGATTAGGTCCCAGATTATATCCATGCAGAGACGAGTAGCTTGGCAGCGCTTTCATCTCGTAAAGAAGATGCTTGCTTGACTTCCTCAGGTAAATCCTAGTCCCTCATTAGCTGGTAAACAATCAACTCATCACACAAACACTCACGCTTCTCAAACTTCTCATAGTTGCCCCCTAAACTATAGTTAGAATCTCCAAATAAAAAGTACCCTCACCTTTGTGCAGAAAATCAGCCTTCCCAGTTAACAAATTGTGCATTCTCCAAGATCGCAGCATACAGCGGAAGGTTCGCGTTGATTTCGCGAGAGGGAAAATAAATTCCCAGAGTTGTCCTTCAGGCAAGTTTCCAGTTGATCAACTTTCACAAATTCGGTGAGGATGTTTTTGTAAACGTTC
The DNA here is from genome assembly GCA_018389105.1 of Nautilus pompilius. NCBI lineage: Eukaryota > Metazoa > Mollusca > Cephalopoda > Nautilida > Nautilidae > Nautilus > Nautilus pompilius. Next base: position 261,794 of record JACATO010000373.1, on the reverse strand, counting down.
CAAGAACTCTCATAAACGAGTTAAATACACAGATCTGATTTCTGTAATGGTCAGCTAAAAGGTGCGGAAGAAGGAAGCACTGCTCGGTAAAACAGCCTTGGTATCTGAATCAGTGGATCTTAAAATGACTTCTTTTGAGGCTCAGGGTTGTTCAAGAAATACGATACGTTCCACTGCGTTTCTCTAAGCCATACAATACTTATTTAATGACCTGTCTAACACTGCCAAACTTACCATGTTCAGCCAGCAGGTTCTTTTCCCTTAGATGAGTCTTTAAACCAGTAAAAAATGTCAACACAAGTCATCAACAATGAATTGGACCTTTTTTCCAATCTCTTTGCTTGCATGAGAATCTGTATTGCGCAGAACGTGATAGACAACGCCTGCTCCATTGATATTCTGCTCTCTGGTCTTAATTGAGTTGCACACTTCAAGATTGACAGACGTATTGTCAAGACCAAGTCATAGAGTAAAGTTTACCGGACGATTCGACATGATTGCAGAAAGCACACGAGGAATAGGATAAGACAAGTAACACGAATGATGTTGCCTTAACTCTAACGATTTGCTTCATTCCACACATACTGTTCAGGAGCGGCCAGTAAATTTCAAAATGAAGATGTCCAATATACATCGTCAGCTAGCCCATTTGGAATCGGTTTTTTTTGGCAGAAGCTCGCAGGTGCGTGAGATTCCCCAGAACTTTTTGCCTTGCTGACGCGAAGGGGTTAATCGAGCTCCGGGTGAGTATCTCTCACGCCAGCGGTATGTCCCTATGACCCCCCACGTTTCATATAACATTTAATATACAGGGCGATCAGAAAGTAACTATACAGTGGAGTATATTTGTAATCACTTTTTATTCCTTTCCTTGTGCTTTGTTGTTTTGTGCTGTAGTTCCTAAAATGACCAACAGGTGTTGTGTTGGCAGTAAATTTGCAAAAGGGAAACGTGATTTTTTTGTATTGGTTCTTTCAAACGCCAAATGAATCGTTCTCATCAAGAAAGTGTACAGTAAACCCCCGTCATATCGCGGTTTTTTCCTGTATGACCTATTGATTTTCATATCGCGTATGTTTTCGCAATTTCGCGGCATTCCGTAGCATTGTTTATGAGTTTAAATCTCCGCTGATTGGCTGTTCTGTTTTAGAAGCATCTGGCAGGGAGAGAAGCTGTTCGCCTTGCTGTTTTATTGATAACCCCAAGGATGCCACCCAAACGCCCATCATCCAAGGCTTCTGGTGAGCCAAAGAAGAGAAAGTTCTTGACGATTCAGGAGAAGGTGGAACTTCTCAATATGATAAAGGAAGGACAGAGTTACGCTGCCATAGCCCGCCATTACGGTGTGAATGAGTCAACGGTTCGCTACATCAATAAAGATGATAAGAATATCAGGGCAACCGCTTCGCTGTGCATCAATGAAGGTGCAAAACGAGTTGTTTCTATCCGCAATAAAAACATCGTCAGGATGGAAACTGCCTTGGCTTTTTGGATCCAAGATTGCCGAAAGAAAAACATCACTTTGGATGGTAACACCATCAGGACCAAGGCAAAGAAGCTGTACGACACTTTTGCCGATCAAAGAGGTTCTGAAGAGGGCGCTACCGAAGCCGAACTGTCAGGCAGCGACAATTCTGATGATCCTCAGCCTTCTACATCTTCATCAGGAGGCTTTTCTGCCAGCAAGGGATGGTTTGACCGCTTCCGGAAGCGCTTTCAGTTGAAGAGCGTTTCATTGCGAGGTGAAGCTGCATCTGCCGACAAAGAAGCTGCTGCTGCAAGGTGTTTTCCATTGCTCTTGCTTTCTCTCAATATCTTTTATGTGTTTCTATTGTTTTAAAAGTGTGTTTAAAGACCTTATATGTATTAAAAGTACCGTAAAAGTTATAAAAACATGCCTAGGGTGTATTTAAATAGGGTATTTCTATTTCGCGGGTGGGTCTGGAACGTAACCCCCGCGATGGAGGAGGGACTACTGTACACGAATAATGGCAAATACACCACGAGAGTTCAAAATGGGTTCTTACAAGAATCTCCTGATGCAAAGCTTCCGAACAGAAACCCTGTGAGGGCATTGGCTAGCAGACGCAGGGCTTCAGAGCCCTTCAAAACCGCTGTTTCGACTTTCTCAACAAGCGAATGTTTCATATGGGAAGGAGCGCGCATATCGCTTTAAAAGAGTTAAATTGTTACCCGTATAAAGCGAACGTTGTGCATGAATTGAAAGCTGCAGACCTCGGTAAGCGAGTGGAATATTGCAACTGGTTTAAGAATTCTACTGATGTAAACGGCGACGACATATTGGATAAAATCTTTTTTCCTGATGAATGCTGGATTCATCTCTCTGGATATGTTAATAGCCAGAATACCAGAATTTGGTCCACTTCTAACCTCCATGGACTGTTTGAGAAGCTGCTTCATGACGAAAAGATCGGTCGGTGTATGGGTGGCTATATATCGAGGAAACGCATTATTGGGCCTATATTTTATGAAAAAACCATCGTTTCAGAGCGACATACTGTATCCTTTTATTGGTGAGTTAGACGAAGAAGAAATCGAAGACACTTCTGGAAGTGTTCGGCGATCGGCTGATATCGAAAGGAGTTTGGCCTCCACGCCCACGGATTTTTATCCTTTGGAAATATTCCCCATTCCATTCACGAACGGAAGCAAAACGTCATCAAATTCATTAGAGGAATAACATCAAAAGAATTACAAAACTTTTTTTGAGAATATGAAAAAAACGTGTGGAAAAACTTCTAAACGTGAGTGGGGCTCATTGCCAGTATTTAGTATAATACATAGTTTATTGAACTAAAAACATCTTTTCCACTGCATAGTTACTTTTTGATCACCCTGTATTACACAGAGTTGGAGCCCTCGAACGTGAGATGAGTAATACTGTAAACTGACGTGAAGAATGTCGTACTCCACCCAGTCTAGATTTATTTTAAAATGCCTCTAATTGTTTCAATCTCATCCAAGTAGCAGCAGCATTCACCAAGCGAAACGTTCCCCAGTTCAGTGCTACTGAACAACAAAATCAGAACACATTTCCAAGGCGTATACTGAATCTGTGACAGCATTTCGGTGATATCTGAAAGTGGAAACATTTTTGAGTCTGGTCAGGATTATATCCGAGTTGATTTGTAACCAATTAGATGAGTGTTTCTGGAAAGGTTATGCTGAGGTAATACGCCATTCTATGCACGTGTTAAAACATCTAGCCTTCTTGAATGGGATTGTTTACGAATTTTTAAACGTGTTAAAATATGAAGTTTGCGACAACATTTGACTTTAGTGCTCTATACAGGTTCTTATAATAAAATCAAACTGAAGTAGAGTTTATGGTGTTATACGATACCTATATTTTTGTAATAAAATAATTTGGAAAGTTGTTCTGTGAGGCCATTGCGATTAATAATAATAGTCGTATTCTTGACACTCATTACCAACAAATCGTATTTTCAGTGGACCTATTTGAACGCTAGGTTGATGTAGAAGGCCAGCTATGGATGATTGGGCCTCTCAAGGGTCAGCTTTCCATGATGTTACTTGTCTTTGTGAAAGAGACCGAAGGGTTTGTGCCATATTCGAACCCTGGACAGTTTTGTCACAAGCACACTTCAATACGTCATCACCTTTTTTTTTTTGCTAATAGAAAAGGGGCTGCTTTACATTTGTAAAGAATAGTAACTGGGCTGTTTTAGTTTTTAAAAGGGTGGAATAAGAAGTGATCTTAGAAATAATGAAGTTTCAAGGCTTTTTCGTTAAGATGAAAGGATACGAAGGCCAGCCCCACGATGTTCTGGTGAGTTGTAATATTTTAGGGATCACTTGAGTAACTGTCGTTTTGATCCAAGGTTCGTTCATCAGTTGGGGGAATTTGGAAAACAATGGATGTGTTGTGTTGTGGGCTGTAATAATAATGAGTGGTCAACCTTTTGCTTTCCAAAAGATGATGTGTTACAAAGTACATTCTGACCTTTGGTATAGTCAGTCAGACATCTTTGTAGCAATGTTTTTGCGAAATCTTTGAATAAATTAGAATAATTTAGATATAATTTCGAGAGAAGCCATTGAAATGTACATTTTCATGAGTCACATTTCAAGGCGCATGACATAGCAGCAGGAAGCCTCTTAGCACCTTGAGCAAGATGGCGACTGAGTATTTTGGAGCAGGTAAGAGAACACCAATCTAAAATGCTGCCATGTCTGTTTGTGGCATGTGAATGCATACTTTTGGATAAAGCCATGTGACTACATTTGGCTGGGAGAAAGTTGTTCTGAATGTCATGGTTCGTTTGAAGGCCATTTTTTAATTGGTCACATGATGTAGTAACTTCAATGGTGGTACCCTATTTAATACAATGTGGTTAGGAAAGCAGAAAACCAGGGTTTTTTTCGTGGTTAATAGAAATATGAATGTAGTTGGGAAACCAGAACGATGGCAGCTAGTTGTGGTAATAGCAGAGTCCTTTGTAACCACTCAACAATGACCATGTTAAATTGTGGGCCAGTGGACATTCTGACAGCAGAACACTTCCTTCCAGTAAATCATTCACTTGAGAAATAGGGTGTTCTTTGGTCAGACCTGAAAGCTAGAAATGCTATCTTCACATCGATTAACTTCTCAAACAAGTTTGTTCTTATTTAAATAAATTTCAGTTTTATGAATAGACATTATTTGTCCCATTCCTCAAATACTGTTGGCCTGCAGCTCCAATTTGTGGCGAAGATGCCTGATAGAAATAGTCAGTTATTCAATGTGAGCTCAGTTTCTAGCAGAAGCTAACCAAATAGCATCAGGTAAACACGAGATTGATCTTGTTGGTGTGAGACATGCCATTGAGGCTTGAATCACATAATGCTGTCAAGGTATAGATGGCACTGCAATAGTATTTCTTGGTGCTTGCAAAGAAAATAGGTAAGCAGCAGCAATTAAGAAATCAGCTGAAAGAATACAGGAAAGTGGCATCCTAACATTAGTCAATGACTGGTCAGTACTGGTGGATGTGCAATGGAAATTAGCATAACAAATCTGAGACCATGCCTCATCATCTGCTCAAATAAAATGGAGCAGGTCTTGTAGACTGCTTAAGTCCCATCAAGAGAGACAATAGAAAAGGCAAACAAAAGATGGATAATGAGAGTTTTTCCAGTAGGTGCCAAAGGACATTGGGAAAACCAGTTTTCTCATATAGAGAAATGTAAAGCAGCATCAGAATGCCTAGCTTAGCTGATGGGTGGTGGAAGACTGAGCATTCCCTGCTCCGTTCACTATCCTAAGAGTCCTGTAAATGATGGGCTGAAACTTGGTGAAGTATAACAAGCAGCTGAGTCCATCAGAAGCATCGAGTGTATTTGAAAGTCATAGTGCTATATTAAAACTTTGTAAAGGTTTACTTACACATCATTTTTTGACAATGAAACAATTACAAAAAATCATTGTCACAAATAAGACACTCATTCCAAAGTTACCAAAAGCCTGCCAGAAGTACAATGGTAGCTGACTTTTCATGCATAGTTCTGGCATGAACCTAAGGTCTACAAATTGGTCTGGTTGTGGAGAAAGAAAATCACTAAAGCGTGTAAACAATACTTTAACCCCATAAATTTTGTTTTAATTTGAGTAAAAAAAATTATATATGTATAGTTAATGAGGAAGATGATGAAAACATTCATTTTGGTTTAAATATCATTTTCCATAGGCAAAATTTTGGTTTGCAAATTGTTAATAAATTAAACTGACTGTTGAGAGCAAGGAATCCCAGTCTGCAATGAGAAATGGTTATGAGTAAACCCAATAGTAAATAACACTAAAGGTATGCAAATCAACATGAGACTGATGATGTATTAAGAGTTAGTCTCACGCATGGCATGGTGGGTATTCACATAGAGTTGTCTTAATTTATTACAACAGACCAATCTTTTTAAATTGAAAATTGCAACAAATTGTACTGCATCCAAATGTCATTCTTCTGTTGATAAGATTTCAGTGGCAGTCTCAGAGTATTCTTTATTAAGAACATCTGAAACAGGTTACAAATGTGTATAATAAAGAGCTTTATTGATGGTTATACATTATGCAGAAAAAGGATACATGACTGCACTAGTAAAGTGCAGGTTGCCAAGAATAGAAAGTAACTCCAAGGAACATTAGAAATAAAATGCATGCCAAACCATAAAAAAAAAAAAAGTATGCTTACATGATGTCTCTCTCCAGCAGACTAACACCCATACAAAGTTTTTTCCTAAATGAATATTTTAGTTATTAAAAGCCACCACCACAAATTTTATTGAAAAATTACAGGAGTTTCCATAACTGCTGTTTTTATTGAGTAGTCACCATCTTTAATTGCTTCTACTTCAGCTGCCATGATAATTGATTGATTCAAAGTATAGAAAGTGTGTAATTCTTCAAGTTTATCATACAATTTTTTTTAGCTACTCACAAATAGTCTCTCATTCACTGTGGTAAAAACAAGAACAAAATAAATCAGGAAAACACCAACTTTATTTGTGGACAAACATCTAAGCATCTGACAAAAATAATCTTTATGCACTAAGATCTTTGAAGACTTATATATTATTAGACAATCTCTTCATTAATACTTACATAAATAAGAACAATATTTTCATAAACACCACACTGAAATCCTATAATGGTACAGGCAAAGATACTAAAACAAACAATCCACAAAACTTCATACTGTGATAACTTCAAACAAAGAAGGGATTGTAATAAAATCAACTGATTAATCAACTTTAAATTGTTCTTATGAATGTGTTTTCAACAAACAGGTTTTAATACTTTAAAAACAGTTTTCTTTGACATACAATCATTACTATAGCTAATTTTGATAACATTTAAACCTGTTAGCTTGAGGAAGATTCTATTTATTTGTAGAACTCAGTAACCTTATATAATAAAAACAAAAGAAAGTCTGGCTGTAAACACAAACATTTCAGAATAACCAATATGCAATCAGATTGTAAATGCCAAGCAGACATTCTCAATGACCTGAAGTCAAAAGGAAAGAGTGCCCCCTTTTTCAGTGATTTAACTATGGAGTTGTTGAAACTAAACCCAGGTTTCACTTTTCTGCATTGAAAAATCTACAAGCAAATAGCTAACACAATATAGAGAGGCCACCAGGTAACTATAAAACAACAAAAGTAACATACAACACTATAGAGTCACTTTCCAAGTTTTTTTTTTACATTAAAATATTTTTCTACAGTAACAAGTAGTTTCCAATTTTAAATAATATGAAAATCACTGGGGTTGTTTACATTCATTAAAAAATAATAATAATAAAGGAAACCAAATTAAATATGAAAGATAATATAATCACAATAATTGAGAAATGGTACAAAGTGAACCGAATTCTATACAGATGTCTGATTATTAATATTGAACACTGGTTTGATAATTTAAAAAGAACTGAGGCATCTTTTTGTACTTGTAAAAAACTTTACTAAATCTGATCTGGACCAACACCAAAATGGAAATAAAAAAACTGCAAACAGTACAAGCGATAGGCAAATGAACACAATTAAAACTGGTATTTCAACGTGTCAACTAACAAAAGGTTTTGTGGAGAAAGCGACAGGCAGAAGAAAAGGGAAAACAAACCCAAACATTCCACCAATTTATGATCCATGATAGTCTGCAATTAATGCATCCAGCATTAAATTGTCATAGGCTTGTTGCATAGCAACAGAATTGATGTGTTCCATGGCGCTGTTTGACAAGGAAACACACTCTTGAGTTTGCACAGGCTGGGTCTCTGGCAAAAGATAATCAGATTACTGATGAAAGGAGTAGTTCAGTTTTCTCATTTAGAAAAACATTATAACAGTAGAAGCATAGCAGTTGGTTGTCTTTAAAAAAAAAAAAAAAAATCAAACATGGACTGGTGCTCTTTGCAAGTCTTTGATTAAGCACTGTATTTATACAAACTACCTTTCATTTACATACAACTAAAAATCGACTATTTCCAAAGCAGCCCCAATTCCTGTGAAATCAAAAGTGGACTATCATAGCTACAATCTTGACTACCTCTTTAACATTTTCCATTAACTGAAATTGTAAACAGTATTCTTTTAGAATTATATTAGAAGCAGCAAAGAGACTGCTGATTTATAATTTAATTTTCAGTTCTTTTAAAGTTTTAAAGTGAAAAAAAAGTTAATAAAATTGAGTTCACAAAGAACAAATTGTAAATGTATTTTGCATAAACTTTGCAGATTATCATAGTTGTAAAAACAAAAACAACAAATTATTAAGAAGAATTAAAATAAAAACAATAAAAGCAAATAATTCAAAGCCATTTGTGAAATGTCAGATCTCTCACACACTCATCCAAACTATAAAACATTAACAACAAAATACAAGTGGCTATGCACAAGTTTAAATAACCACAATGATTGACTCACTGCTAAACAAACTAATGCATTACTAAGCAAATCTTGGATAAACATGGCTGACTAGCAGGAAAGCTTTCTAAATATAACATTCACGTAAACTTATACACTTCACTGGTACATCCTTGGTCTGAAGAGGTGGAAAGGTGAGGTCGTTGTGATTGATTTCAATCAGAACCCCAGCCTGAGAGGTGCTGCTACTAGATTTAACACCACTGTTGACCACTGGAAATGGCAGAGATCTAATCCCTTCACTGACTGGCAAGCTAGGAGCCTGGGTAAACCACAAGGCATTGTTCTCATCTGTTAAGTCATCTGGAGAGAAAATGGGGATCTTTCAAGCAAGGATATCCTTGTCCCCATGAAGTGACCAAGAAGAAATAACCCACAAACAACAGATCTTTCAAAAATTCTCTACTAACCCTCTCAATTCCACACAGGTATTTAACATAGAAGCAACAATATACACTTACTTTACTGATTAGTCATGACGTTACCCCAGATTTTGAAGACTAGTTCATTTTAAAACCATAGTAACAATCCACATTTTCATCTCTTATTGAATCAATCAAGACAGAAGATTAGTTTGATCAGACAAAGCCAACATCAGGAAGTAAATGATTAAAAGATAGTGGATTATCTCATCTTGGGAGCTTCAAGTGGTAACTCAATTTTTGATAAGTATTATAACTGTTTAAAACATATGAGAAATAAAAACATTCTGCAGTGACAAATAAAACAAATGCATTCGTCTAAATATCTATGTACTTGCTGTTCTGGAGATTTATTTTCCTTGCTTCATATATAAAATATTAGTCAGCTATTGTTTGTATTATTATTATTATACATAGCAGTATTGTTCGTGATACACATTTTAAAGTTATTTTAATGAAACGTGAAGAATGTTGCCACTTTTCAATGTTTCTGTGTCTGAAACTATGCAATAAGCAACCATAATTTATAATAGAGTTATTTACACAGCTCATTTCAGGATGATGTCGCCCAGCTAAAACATTGCATTTTGCTTACAAAAAGCATATTTATCATTGTTAAAAAGTATGGGGGATATTGAAAATTACAAAGTGTACTGATAAAAGAATAAAATAGAATGAGTAAACTACTGGAAAGTAACAATGATTCCAAAGATATGAAAATGAAATTAAGAACAAACCTTGTTTTTATCCACACATGCACATATATATATATATAATGCAAAAACAAACTTAATAGTAAAATAATAAAAAGGAAATTTACCTGGAAACTGTTATTGTCTTCAGATTCTGCACTGTCATCTCCAATAGTCAGAATTCTGAGAGATTACAATTTTATCCCATAAGCCAGTTTTCTTTTTTAAAAGTGCTGCCAAAGACAATGTCTGGAAACAGGTAGAATGGCCCAGCAGTTTACCAATAGCAGTAGTTATTAGCACTAAATGCCTTGTAAGCTGCAATGTTAATCGCAGCATAACAAACTTCTTTTGACAGTTCAGCTAACCTCCATTCCCTTCTCTTCGGAGATAAACACGCATTCACGAACTTTCACATGCACCACAAAAAAAAAAAAAAAGATCAAAGTGGGCCTTCAGTGAAGTGGCGCCCCGAACCTGTCAGGGTTACCAAACAGGTGCCATGCTCTTTTTGGGTGTGGTCACTTGGGCGGGTCTTGGCAGGTAGAAGGCGACTTCATTGTGAGCGATCACAATTGGAGAAGTCCTCTGCTTGAAGGAGCAGAGGTGGGATGCTTTTTGCCCTGGCCTACTGCTTGGCGGAGAAGGTTAGGCGTACGCTGGACCGATTTTGGCCCAGCGTGCCGAGGCCTTTCCCTGGGGGTTTTGGCTGGGGAGGCAATTGCTCAGTGGAGGGTTTCACCAGGGGGATTATGTCCGCAACAGGAGTTTCGCTCCACCGAGGCTTTCATCCTCAATACCCACTCCCTTCTCTTCGGAGATGAACACACATCCATGAACTTTACACGCACCAAACATTGCATACACCTTTTTTTTTTTTTTGGAGATCTCATCCTAGCCTACTATTAAACAAGCCAGCCATATGAAAAAAAAAATAATGATTAAAAAAAAAAGACAGACAGACAATTGTGTTAAGGGCAGCCATAGATTTTAATCTTAAAATGCATAGCCTTTTCTTGGCAAAAGAGGTGCAAGTCAAATCTATTTGGAAGTATCCACACTACCTAGCAAAAGATTCCAGGAAGATACAGAATTACTGAAAAGGGTTTCCAATTTTCAAATTGAGACAATGAGTCAAACTAGTAAACTTCTGAAGTTTTCCTAAAATTTCCATAATGGGAATTCCACACAGGAAGTCTGTTTTATAGCAGCTAATAGTTGTAATAAAGCTACCACATGCATCCTACACAAACATTAACATTAAAAAAAAAAAAAACAACAAAAAACACTTCCTATGAACATGAGAAAATCATACCACTATGAGAATAGACAATGAAATGGCTTATGAGACAATAGCTGAATCTCAGCTGCTGGAGATGGTAGATTAGAATCAAGACAAGACAGTAACAATTGGATGGGTTAGAAAAACAAAGCAAACAAACTTTGGCACTTTGCACTAGATCTGACATTCTAATTTAACATAAATCATTGGGTAAGCATGGAAACTTTGCTGAACTTGAATCTTAGTACATGTAAAAGATGAGCAATATTTTTCTAAATTTTCTTGTTCTTACAATCCATTTGTACAGTATGCTGCTTAGTTAAGGTAGCTACAAGAAACGCCCTTTTTGTAAAGTACCTTGCCTTGTTTAATAAATAAAATAAAGCAGATACTGAAATTTTCCCCTCTCCAAATAAAAACACGAACAGATTCTCTGAAATTGAGAGTAACAACACTAAAATAACTGATAGATTTCATAGCTTTAATTCCATTTCCTGTTTAACTTCTCAGTGTAGTGCTTCGTAAGGAACTTTCAAAAAAAGCAAACTTTAACAAAATCTAACAAGTTGGGCAAAAAAGCTGTCATATACCAGTGCCATCAACGTGCAAACAGGAATTCTTAAAAGCTTAAATATATACTGCATGAGTAGTGGTTCAATAAGTATAATTTCAGAATCTAATGATTCTGTACCAGACAAATGATTGCAGAGATGTAACCAGAAGAACCCATGGACAAAATATAAATTGATGAAAAGAAAAAAAAGAAAATTAAGTGAGAAAATTCTTTTGAGACATATTTACAGAATTAAATATCTATGATTGACAAATATGCAAACAGTTATTTTGGTTCAGAAAAAAGTTATTTATGATCTTTTGATAAAATATACAAAAACATCAAAATTCTGGGTTTTAAGAATCAAAATTATACTAAAAGATACTGAGTGTATTCTTCATAAGTAAAGTTTAATGTGAAAGCAAAACAAAAAGCACATGAACATGTTAACTTGTTTATATATATACACAACATATTTCACAAATAATTCTTAATATATAAATTAAATGTTTGGAAAGAAGTGTTATTTCTTTAAAAAAATAAATCAATCTTTTTAAAGCCTAGTTTAAAATATGAAATTACCAGTAACAAAAAAGATGGTACCTACTGGCATTACATACATAGATTGGTCTGATATTGCTTTCTTCACAAGTGTTGAATAAACATCTGTTAGATCATAAGAATTGTACACACTGCATTATCACAAGTTCTGACTGCCTGCTGCTATAGTATGTTTAATAAGGTAGGTAAATTAAAATTTCAAGTTAAATTTTACTATATACCCATGGCAAGCTGCCAAAAATGTTACAAACAGTTGTCTATGGAGCTTGTTTTAACAGAGTCTACCAGAGCAGAAATTATTAAAAGAATCTAAAAACTGTTCAATTGTCTGTTAACAATTATAATTGATTTAATGTCATGTTGTACTGACTGATAAAATTTTTGAATGCGAACCATTTCACTCAAGCTTCAAATTGTTTAATTTATAGTTGATTCTTGAAACTCCACATTTTCCATGATTTCATACTCAAAATGTCATCACATCAAGCAGGCAGTAAATGAGAACGTGTTCAACTGAAGATCATTTCACAATTTCCTTCATTTACTTCAAGCGACCACTTGTCAAATTTATTCAGTTTTTTTCCAATGATACAAAGCTAACTTTACAGATCCATACACTAAGTAATTTATCATCATCAAAGAATTATCTGTTTGTGATCTTCATTAATTTTGTGGAACACATCTTAGATCTAAATGGTGGTTTTTAGTTGTCAGATCATTACTTCAAACAGGATTTAGTCTTTTAAAAATGAATTAAGAATTCAAATTATTACTGAAAAACAAACAAACAACAAACCCTAACCACCACCACCCATAAATTCACTATGGAATTCTGCAGAACAAGAATTCAGCACAAAGGTCAAAGCTTAGCCCATAAGCTTGTTTTGTAGTTCTAAGAAAAGAACCCTTAACAGCTACCTTTGCAGAAACTGTAGCTATCACACTCATATATTCACTAGACAATCATGCTGTACAGTAGATAGGTTGGTAGTTGCTGCATCGCCTAACTTGAACATCAGTGTGAAGTGGACTTTTCTCCACCCCGACTCCTTGCAATTTTTTCACAATGAAAATGAATTAGTCTGTAGGCATTTGATAGCTTTGAGAGAGAGAAATTATAAAGGATTAGATTGTAATATCTAAGTCATTAAATTCCTAAAAATGCATTGGTAACTTTTTTTTAAACAAGTTCATGATACATGATATAGCTCCTTGCCGCTGTAGGAATACTCTCTTCTCTTTTCCATATATGATTTATATATATATCATGTTAACTTTCTCTCACTATTATATGAAGGGTTAGTTTCCAAAGAGCAGTATTTGACAATTTGATATTTTGTTGTATTGTACTACAAATAGAATGTATCTCCCATCTCAGTTGTCAAAGCTTAAACTCCACGAAGAATTTATGCCAAGGTACAAAGTGAAGTATACTTAAAACTGTATGAAAAAGCTAGAAATTCTACATATTGAACAATTTAATGGAAAGGCATGCTATAGCTGCTAGTTATGTATGGCATGAAATCAGAACAATGAAACAAATGAAATCCTTCCATATGTTTGGAGAGGGAAAATGGAAAAGACAGTGACATGATTGTTAGTGCTCTAAGAATTTTTTGATTAAAGATAAAAGAGCTGCTAAGGAAGGAAGGAAAAAAAAGTGAGACTATTCATATAGTTATGACCAAAACATGAATATGTTCGTTAATGTGTTTGCTACTGAGTTTTGTAACTACTATCTAAACTTAAAATGTTAGAGGTTCTTTCTAATTAGACAACAAGCCCCCCCCCCTCCTCTACCTCCCAGCCTTTGGAAAACTATCCCAGGAACATAAAAAAACTGACATAGTGATGACATCATCATGATATTATAAAAACTGGGAACAAGCAAAGCTCAAGGTGATCAAAAAGTTCAAAATATCAGAAGCATACATTTTTTTACTTTCATGAAAATTATAACAATAAACTTCAGATCAACTATGAAGGGGATATTTGTTTCCACAGTTTTGAAAAGAAGTAAAACTTGGGTTAGAATGGCACTCTAAAACTAATTTCTAACAAAGTGTTGGCTATTTTTTTGGTATAGACACACTCAAGTTGACTGAACTTAAGTGAGGAGGAAAAAAGATCACATAAAATTCTGGCAAAACCAGTAAATTTGACAATTAACGATTCATAAGTCTTGAGATATCAGTGATGTATTAGTGCCAAGCTATTTTTTTTTTTGTGGAAATAATTCTGATCATTTCATGAGTAAAATAGAGGCTAATTCTTATTAAATATTTTAATCTCCATAAGCCTTAAACATTTTTTTTTATACTTGAACTATCTTAGCAATAAAACAAAATAGATACAAATCAATTTTTCTTGAGTTTACTTTAAATCACCTTTTGGAAACAAACCTTTCACTTTCATTGCTTTAGTAAAAGTGATGGCCAAGTTAGCAGCCCACCATGGCTGCAGCAGGGGTTAGCTCCCTTCCCAATACTCTTTCAGTATGACTTCAATGACAATAAATTCCGAGAGTTTGTCCAAGCAGACTGATAGCATGTAAGCTAGAAAATAATTTGAGGTCAGACCTTTGATGCATAGTTCATACAAAATTTTAAATAAAACATTTTTAAAATGATTAGAAAATAATAGTATTAGGTGTCAAATTCCATTGCAACTAGAAAAGGACTGTTAAGTCCTCAGTTGGTTAAATGGCTGTTATGAGTGAAAAAGCACCAGACACAATCTTAAAAAAAAAAAAACACAAAGGCCCATATACATATATGGAAAATCATACATGCATGTATACATTTTAAAACGACAACAATAATAGCCAAAATCGATTCTGAACGGGTCTAAGTCTAGAAAGAAAGTGTTCAGGCTGTCAGAGACACTAACCTTACACAAACACCAATGGAATGGATGTTGTCTCAGAGTTGATCAAATAGCCACCACCAGAACACTGTAGAGGTTCAGTGGACACAGACAAGATGGCATTGTAAGAGCTCAGGATGTTATTGCAGGCAGAAGCCAGAGAATCACTCTGGTTGGACTCTGTGGGGAAAAAAAGCTGGTATTTAGATTGTACAAAACGGTGCTTTGTAATAAACTTATTATATGTAAATAGACAATGTTTTCTCCAGAAGTCCCACTTTCACATGAAATTATTAAATGTTCACACAATAGGATTACTCCTGCTAGCTCAGTGTTTTTGCATATCTGATCATTTTAACCATGACACCAGAAGTGTTTAACATTGAAGGAATCCCAGGCTGGTACCGACATCCACAAGCAATGGTTAACTGTCATAACACAAGTCTAACAATAATGCATTACTATTTGTACTTTGGTATATTGAACATAAGGGAGTCAAATATACTTTTCCAAATTTGTTAAACCCCCTAGTCACACACAAATCAAAATGCATCAGCTGTTTAAAGGATCACTTAAGACTATAATAAACATTATAAAAAGCTTTTCTGAACAGTCTATCAGGGTGATGCAAACAGCTCTGTGCACAGTGCTGTGCTGCAGCATTCATATGATTTCTTATGTCATCAAACTTTTTTACTGAGAGAACAGGCTCAGCAGACACTGCAGGTTCTTTAAGTATATTTTCCATGTACATTTAATTATTTTCTTTATGCATTTGATAAAATTTAGCAATGAAACCAAATCATAGTGCATATTAAAATTGGACATCAGCAAATGTTTCTACATATTGCCATTCTAGGGACAAAAAAAAAAAAAAAACAAACTTTGCAGATTGTTTTAGTATGGTCAGTCTATCACGTTTTATATTTTTGGCACCCACATTTCTACAATGATTGACTGGCTTGGTAATGGTGAGATTGCTTGTTGAAGTGTTCATCTAACTAGTCACTACATGAACCGGCTTCTGCATTTCATTTTCCACTGAAATAAGTAACCTTAGTAAGAGTGAAAATCCAAAGCCAGCTAATGCTAGAAATGAATTCTGGATTACATGTGATTTTTCATGATTAAAAAACAAAGCAAAAACCAAACAAAAACAATGGGTTGTTTATTATATTATTTCAAATCCTCCAATTTACTCATAAGTAAATATAGTAAGTTTACTTCAGTGGTTTAATTCTGACAAGCGTGGCATTAATTCTTTAAATTTAGCTAAGATCCATTTCAGAAATAGTAGTACAATATCAAGTTACAGGCAGGAATAACACTTTCTTTGAAGACACGAGAGCAGCTCAATTTCAAACCTGTATGCAAATCACTAATAAATTGTTCAGAAAATCTAATCTGTATAAGGGTAATTTCATGTGCAAATTCTAAGAATGTTATTTTAATAAATGGATAATTTTTGTAGGAAAACCAATTTAGAAATCTGAATGTTCTCTTATGGGAATTTCAAGCAAAACAAGGAAACCCAAGTAAAATGTAAAACAGATTTCAGGGGAGTAGAAGCTTGTCGTTTACTGTTATACATACAAGTTATGTCAACTAAATCGCATTTATTGTTCTCAGACCTGCCAACCCCAGCAAATCTGAAACAGTGCAAAGCCTAATTAAATAATTAACTTAATTTGTTGCTCAGATAATGTAAACCAGCACCACTGTACTATAATTTAGGATTTACAGAATATTTTTATTCATATTCTTTAGAATTTGATAATCTAAAAAAAATATATTCAGCTTAATTCCTTGAATTATTTGCAAAATAATGTGTCAAAATACTATTTTTAGTGATTCCATTCTTTTGAAATTTTTGTAAATAAAATTAAATCAAAGCAGTGTCGTCCATGCGGTCTCTCTTCGAGCATTTTGTTCAGACGATACAAAGTTATCTGAATTTTAAGAATTTTCAAGCTCCATGGATATGCGCACTTTCCTACTGGAAATCTATCTATTTACAAGCAACTCAGACCAAATCAATACAATGGATTTCTCCAGCAGTGAAGATTCCTGGAATTCCTGTTTCTACTTGCAGTTACAAGAATTACATTTCACAGATGAAATTTCAGTGGTGTTTTTCTTTAATTTTCGCATCTAATGCACAAAAGTCTTAAGTAGGAATACTTTTAACTGTTCATATTAAGGCTAGCTATGACTTTCTGCCTTAATTATTATGCAACCAGATTAAAATAATAATTATTTAGTTTTCATTAAGTCATTCTCTCTTTATTTTAAACTCAGAATGCTATCCTCCCTATGTATTATGGTAATTGATTATACATATTTCATTAATGTTTAAATTAACATTTTATTCTCCAATTTACCTCAGCATTTTTGGGTAGATTTAGGGTCTAGCTATTACAAAAGTAACAAGTTTCTTCCGATACAATCACTACAGAGAACTGGTGAAGTTTTTGCACTCACCAAAGACTACATTTTGCCTGACAGACAAGTGAGGATTTGTGACCCCCAAATATAAAGGTGTGCACAAAATTTCTCAATGCCAATTTTGGCACTTAAATTTTCAGAAATAATGTGCTATTGGGAAAGTTGCGAGTTATTTCCATAGGGTTGACAGATCTGTTACGCTATAGGACAGTTAATATTCCAATATCATTCTCTGATTAATGAATTCTATAGCAGTTTACATTTTATATCTTAATAAGAACAGGTAATCTACTGCTGCTACTTTAATGGATTTTATTTCCCACTTTCTATTTGAACGACAAAATCTACAAGTGAGTTTATGAGTTCCCATTAAAGTCTGCACTTGTTTAAAATTGACCAGTCTTAGTCAAGATTAAAGTGAAATCCAGCCATTCTTTCTTTCTTTTTTTTAATATTCTTTATTTCAAGACAGACATTATTATTATTATTATTATTATTATTATTATTATTATGTATTTACACCGTTTAAAGTTTTTTTTAAAAGTGGCAATAGCTGCTACTATCCATCATGTAGAACACCCCAGCACTCTGGACCATTTTGATCACTCACAATAAGAGATTTTTAATGACCCATTTTTGGCAGCTAAAGAAATACAGAAAATCCTCCAAACTATCCACTGTCATCATACACTTTCCATTTATGAGAGCTGCAAATCTCTATCTCAGTCACGAGAGTCTATTATTCATAACGATGAAAAATAATGACGCTTAGTAACATTGACCATTTTTAAGATGATTGTGAAGTAGTAAATTAATAATAATAAAAAAAATTGTCACTTCTGGAGAAAACATTTTTTCAAAAGGCATACATTAAAACTTTGATACATTGTACATAAACAACCAATGAGCAAGAGAAAAGACAAAGCAGAAATATGTATGTTATAAAACCATGGTCCTTCTGGAATAACACTCTGCCCCATCCGCTGGTAACTAACAAATATTGATTCTTCAGCACCACTGTAAACTTAGCTTCCTTAATAAAGAACAAACAATTAATAACTGAAAAACAAACAACAAAAACAACCCCTTATAGGCAAGTTTTTTCCTAATGGTAACTTGTCAAACTTAACATTCATACAAGAAATGTAAAAGTCTTAAATTCTAAAATTTTAACGATTACAATGAGAATATTTCACAAATTTCAGGAGAATGAAGGTGTTTGTTATTGATATTCATAAAATACAAATTGATCATGATAAAAGGGTTAAGATAACTACAATTGTATTATCAACTATTTTTATATCATCATACAAGACATTTATCAAAAATTGTTAAGAGAATAAAAAAAAATACGTATTTAATAGAAAATGTAGAAAGATTTTGAAATATGTAGCATTAAAAAAGTATATATTTATTCAGATAATACTAAATATGACGACTTTAAAAAAAAAGAAAATTAGGAAGATTGAATGTAGTTGATTATTTTCAAATCTACAATAACTTAACATTTCATTTCTCAGTTCATTTTATCAAACTTAATTAAGTATTAACTAGTTACTTAATTTTGCACTAAAGAGAATGTACCATCAGTTTGATTTAAAAATCAGTTAACACTAAGATTATTAACTACCACAATTAGTAGAAAGAATACAGAAATTAGCTTAGCAAAATGTAAGGTCCATCTGATTTCCAGTATAGTAATCCCATATTATTTATGCTAAAAGCCAATCAAATGCATAGAAAGATCACAATTTTAATATTAGGTCGTTACAAAAGTTTTGATGGTTTTTTACCGCAACAATGAGACTTCATATTGTTGCTGAACATGAAGTTTATTAATCAATGTAAGCTCCACTACAATCAATACATTTCTGCCAATGAGTTACAAGTGCATTTATACCATTTTGAAAAAAATCTGCATTTCTGGAGTTGATAAACCATTGGAAGGCAGTTTCAATTGCTGCTTGGTTAGAGAAGCATTTCATACAGAGGATGTCGAGATGTTTGTAAAGGTGGTAGTCTCTGTGAGAAAGATCTGGTGAATAGGGTGGGCGAGGGAGAACTTCGTACTCCAAAGTGTTCAGTTTCTGAAGAGTCACTTTAGCAACATGGGGACGAGCATTGTCGTGGAGCAGGATTGGGCCTCTTCGATTCACCAATGCCAGCTGTTGTTGGGAGAGAATCTGATGAACAGTTAATTCACGACAGTACCTTTCAGCTGTGATGGTTTTGCCAGGTCGCAAGGTTATAGTGGATGACACCAGTTGCAGTCCACCAGACAATGACCATGACCTACTTTGGGTGGAGGGGTTGTGGAATGGTTAGGCACCCTGTGTCTGTTAAGCCACTGTGCTGATCATTTGCCATTGTCGTAAAGGATCCATTTTTCATCATAATGATTTGGTCAAGAAATGGGTTGTTTTTGTTTCAAACCATTTTCTTAATTTGTGCCATACTTTTATAGTGAAGCATAGTAGTTTCAACTGTAGAAAAAAATTAGTCTACACCTAGAATGATTCTTTTGGAAACCTCATTCAAATAATCTCTTAATACCCAGTAGAATAAATCTAATATTTTCGACCCTATTAAATGTTTAAAAAACTGAAAACATTACAGAAAATATGCTAAGATCTCTTTAAATAATTTTCTTAAGACATGAAGTCCTTGGTTTATTCACTAACAGAACTGCTTGGTTTACTATTCCTAGCTTTGTTAGCAGCCAAAAATGTACTGAGCATTGTTTTTGTTTTGTTATTAATACTTTCCATACCTTTAGTGAAAATGTTTTCCAATTTACTACCTTCCATGTATTAAGTATCTATTGAGAAAAGCAATGAAAAACCACCTCAACTATTCCTCTCTGGTATGGCTCTAAAAACAGCGCCATGATGAACTTGCCTGCTGGTCAACAACTACTAAATGATGATTTGGAAAACTTTAGTTTTTAAGTATTAATTTGTTTTTCATTGAAAGTCCAGTCTAATAAATTCAATGCCATTTCTATTTCTATTTTATTCTGTATTAAACCCAGAGTAGATTTTTGCATCATCTAAAAACTTTTATATTTAGATCTACTAAAGTAGCAATAACATTTACTTAAATCAGGAACAAAACAGAAAAACTGATTCAATTTCAGGTCATGTCTTAAATGTGTTTTGCAACTAAAAAAGAGGAAATATCTTTAAAGCAATATAATGTAGATAAAGCATACACTCTAATAGGTTTATTACTGTTGACACTTGCTTATAAGACAAACTTCCCCTTTCTTGGACAAAATACCGTAACTTCAGCATTGACCCTGCTATAAAACAAGGCCAGAAAATTAAATTTTGAAAAGTAAAAGCAACAACCTGTCACAAGCAGTATTGCTCACTTTTGACAAATACAGTAAAGCCTGATATAATGGAAATGTAGTCCATTATCCTCAAAATAAAATGTTTATCATACAGGTGGTCACTGATTAAATCAGTTTTTTTATTGGATAAATACACTGGCTTGAGTTGCACCATCATCATCAGGTTGTTGCTGTATCAATGCATTGTTCTGTTACAAATCTGAATGTTAAATGGATAGTAATTTTTTTATTGAAACCACCTCTTAAGATTGCCTTGGGCACTTTTGAGTCAACAGATAAGGTACCCTAATAAAACACTGCAAGTATATTGCAGTCACACGTGAAAAAAATGCACTGAAATTCAAGATGGTGGCATATTATAATGCATTCAATAGCCAAATGACTTATAATTTCTAATTCAATTACTTAAATCACAACTGATAAATATTTTATTAATGTGACAGGCACATAATGTGTAAACACAACAGCCTCCTAAAAAGGATGTTAAATATTGCAGTGCTGATTTTTCCTTCACTGATAAAGTAGTTTGAAATCTGGAATTTCACTTTATATCTCAGTTATAAGACTCAGACATTTCAAAAATGTCAAAAAAAAAAAAATCTTATGAACAAGTATCAACAGTATTTTAAAGAACTTATGTGAAATAATCGTATTTTCAATAACAATTCTAAAAGCCAAAAACTTTCAGTAAACTTTCTTTTTAAATATTTAAAGTTATTTTCTCTTTAGATAGATTTGGAATAATCAAAAGAAAGAAAAAGCTAGTTGGCTAACTTGATTGGCTTGAATATCTAGATTTATATTCTTTTAATCAAAAAAATAAAACTTGTTTTATAATGTAAAAAAGACTTCACAGATCACTGACATTAGATATAGTCAGCAGTTACTATTAAAACACTCCTCTCAAATTATCTCAACTATTAACCTGCAACAATTTTGGACCGTACCAGGTTTTAACATTTACAGATGTTATAAATTTATGGCTGACAAACTTTCCATCTTTAATAATAACAGCAGCAAATTAAAACAAGAGAGTTTATTTTAAGTCTGTGTTCACTTCATTCAGTGGTTGTCACTTTCTGTTTAACTCTACTCTGAAGGATTTACTAAGAGAGGGAAGAAATTTCAGGTTTTACCATGGTCATGTAAAACAAAAAGATAACACAGCTTGTGACCTCAGAGAACACTGATCGAATAAAACCTTGTTTATTGAGCCAAGAGTTACCATTATGCCATATATCAACATCAGAAGAGAAAAGTTTGCACATTAACTAAGTCTGAATTCTACATTTTTTTTAAAACTAACTAGTTTCCATTTCTTTTATCAAGAGTCGTAGAATCGTGACTTACCTTTCTAAACACTGAAGACAATTCTTATGAACTCCTGTAGATATTGCAGCAAAAACCGAATAATTTTACATAAGGCACTACTAATAGAAAATACCAAAATCAGTCAAGTAAACCACCATAACTTATTTACAAAAATTCTACCTACGCACACCAAGATTTGAAGTGACTTCCCTACAAGTTAATGACTGCACATGTGTTTCTAGTTTGTGGATCACTAAAAGTGTTATAAAACATGGATTTTACAAATAATCCTTCTCCAAATAAAACAATCTTTTATATAGCAATTAAAATAAAGACCCTAATGCACTAGATAAATATTTTGTGTATGATAGCACATTGCAACAAAAATGACTATTAGCTTGCATTAATTTATTAGTAATTGTAAGGGATGAAGCTGCAACTTACTGAACTAACTTGCAATAGATAAAAAAATAAAATCAATTTTCTTATTATAGTAACATTCCAGTTGCTTTGTATTTGTTGTTAAGCCTTCCCCCTTTAAACAGTAGTTCTTATTTCCTACAATAGATTGCTGTTTCAAACTAAATTTAAAAACATGCAAGCACTAAAAGTTTAATGCCAACACTTTCAGGCCTTCAGAAGGGAAACCTAACTAGACAGACCCTTAATACAAGCTCTTTGATCTGTCATTTACATTGATTAATAATGCCCCTTCCAAGAATTACTACTGCTTAGCAATAAACTTTTCAAAAATGAAATTAAGCTGAAAGAGCAAATTTGACTATAATGTTACTGCACCCACAATACAATAAACAATTTTAAACTTAAAGCAGTTGACAGAATGAGATATGACCTTTATCTGACATTATACTTAAAATCGATCTAAAAGATAGCTGTCAAAAGGTAGCGCTTTTTAAAATAACTTAAAAATCATCAAGAGTAAATAAAATAGCAAATGGATTATTTTAAATACAAAGTGATATTAAGTCACAACTCAGAAATATTTTGGTTATCTTAGGTGAGATTTAGTAACCTAACTTACCCGTTCGTCTCATTCTTTTGAAGCATTCTTCATCTAGATAGTCCTCCCTTGTTCGTTTACGACCTCCCACCTGTTTATAGTTATGGCAGACTCCATGATCCATTAGAACATCTGACCAGCTAGGCTGAATTCCAGGGTTTGCCAAAACTGTATTTGCAGACACATTGCAGACACCTTCTTCAATGTCCATATCAGACTGATTTTCTGAGACTTCTTTGGAAGTAGTGGCAAAGCACTGATTATTTCTGTTGCCATTTCCAGAAAACGCTCCATCATTCAACCCTTCAAGGTGGCCCTTTTCTGGTTGGTCCAGAATTGTGGGAACAGCTGCATGTCCCTTAGTAGCTTGTTCCAAAAAATTAGCACATTCTATAAATCCATAAGACAATGCTAATTGTCTAGGTGTCAGTCCACTATAATTTTGAATGCTGAAAAGAATAGTATTTGTTTTATTGGTTATAATACCTAATATAATGATCTTGTTGAATTGCACAAACCAACAATCTAGTTTTTTCAGTATAGTAAAATCTGTATCATGACTAAATGAGATATTAGCATTTTTCAAAAATCACACATTTGCTTCACTATTTCTAATGGAAACTACAATGGAAATAAATTTGACAGATTAATCAGCTCTTGTGGCAAAAAAAAAAAAATAATACAATTAACTGTTTATTTGCAATTCTGAATGACTTCCATAAGATTGTCAAAAAGGGCTGCCACACAGAAAATAAAAGTTTTATAGTATTTTCAACTGTGTACAGAAAATATACCTAAAATAGGATGCTTACTGGATGGACATTATCAGTGGAAAAATTCTATCTGAATTACCCGTCAAATTTAGAAATAAATTTTCTAACTTGCACTATCAGCAAAAGCAAATGACTTGTCTTATGCTCGCATACATTTTTCTTTGAGCAATTTAAGAAATGGAAAATATTCTCTGAAAAATCCTACTAGGAGTCTTTGTGCTAGGAAGATATGTCCACTGCAAACACTGCCATAGCATTGATTAATATTATCTGTTAGAGTAATATAATATATAGTAGTAAACTTTTTCTCCTAGAAGCCAACTCCCCAAATGCTTGGATTTTTCTTCCTCCTTAGCCTGGATGTTCCATTAACATGGTGAACTCAGAAAATCTGCCCATCTATTTGAACCATCACATCATATACAAATCAGTTTATGTGACAAGATGGGCCAAATCCTGAACTGCAACATGAATTACAGCAGTGGGAAGCAGATGAAGCACAAAACATCTATGAAGTCTATAATTACACAATTAGCTTTTCGAAATACAAAAAGTGTTCTAAGCATACAAAACTTTCACAAGGTTAATCAATCACTTAAAGTAATGCTATCTTTTTCTTATTAAAAAAAGAAAGTCAAGGCACCAAAATTAGAAATCATGCCAAATTTGCAACAGTAGTAGTGCAAGGTGTTTTCAGTGCTGTACACAGACCCTAACAGCAAGGCTAAATGACTTTATTATAACTTGGAAACTACTTTTCAGTCTCTTCAATTAATGCATGATGGCAAGAGCCAAATGACTGCAAGTTAACTTTGCTCAACCAACAACCAGCTAAAATGGATATTTTATTTTATTTTTTAAAAAGTTAATTAAATTTATTGTGTTTATTTATATTCTCAGTATAATTTTTGTTCAAAATATGAAAAACTGGAGGTTAAAAAGCACTTAGAATCAGTGAAAGAACTTTCTTAAATAATAAACATGCAAGTAGCTGGTCAATTCACATAACCAAACTTTTCATACCCAACATTATTGCAGTGTATACCTAAACATCAACAAATGTATTTTGTCCCAGAACCTAGTATTAACAAAAATGTGAATTATAAATATTACTACTACTACTAAAAAAAAAGTTTACCATCTGGTATCCAAATCCCACTTTCAGTATTGCCACTGAGGAAAATCCAAAATTGATACAACAGCTGTCATTTGGAAATTCTATACTTTATACTCTAATCATCACTTAGTAAATGTTTTGATTCTCAACTAAACCTACAAAAATTCTTGGTAGTTACCCCAAAGTCCTTAAATGAACAATGAGGCAAACCTTGAGAATTACAAAATTATCATTTTCTTTTATTTTAGAAAAGTAGCCAGTTGTTTGCTATCAAATAGAGGATTTTCTCTGGTTATTATAGAAAATTCTGGCAAGAGACTAACATAAAAGACAATACAACTGCAAAATGCCTGAGCTCCCGACTCATCCCACCTGGCACTTCTATGAGTCATTCAAAAAAAGATGACAATGACTACAGAATGCTGTTTGTAAACAATGCCTTAAAAAAAATTTATTATTTTTTTTTTGCTTACTGTGACACCACACATACATTAATTTCACATTGGTACATGTCCACAGAAAAGGATGGTGATCATTGAAAAATGATTGAGTGTTCCCTAAAGCCATACACATCTATACCCAAGTATTAAAAGATTCCAGTTACAGCAAAGAATTTTAGAAGCAGCACCACCAGTGATTGGTTGACTAGTTCACAAGAAATTAGTTTATGCACTTAGAAACTAGAACTATTATCAACAGTGCATTATCAGTTATGAATTCTCACTGATTATGAGAAGTTACAAGGTCTGTTGTTATAGGTAGAGCTGTACTGCTATTTAGATACAAAATTAGCAAGTATAAAGAAGAAATAAGTTCAATACATTATGTTATAATACCAATTAAGGTTGCATAACTAAAAATTAGAACAAAGTTCAAAAGTTACATGGAGCACCTTAATTTTGAACCTTGTGAGACCAGCAAACGACAACACTCCATACTACCAGTTCTTGCAGCCTTATGTACTGGAGTCTCTCCACGATAGTCCTGAAAAACAAGATAAGAAAAAAATTTTTTTAAATTTATAATTTTTTCATTAACAAGTCAGTTTACATGGCCATTTTATGAAAGTAGAATAATAATAATAATAATCATCAATGTCTACAATTGTAAAAATACTTTTTGTTCACTTCTGTCTTCAGCAGCAAATGCTACACCAACCAAATTACATTAATCCTTTCTAGGGAAACTCAGCTACTTTTGGTTAAGCTGTGATGAGTTATTTTATGATTGCTTCTGTCTTACATTATAGATCAAGGACCAGTATCCTTGTGTGGTTTATCACTTAGTTCTGCCACAAACATATACTTACTCATGCAAGCTCTGTTATAGCAATCATACGTTATCTACAATATGCAGTCTGACACTGATTCAGAAAAATTGCTATGTGCCTGATTTCAACAGCGATTGTAGCAAATGCAACAAGGAGAGAAGATTCAGTGGAGTTAAAGTCACTCGCAGCCAATCAAAGTGCCAATATTTTCTCAGCTCATTAATATTTGGATTAATGTCATTTATGATGTCAAACCAGTTCACTTTTTTTTATCAACACACCACAAATAACTTTTTCCACTACATTGCAAAAGAGACCAATCAGTACACTGTACAAATGCAGCAGAAGAAAGCCACATCAGACACCACCACTGGTCTTTTTTCCATTCCATACAGTAGCAATTTTAGAGTACGGACAACATGTATACGTAGCAGAGAATTCAAAGATCATGATATTAAAGAGATTCAAGTATTGGCACCTCTGTGACAAGTCAGGCACTTGCCTTTGATGCTAATAGACTGGCTGCAGGCAAAGTACCAGATGCACAAGAGCATTACTGATGAAGCCATGTTAACCTTCAAAATGCCACATACAGTACCTCCACATGAAACCAACCAAATGAGCACAATGGTTATATCAACTTTGATACACATCAGGAACCAGCTTGCAAGTCATCAAAGCCTAGGAGCACGTGTGGTAGGGAAATTGTCTGCATGGAAAACATCACCTACTTTCGGAGAGCTTGTGATCTGGCCATAAGTGGCATGTGAAATGTAATGTTGCAGAATAAGAACTGCAGCACAAGTTCAAAGGTAGGAGTAGACTGTTAATCAATAACGGGGCATGTTATGCTTTGTGTTCAACATGACCATCATCAATGCTTTCATACTGTACTCTGAGACCAACTCAAGACAGGAACCAGATCTAGAAAAACCAGAAGCATCACACCCACAGACTTTAGGTTGGATGTTGAAGTGAGGGGTGGCTTCTGCTCCAGGAAACTGAAGTCTACCAAAAAAAAAAGCCCTGTGGTGTAAAACTCCTCTGGTTGTCTATCTCTGTACCATTTCCCTGTACAGAGTGAAATGCTTCATTGGATAGTGACTGAAAATCAGTCATCACCTTTTCACTAAAATTGAATTTTTCTTTCATTTTCTGGACACCACCTTTTCATTCGGATTACTGATCTGTGAAGTAGTGCATCTTATTTGAATCATCCCATAACATCTTAGCTTCTTTTTAATAACTTGAATCTAGTCTGTGCATTTTTTTGCAGTCACTTGCAATTCCCTTCCCCTTTAAGCTTCAGAAAGGATGAATCTTAAACTACACTCAAGACATGCTGGTTCAAATGGTGACAGATTTCTTTTTTTCATTTAGAGTTATCACAAAAGGGCAATGGTTCATAACCCATTGCAGTTTGCATTAGTGATCAGACTACTGTTACTGCGATGGTTTGTTTAAACTGCATCTGAGACCCGAAAGAGATTCCTTTTAAAGCTGACACAATTGCTTAAGTTAGTGACATCAGACTCTTAAATTCTTTTTATGTTTGCATTTACTTGCTCTCTTTCCTGACTGCTAACCCTCCTATTCTGCCATTTAGGTAAAATGGCATTTGTGTATCGTATCTATTTATGCCATACTGACTGATAAATCGACTGACTTTTAGATGGATCGTATTGATGATCTCAATTTTAAGCAAGATGCAATATACAACTTCAAAAATCTTTGATTAGTTTTATACAAAAACTAATTACTCAGGTTTATTAAGATAAAATTATGGCTACAAGTTTTCTACCCTCATTTATGCCTGGAAACACTGACCTTTTGAGACTGGACATAATGTCTTGAGATTCTAAGGGAGAACAACAACAAAAAAAAAATAATAAAAAAATCCTCATTTATATACATAATGTTTCAGATGAAACCCCTATGAAAATTAATTTCACACTATTCTTTAATACAATTTCTGAGCTAATAAATTATATTTAAGAAAGGATTTTCAGATTTTACTCTTTGGTAAAATCTCCATTTAAAAATAATTAGCTGAAAAGAGAGAAAAAAAATCAAATGTAAAATCCCATAACTAAGGTTGAATAAAAACAATGCATTGCTTCAAAGAGTAATCATTAAAAATTATATGTCAAAAGATCAGATAAAGACTCATTTCGCTTTAGAAAAACTTTCAGTTTCTGACTGAATATAACTTCTCTAAGTATCCTGCATTTTTAAGTTCACCCCGTTTATATTCTCGCTTGCTAAACTATAATTCTTTCAGAAACTCCATATAAGAGCTCACATAATGGCAGTCTTTAGGTTAAATTTTGTCAGCATATATAATCTTGTTACAAAATGAGTGCTCCCAATCTGAAAAGGTAACTTCATCTCCCAACAATTTGTGTAGTAACCGTGCTGAAATATAATAATATACTTTATTATACAGAATGCACCCATGGTTAACAACAGGCAAACAATTTTAAGTCTTTGAAAAAAAAAAATTCTTGAGTTACCATATACTGAGTTTCATTTGAGAAGGAAGATGCATGATGTTCGGAAGCAAAAGCTCCTACCTGCATTTCAATATCTGCACCTGACTGCAGCAACCACTGAAGACAGTGGGGATGCCCAGCATAGCTTGCAACATGGGATGGTGTCTGCTGTGTCATACAGTTCTTGATATCACAGTTGGTACCAAGGCCCCCAACTGATGCAAGCTTCCTCAAGCAAGCCAACTACAATGTCAAATAATAGGAAAAAAAAGAAGAAAACAATTAAGAATTTTCAATAACCAGAGGCTATAGTACCTGACGATTGATAGCAGCACCTATCTGTAGTAACCATTTCAAACAATGAGCATGACCAGCATATGCACCAATGTGGACAGGGGATTGGTTGAATCGTTCAGTAACCACATCACAAAATAAACCAATGCCATCTAGGTGCATCAGACAAGTCAACTATAGACAAACAAAATAAAAGGTAAAAAAGAAAAATCCTTTCAGAGTTTGATGAAATTTCTACTGAAATCACACTAGCTCCAAAGCTACAGGGCCTAAACCACATGCAGAGCTCCAAAACTTAAAATAAAAAATAAAGCCAACCCATCTTCTGAAAATGACTGCAGATGAAGTGGATTTGCTGTTCCCTAAAGTCTTGCAGCCACTCCAAACAATCTGCTGAGCAAAGGCCAGGCAGTTCAAAAGACAATCACTTTATTAGAGATTGAGTCTGCATGAGCAACTTTTTTACTTTCTGTATCAAAAGTTTTTGTTGCAAGGTTTACTTGTTTCTGCTAACAGTAACCCTTTTACTTCACTCAGACTTCTGTTCTTATATTTTCCATGGCATGCAATTGTCATTTCTGCTCACACGTGGTTTACTTGCTTTTTGAGATCATAAATCAAGAGTACATCTTGTTAAGACTTAATAGTTACCAAAATGAGCACTTGTGAAACAGGGTAACTGCTTCTGCTATCTTGGCATGGAATACAACCAGAATAGAATAA
Organism: Nautilus pompilius; assembly: GCA_018389105.1. Taxonomy (NCBI): domain Eukaryota; kingdom Metazoa; phylum Mollusca; class Cephalopoda; order Nautilida; family Nautilidae; genus Nautilus; species Nautilus pompilius. The sequence continues at coordinate 232,176 of JACATO010000373.1, read as the reverse complement.
GCATTCTATTATCTTCAACAGAGTTCTCTCTATGAAGATGTCCACACTCAATAAGCAACCAAAAAAATAAAGGGAGCAAAATGACCATATGGTTCTGAAAATAAATGTTTGCAAGCTAAACATGAAATGGCCATCTTGTGTTGGAGGGATAAAAACCAGCCAACAATACATGCTACAGAGTGTTCATCCATGTATTTTGAAAACATCATATGGTCATTTTAGCCTACCAAGATTAAATTAAATGTTAACATGAGAATGTAAAGCAACTTTATAAACAGCAAAAAAAAAAAAAAAATTTCATTTTATCCAACAGAATCACTAAGCATTTAGTTTTTTCAATTTTCAACTTGTGTATATCACTGCCTAAACCAGCTGTAGCATTAGCAAACTAGTGGTTTACCAATACTTAGAGAAACGGAGCAAATAGCCATTTCATTGAGCCTTTATATTTCAATATGAAATACTGATCCCAGTTTGCTTTGATCAGTGTTATTATCAACTAAGTTTAAAATCTGTTTTATTCCTTTTAATGAAGCAACACTTCCATATATTTAAATTTAGTGCATGTATACAAACCAAATTGTGTGCAAAATATACAATTGCTTTTGAAGATATCTTGTAAAAGAAAGAATTTTAAAAAAATGTTTTAATAGCTCAATTAATTATCAATATTTAAAGGATCTTCCACGAGAGCTGAATTGGATTAAGGCAAGCAAAACCGTCTTGCAGTTAATGGTGAAAGTGACAACTACAGCATTTCAGTAAAACTCCAAATATATAAGTGGTTCTAGTGGTCTGGTCTGCGCCAACTCAAGATGTTCTCAGTATTGTCCCTCACCTACTACATCATAGTTGTACTATTTTCTGACACTGCACCTGGCCACTGTATTCCAAGACTCTTTGATAACCCCCCCTCCCAACTCAACTGAAAATAAATCAGATTCAAGCACACAAGAGGATATTAACAGGCCGAGACTTAATGAGGCAGAAACATCTCAGCCCCCAGTGGTGCCTAATGGGGGACACACACAAAGTGGCCTTCAATGGTAAACCAGGAATAACAATGTAGGGTTTCCATGACTAAAACTGTGTCTGGATGCAAGGAGGATTTCCAAACACAAAGAAATCTCCACCGACATTGATCTGCAAGACGGTCAGCAGCAGGTCACAATCCGCAATAGCGGTTCTGTCTGTCTGTCATCTCACCACGGATTCGATCAGTTCGTCTATTCCGGCATCCACGACTCAAATTTCGAAGAATTTGGATGCTTCCTCTCAAAAGCAGATCAACCGGGTCTCGCCTATCGCCGCACCCAGCAAATACAGTCTGTTTTTTTCCCCCAATTCCGAATGGTTAAGTCGTCCGTCGTGAGTAACGAGCAGCAGCAGTTCTCATCATCGATCCTTTCGTGCCAGACCCCACGGGATGGAGGAGGAACCAAGAGCTATCGCCAGAGTCTGCCGGCGAACGAACAGCGGCCATTGGTCGTTCACCAGGGACGGACGGACGGGTCAGACAGTAACAGGGGTAGGGGTGGGGAGCTGACCACAGCAGCTGTAAAATAGAAACGGAAAACGAAGGAAGACACTGGGAATGGAGGAGGGGGGGGGAGAGTTTGAGGACGGTTTCAGACTCGCCCAGCCGTCGGAGCGATGGTCGTCTGGTCCTGCGTCCCGGCCGGCGGGTAACGACGACAGACAGAACAAAGCCGAACAGCTATCTACTTCTGAATAAAATCGCCTTCTGCGTTTTCGTGTCTGGTGATTCGCCAAATACATAAATTACCCGCCGCGACCAGACGACTTCTTCTGCCGGTTCAGCAGGGCCGACATTTGGGAGGGGAACAAGCAACAACACGGAAGGGACAGAGACGGCCATTAGCCCTGGCTGCACTTACCTTCCCGAAGTAGGCGGCCCAGTGGGCCGGGGTCCAGCCGTAGAAGGAGTCCTCCTTGTACAGCTCGTCGTCGCCGTCCACGCCGAGCAGCAGCACCTCCCGCAGCCGGCCCAGGTCGCCATCACGGCAGGCGCAGTGCAGCGGGTACTGCGACCTCAGAACCTCCTCCCGGCTCTCCGACCACGAGCACAGGTCCTGCGCGTCTCCCATCGGGGCGGCGGCGGACGAGGGATTTATTGCTCGAACCCCAAAAACAAAACTATAAGCAAACAAGGTGAAAGTAGCTTAAAAAAAGAGAGAGACAAAGAAAGATGAGGGGGAGGGGGGAACTATGGAAGAATCCCGCCGAACCAGCGTCTCACCGACATCCGGGGACTTTTTGTTTGTTTTCTCTCCCCCGCGCGCGCGCCGTTACGTCACCGGGAGGAATCTCGTGCGCGGGCGCGAGACTTCCCGAGCCGTGTCGGTCGGCTCGCAGGTGTGTGTGTGTGTGCGCGCGCGCGCGCGCTCGAGTAAGTATGATCGAGGGGGGTGCCGGGAGTCTGGCGGGCACGTGGCCCGTCCCTCCCCCCCCGCCAGGGTGGGGTTGTCAGCCTGACTGCGTCGGGGCTCCGTCCTCTGATGGAGCTAATTGCAAGTATCTCCCCGCCCGCTCCCGCTCTCCCTCTTTGCAGCTTCATCCTCGAAACGAATCCCGCCCTCGTCCGGACGTCAGCTAGTTTCCTAACCCATCCCCCACCCCCCCGGGGGGAGGGGTCGTCACCCTACAACACGAACGAACCATCTCTCGTCCCCCCCACATGTCTGAGCATCGTAATAACTCACACACATTTAATCTGTGGTTAGAAACACAAGACCATTATGCAATTCCTTGTATAAGAAATATGTTAGGTGCATTCTTAAGTTCAGTAGTTACGAAGAAACCATAGTGACTGATTAACTCACCCCTAATGACTACAGGATAGTAATTTATTCCAGTCAACAATTAATAAATATGTAGATCTGATATCTGGCTGTGCCAGAGTATAAGCCACTCTGTAATTGACCCCTATTATTAACCGCAGACAGCTGCTCCATACACTTACCTTAAAAATTAAAAAAAAAACAACCTTTAGTAGGTTATCCTTTACACGTCAAGAATTGAAACTTGGTGGTTCTAATGTTTTTAATTGTTTACTTGTTTCTAAGACCTGGAAATATAACAAAATCATGGTTATCTTGCTAATAAATCATCGACTCCATGCCTACCCAGTGAATCCAAGGTATGGAATGAGGCAGGAATCTATACAACAGAATTAAAACCGCTCTACTTTTGTGTTTGATACTCCGGTTAATCAATTTATTTGCTTTGTTTACAGTTGAAATGCCCTGCTCTTCACATTTGAGCTTTTGGTTGACTATCACTGAGCTCTTTTTATGAAACCACATTTTCTTGTTTAATGTCTCCCATTTAGCGGCACTGGAACTTTCCCCGTTTCCTGTTTGGATACTCTCATATCTTCATAGCTTTAATTTTCAGTTTTCTATGTAACTGACCAATCTAATAAAAGTATTCAAATTTACCTGAAAAGTATTGCTTTCTTTCTTTCAACATTAAAACTAGCACATACTTTAGTTAAATGCATTACCTTGATGTTTGTTCAGTAGACTATTTCTCATTTCTTAAGTAACCAATAATTTTCAAATGTTTAATTTACTTATAGATTTATATAATTTGCCCCCAGAATTCTCAAGGAAGATTTCTAAAAGCCAGGGATGTCAAATTACTATAGATGACTTCAGATAATTAGAAATACAGCAAAAAATGGCAAAGTATTGTAAAATATATAAGATGTTTGGATTGCAAAATGATTTTACTATTTATTCAGATATATTTACTTTCTAGGTATTACTGAATACTCATCTAAAATAGAAATGCAAATCCCAATAAGTCATGATCTTGACTTTAGTATTTAAAAAGATATCTCTCTCCGAATTCTATTTACAAGAGATCAATAGTGTTGCAACTAAGAAATAACTTTTGTGTCAGGTGGCCATTAGCTATGTTGCGGCAAGCAGGGCATCAGACAGCATCTGTGTTATCTAATTTCCTCGTTGGTTGATTTTTATTTTTTTTTTTTATCACAAATGGTTGATTATAGGCAATTTTAAAAAATCATCACTTTTCTCCACTTGTAGTCTGCTGCCACAGTTGGGCCACTTCCATCCTCTGCCCAGTCTGCTACAAGCAAAAGATATGATAATGTGCTGACTGACAGATAATCATGCAAAGGTTACATGGAGTTCTTGTCATTATGTCAAAGAATTTTGATTTTTTTGGGAAAATTTGTTAAAAAATTTGAAGTATTTTTGAAAGTTTGTGCCATTTTCTTAAATCATCATCCTCTAACCATTTGTCCTGTGGAGATCCCTAGCAAAAATTTGCCACAGTATCTCTTTAATTTAGGTAATATTTCAAACTCTCTGTTTTCTTTTTGTTCGAGTGAAAAGGTTTGAAGAAACTGGTCACAATTTAATTCATTTCGCCTCAACTTTTAAAAACTTTAAAGATGACTTGGAAATTTAAATATGTATTTTTCAGATATTTTGCAACATTTGCTGTAAATCTGAATTGCACACATATATTGCAATTAATCAGCATTTGTCTTATGTATTTTTTGTTGTTTGCAGTAATTAAACATTCCTTATAAAACCTGATAAATGGCATAATCATATTACCCCACCCCCCCATTTACAGTTCCCGACTTGTTCTGTCAATTCAAACATGACAAGTTTGCCTCTCACTAAACAGCTGAATGAACCTCTGTATTTGTCGTAAGCTGTTGGTATTTTTCTTTCAAGTATGGAAACCACACCTCTGCTAGTTATATATTATTAGATGGGAAAATCTTTATTACCTCTCCCACCACTGCTTATCAACAGCGATGATGCAAGATCAACATTAATGTATTGTTTACATGTGCTAATTTGTTTGTTTACTTTTCAGCCTTTCCATGACTAACAAATAATGGTAGACATGGAGGTTAGACCATTTGTGATGGTGTTTGGAGGAGTCCTGATTGCCTTTTTGTGGCAGCAAAGTCTGCTTTGTACTGTGGCGTCCATCTTGCTCTACCTGTCTGTCTGTGTTTTTGGAGCTTCTGTTGGTCTGAAGTGGTGTCTGACTAAGGGTCAGTATTATCGGCCAGCCCTCTCAACGCAGAGAGAGAGTTTGATCAGCATACTTGTACAGAAAATCACGGTAACATTTTAAAGTTTATAAGAAAGTTCATTTGTAAACCTTTGTGCAATGTGTTAATAATAGCAATTTCCCATTCTATCATGTCAGGGAAACTGGCTATAATTAAAGGGAAGTAATTGCATAATTTTCCTTTTTACTCTGAAATTTAAAATTCTCAATCAGTTTCGTATTTATTCATTTACTGAAATTCTTTACATTTTGCTTTCCTTTTTTTCTTTCTTTCTTTGTCAGGAGATGAAAGCTTTGTGTCAACTTGACTGCGAGAAAGTCACAATTTCCCAAAATGTCGATCAAGCAATCCAAGAGGTGATTGATTTGGTTACCAGTGATTTCATTCTAAGTTGGTACAAAGACGTGGGCAAGGATGAGAAAGTGGTTGTTTCTCTGGTTCAGTAAGTGAACCCTTAAACTTCCTTGTATATGGATGAGTTCATCTAGGAGTAGGAGACGGGTGGATAAATTAAGGAACAGAGAGAGAGAGGATAAGTCTGTGCGAAATACAGTGTCAGCAAGTACATGACTGATCTATTGAAACGTCAAGTTGTTTTCAGGGATATATTGTGAAGATTTTTTTTTTAAAAGAAAGAAAGAAAAAAGTAGATAGGGTAAGATAAGGAAAGTGAGTTTCTTTCATTTTTGTTCATTTTGTTTATTACATGTAATAGAACATAATACAATATAATTTGACAAAGCCCATCATTTAATTTCGCAAAAAATGTTTTTGAAACTCCATGCCATTGTATTCCTTGTATGCATTCTGTTTACCGGTTTCCACAAAGGAGTCTACTCTTATGAAGGAATGTATTGCTGTGGTTATCCTGCATGGCAGGAAAATCCTTACCACTCATTTTCATTGGTGGGCGGAACTCATGTGACTGGCTGGTAAAGTGGGTTCTCAGCCTTGGCTGACCACTAGGGTAAATATAAATGCCCTGTACGCTCTTTCAGTTTATTTAGTTTTGGAGTCATCAGAAGTGTCGTCAAACACCTTTGTTGCATCATGTAGACCCGCAGGAACGGACGTTGGTCTTGAATTTGGCTCCTGTATGACATAAGTATAAAAAAAGAAAAGAAACAAGCATCAATGGATAGTGCCATGAACACAGCAGCCCACAGATCTTGCATCAGGAGGGACTGATAGTATCAGCTGGGTATGCACTGTTCAGAATTGCTAGTATACTGTCTATAGTAAGTATACTTTGGCAGATCTATGCCTTGGCTGGAATTTTGCATGTGGTGGTGGCATTTTTTTTTGTTTTTACTGCTGATCCAGACATGACAGAGTATCCTCAGAAACACAAACTAGCAAACATCCAACAGAGAGACTTTTTAGAGACATGAACACTGCCTTTTTTTCCCCAGTGACCTCTTGTGGGCCAGTCCTACCAGTTAGGGGCTGTTTTGAGAGTTTGTGCTGTATGTCTCACTATGGTTTAGTCTATCCACATTTTGTGCCAGATTATGGCAGTACTGGTGTAATTGTTAGTAAAAGAGGTCTTGTGGTCGGTAAATAGCAAATCCAATAACTTCCATTGCTCTATGCAGCCACTGATTGGCACTGTCACTTAGATCCAATTGTATGGTTTATGATAACTACCCTACTACTACTACCATCTATCTGTATGCTTATCTATTTCTGGTAATATTTTTTTAAAGTACATCAGCATCTTATGAGAACAAAGTATTGTCATAGTTAAAAGAAACTAAATCCCACATTATGAAATCTGGAAACAACTCATTTTTATCTTGTATTTACTTTAGGATGACTTCTTTATTCAACAAGTTAACTGTCATCTGATGTCCATCGTCCTGTAAGGTCTAAAGAAAGCAATATGTGGCATAAGCTATTTGGTAAATAAGAAACCTGAAGAGGTATGATAATCTAATTTGGTTTTGCACCTAAAACAAGGTGTCTTGGTCTGTATGGAATAGACTGCGCTAAGTTTTTACTAATTTACGTATTCCACAAAAAAGGTATTTTGAGATAATTACAGGATTAACAAAATTATTATGCTATTTTAAAAAAAAAATTTTTTTTTTTACCGAAATAATATTGAATGCCACTTTCAAGAAAAAGGGATTTAAAATATTTGATGCAACTTATCCTGGTTGTCATATGCTAATTGGTTGAATTACTTGGTGCTTTTTGAGGCTACTCTTTTATATTAGAAAGAAATGCAACTGATTCCTGTTTTTAGTCTTTTGTTTGGCTGATAACACATCTAAAAATAATTTTGCTACAGAGAAAATTTGTAGATGCTGCATTCTTCACTGATTCATGAGGTGGGAAGAGAGGAATGCAAGGATGGTCTAATGGTGGCTCTATTTTTCTTTAATGAATAGAATACTCTCATTAGTTCCATTTAATTTTTTAATTAATATAACTACTCAGTGGTTATTTGGGGTTAGGCCACAGACATAATTTAAGAAAAACAAAGTTAAGTTTAGGAGACATTTGATGTCTAGTGTTGCAAATAGTATTTTAAAATTTTCATGTCTCCTAGAGTCTGGTCTTGTTAATTCGTTTATAATGTGGAGTGAGTGGCAACCACACTCTTAGATAGTGTAACCGGGTGCCACAAAAGATTTGAGAATACCAAACAACTTACCACCTTCACTGGCAGAACCATTAATCTGAAAAGTGATTTGCAAATCAGCTAACAAACCAGGTACCTACTCACTGCTAGGTATTTTTATAAGTTGTTTCACATGAAATTTTAAAGTAATCTCTTTAATTTACAATTTCTCAATTTGTTTTTCTTCATCTTTGGTGGCAAAGGCCAGCAAAAATAGTTCCATTTCTAACTTAGCTTTCTCTGTCAGTTTATATTTCTAACTGGAGACTTAATATTATTCTATTATTATTCAAATATCTTTGTAGAGCTGACATATGGCACATGGTGGCAGTTGTGAGTGATAGATTGTCAAAGATTGATGCTGTGAAATTTACCACACAGGACCTGGTGAACAGACTTCACCAACACTTCAAAGAAATCAGACTAGCTACCAAAAGGTACAGTGTTGGGGGGCTTATGCTATCATGTAGTCAGGTCCAATGTCATGGTAATATTTTTTTTTAGTATCCAGCTAATCTGAATTATATCTGTGTTTATGAAATCACTGCATACTGTAGTCTCTCTGATGCTTCTTACTTTAAGGGGAAATCCTGTTGATTATAAGAGTAAATATGGGTGCTTAATTGCTTTTTGTTCTCTAACCAGGTCTAAGGAATCATCATCCAGCTGCAAGTTTGTCCTTTATCCTTGGCTGGAGAACAGCGAAAAGGAAATCAGTTTTTTGAGAGTCCTCTGTGAGGCTGTGCTTGTTATCATCCTGCCAAAGAGTCATACTCAGTGCAGCATTGTCAGGCGCCTCCTCCGAGAAATATTCACTGTTTCTGGTAAGTAGATTCCAGCTTCCCCATCTATGGAAGTCATAGTTGTTGTTGCTTTTTTTTTACCCAAGAGGTTATCACACTAGGCTCCTGTGGCTGGAGGGGTCGGATTTCTGTTTTGTGTAAAGGTACATTTGCATCAAACATCAACATAATCCAGATTAACAATAATTGAAAGAATGAGTAAATACAAATAAGTAATAAATCCCATCACTTTAGTTTTTAATTAGTGCCATCTGTTCCTAGAAGTCTTGACAGCTTTTGATTGTGTAAAACATCTATCCTTCCAGTCCTGAAGCCAGCAATCGATCTGATGTGTGACCCTGACTACTTGAACCAGAAGTTGTTGTCGTACCTGACCTACCGGGCAAAGCTGTCCGAAGACACCCGCAGGACATACACATACTCGGCTACATACGAGGATTTTGTCAAGATGATTCAAGGTTGTGATGATATTGAACACCTAAAACAGATCAGGTGGGTGACAGTTTTCTCCTTTCTAGTGCATTTTATTGGGATGGGGTGGACCAACACGTGGGTACTTTAGTTGGTTTAACAGTGCTATCCTTGGTTCATTTTGCTTAGTTTTCTGTCAGCTGACTGGGTGAGAGTTGAGGGTCAACCAAGGACCACCTGTAACCTCTTCTGCTTGTATTTGTCTTCCTCAGACTCTGCAAAGATGGTTTTGTGATGATAAAACCACGGAAAAATTCTTGACACATTGTTGGCAAATTGACCCCTTTCCTGCCATTCTCCCATTTTAGTGAAGATTTGTTTTTGTAGCTGAAAGCCAGAACTCATTGCAGCATGCCAACCAAAAATGTGCTGCTAACATTCAACAAAGTCACCAAAGATGTCATATAAAGTAATATCTAAAGCAGTGCTGCTCAAAGTGGTGGTACGCGGACCGGTGCTGGTCTGCGAGTCATTGGCTGCCGATCCGCGACAAGTTTCCAAAAAAGAAAGAAACAATAGTATAATTTAACAGTAGCGCTTCCAGAGGGAGATCCAGCGGGCCCAGGTCTGCCACTTAGGCCAAATATCCCTTAACAAATTTAGAGTGTATGGCAGTTACATGAGAATAGATGTTATTATGAAGGCTGCAGAGATCATTTGTCCCACTGGGGTATTCATATTATCATATAACATGTAACAACAAAGATGTATTGATACTAGGGTGGCCAGACGTCTGGCTTTTGAGCATTCTGTCCTCCATCCGCCGACACCTCAAGCCGGATGTTAATTTGTCCTCCTTTTTGAGGTCTGACTAAAAATAATTATATACATCTCCTTAGGTACACTTAAAACAGCCGAAACTGAAGTCCACAATAACTATTAACGTATTTAACCTAATTTATTCATTATAATTTTTCATTTTATTACTTTATATATATATATACATGCTTATAATATCTTTGTTAGAAGGCTTTGCTAATTAAATATTTTTTATTTATATTGTAATATTGTATTACCTGTTTACAAAATAAATATAAAATAAAAAATGTGTCAAATTTTATTATATTCATTATATTTTTCTGATATAAATTAATATTAGTACAAATGTTCAAATAATATTTTTGGATCGTAAGCAAATAGTAATATGGCACAAATATGGTACTGGTCTGTGCCACATCAGATAGTTTGAGAAGCACTTCTAAATATTTGTTTGACATAATCCTCTGAAAAATTCCATGCACACAACAACTAATGATTTTCAGAAAGGATTGGCATACTACTAATGAAATTCAGAATACAGAAAAATAAGGCAAGCTGCTTTGATGGTTATTATAATCAATACTTAATGTAATTTAAGTTAAATTCTTTAAATAAATACAGTACAGGGTGGACCTGGTGTGGAATTTAACAATTGAAAAAACAAATTAAAAAATTTTTTTTTTTGCCATTTGTATCTATTATATTTTCTTGGTAATTGCATTTTACTTTTTCCTTGCTCTAGATTTGTGTAACTTTGTGCTGAGTGCGAAATATCGTTGATAAAGTAGCTCATCTCTCTCAATGAACATAGTATCGCACTCCTTGTTTTGCATAATTTGGAGGAATTAATTAAAAATATCTCGGTTCACATTTATATAATCCCAGTCAACCTGCTGGCTCTGTAGTTTCGTGTATAATCCCTGAGCATCTAGCAGAAACTGATGTGTATGCTTGATTGATTGATTTACTTGTGTTTTGAAAGGTTTAACATTATCACAGAGATAATGCAGTCGACAACCATCAACAACTGGAAAAAGGCGCAAGGTATGAACACAGGTAGGTAAAAAAAAATAATTTTTTTTTTGTTCTGCACATGACTTGTCTGCTGAAAAAAACAAAGCAAAAGCATTTTAGTGATGTGTGGCAGAGAGTGAGCACTGAAGACATGGTAATTTAGAGCATTATTTTATATTGCCCATATTTGCCAATTTTTAAAAATGATTTTATCTGGCTTATAGAAACCATAATACTATAAACAACTAATTAAGGGTTTTGATAGCAGAGATAGCCAAAAGAATTTGTGTGGCTATCTGCATTTTGAAACACACACATGGGTCTTGGTTATAAATCGGCTAGACTATTAGCATACAATTTTAGTAACAGAACTGTAAATGAATAAATTGCTATCAGTTGTAGTTGATTGTGATAGTGCAGTGCAAACCCATTTAAAATTCAAATTGATAGGGTCTGTCTTCTAGGATGGTGGATGATGGACTTGTATATGCCATGATGACTTCCTGCCTCTCTCTAGCAATCAAACTAAGCATTTTAAGGAAGTAGAGAGGATTAGTTCAGGCATCTTCCATTAGCACTATTAGTAGTAACAGAAATGACTAAATGTATGGTTTGGAGATCTTAGCCTGTCACTACCATCAGGATTTAGTGATGAAAAAGCTGGCTTGTTTTTGAGTGTTAATTTGTTAGTAACACATCGCCAATAACTTTAAATTTAGAAGGATCAGAATCTGATGAACAAAGATTAAAATCTTGTACTGTTATCATTTGTTACTTGCATCTTTTTTGCTAATATAGGATCAAGTACAGTTTTCCCTGTCCTTCTGTCTTCTGAATGACATTGCCAAGAAATTGTTTTTTTTTTTTGTATTCCGTTTACTCCTTTTCCTCAATTTCCATCCAGCTTGTTTTTCATATGAACTCTTTCAGTCTTTTGCAATGAATCCTTTTGTTTTACTATTGGCCACATGTTGGATGTTGAAAATCTTGCAGATGTTGCAGATAGCAAGGATGACAAATGATGAAACACAATTACTGACTGGCTAAGGTTCCATGACACATTTTTCCTTTGGACCAATCGAAGCGCACCTTTTAAAATTGCATTCAGGAAAAATTTGTCTCAGGAATTAAAAAAGTTTAAAAAGAAAACCCAGCTTTTACAGACTCTCTTCTTTTTTTCTCCTTTTACAGGAAAATTTAGATTTAGAAAGAATTTTTGTTGGGAGGCAGAAAGGGGAGATAGATCTCTGCATACACCATAATTATCTCACCAGGCAACTTTCATTCCAACTGATTATCTCTTGCAATGATTTCTGATCTGTCATCTCAAAATTAAACATACAAACAACAAAAGAAAAGTAGCCTAGTTTGTTAACCGGGAAAAAAAAGCCAAGAAAATTTCATCACTTGGCAAAAACTAAGAGTAAAATTTGGCTTCCTGCAAACATCTCAAATTCAGCTCCACATAACACAAACAGATATGTTTCTTCAGCTGAGAACCTCTGCAACTCCACTTGTTGAGGTTTTGTCAGTGAATCATCTTTATATTTGACTACACAAGAAAAGGATTTCAGAGAATCAAATTATGCAGCTGATTAAATAATTGAGCTACTAACTTGTAGCACAAGTCATGAGGTTATACATCTGTGTAAACAGATCTCACTAAATGCATTGAGCTAGTGCTAATAATTTTTGCTGTTAATCACAAGGTTCTACAGTCAAAATTGATTTTTTTTCAGTATTCCTTAATCTGAATTTTTCCAGTAGAAATGGCATTATGTTTATTTGCTTTCAGGGTAATTTTGTTTGCTTAAGAAACCACTAATTAGTTGCTGGTGTTCATTTTGAAGGGTTGTTGGATTTATTATTAAGCAAATATTTCTTAAATGAGTATTTATTTGAAGCTTTTTCATTATTCATCTATTTAAATGGTATATGTTTGTTTTCTTTTTAGATAAGGCAAGTGTTCCAAAAAGTACAGCCAAAGGTGACCTGCTGAAAGCCAGAAACTTGAAAAGATACATCAATCAGGTAAATAACCAATTAAAAATGCTAGTTTAGTAATTACAAGGAAATAGGAAGGCATCATAGCTTTTGGAAAGTCTGCCAGGGGAGGAAAATTGATTGTCAGTATGATTCTTAAGTTAATACAATCTCTGTTAACTGTATCTGCCAGTAATTTGTTGTTTTTAAGTTAGTATATTGGTGATGACTTTCTCCATCAATTCTCACATTGGTTAATACTATAACGATTTTATCAGAGTTACTTTCCCTTGATTTGCATGCTTATTTGTTCAGTACCACATGGTGCTATTTGTTCCGGAAACTTCTGGCGGCGGCTATTCCTGAACACGCTAAGAGAGAAGGAAGTGAGAAATTAATGTTTTTGGGGTGATGGGGGAGGAGATAGACTAAGTTGTGTCTGGGATCTGTGCACATTGATTAAACCCTGGATGTTGTAGTCGAATACTACTGTTTCTGAAGTATTGGTCCACAGCTACTCCAGGAAGGAGCCAGGGAGAGAGAGACTTGTGTTCTAGATGTATGGCAATGACATGCTGAAGAAAGAAATCATTTTTGACAAATATTATCATTGCTAAATTTAGTTGCTGGTGTTCTGTTGTTGTTGTTGTGAAGTCAGTTAGCCACTTAGAATACCTTTTCTCAGTAAAGTGGTGAGTTGAAAGAATGGTTGGTGGGAATTGGTTTGTCGAAAATATCTTATTTACTACCAGTTCTACTCACATTCTTGAAGATTGACAGGCATTCGACCAGACTGAAGTCTACAAATTCCAGCATTCGTCATACTAGCCTTCTCATGCAAACAAAATAGTAGTATTTAAAGGTTTTGTTACAAATTTTAAAGTGAAATTTAAACGTTTTCAGTTGACAGTTGCCAAAGCTACCTGTGAGAAAAGGATTCATATGCTTGGTGGTTTTGACTACAAGTACTATGAGGAATCCAGTTCTGATGGACCGAAACGATCCATCCCTGGCCAGAAGGTAAGCAGATCTTTACCACAAAATCAATGCTGGTAACAAAAATAAAGTTACCATGGGTTGCAGTAAAGAGAAAAATATCTTAATACTTCAGTCTTTGTATAAGATTTTTAAAAAAAATGTAAGGAGGTGAAACAAGGTGAGAACCTTTCTAGTGTTAAATACAAATGTTTTAAAAAGACTGAGTAAACACTGGTGGCTATAGGGGCTATTAATCATGAAGGAATTGTTTTGGAAAATAAAAACATTGATCCCTGAACATCTTTACATCCTTTGTCATTTTCCATGTTGAGGTTTCTCTCTTAAATCTGTCTATTGGAGCTCCTTTTGTAAAGTTAGACTGAAAAGAATCTCAATGCTTGATCTGAATAAGGCAGCTGAAAAGGCAATCAGTAACTGGATTAGATATCCCCATCTCCAGCCTTTTTTACTCCATTATATCAAAGTGATGGATAATTATTTAATGTTTAGCAGGAAATAAGTTGATAATTGAATTGAATATTTTTGTTTTGTCAGGAAAATTGGAAATTTTATTTGAAAACAGTAAGTTTCCATCAGAATTGGTTCTGTTAAGTATTTGATTGCTTTTAATTATCATTGTTTATATTGTTTTCTTTTCTAGGTGTTTTCCTATGAAGTTATCATGAACACGGCTTCTGCCAGGGAATTCTTTATGAAGTTTTTGAAGAGAGATGACAACCATTCCTTGCTTGGGTAGGAGAGAGTTTAGTGAGCAGCATCGCTAAATTTCTGTATTTTTTTTTGAATAATGAATTGCTTTATATTTATGCACAAGGAACAAGTGGGCAGAGATGCTTTGAAAGGAATCAATCACTTGGACAGAAAGCATACATCTGATGAGGTTCAGAATATAAGCCCACCTGGGAACGGTTCTTTTACCAAAGTGGCATTACAATACGAAACTTACTGGATCAGTTCAGAAATCTGGCTAGTTGTTGTCATTCTGCTTGTTTCAAAACTGCCTAAATACTTGCCTTTTTTTTTTTTTTAGTTTGTAAGAATCTGAATAGAAAGGTTAATATTCATAGCAGTGAAAAAACAAGTTCTGGAGACTTTGTATGACACTAGTATAATCTTTAAGCAGGAATAAAACTCCTCCAGTTATGGGGAAACTCAGTTTTCATTGCTGTTTTACAACTATTTAGAGATTTTTATAGAAATGAAAATCTCTCTCCATCTCTCTCTCTCTCTTTCTCAACTGAGCTGCGATCTCTCTGCTCAAGCCTTGCAAGGTTTGTACTTTAAATTTTAGACTAATTATTCACATGTTGAAGAATCCTTGAAATTTGTCTGCTAGGTGTATTGTTTTATTTTCATAGGTAGAATTTTAAAAGGTCAAAATTCTATAACCTTTTGGTAGTAGTTTCTTATTATTACTAAGGAGCTGTGTTTGTTTGTTAAGTTAGTTGGGCAGCTATCTGTTACCTGTAATGTGGATTATAACTAGAAAGGCAAGCTGAAACATGACATTTCTAAATTGATTTCACTTTCTAGAGAGGAGGAAAATTGACTTAAAAATTTTAAAAATTGCACTTTCAATTCAAAACAATTTTGTTTGCTATTAGTGATATAAGAGTGAGTGGATTTCAGAGATCTATTTTGATTAGGTTTTCTGAAGTGTAAAGCTCCATATCTGTATGTGGCATATTGTAAATCCCTGAAAATACCATGATTACTGCTGTAGAGAAGGAACTGATCACGATCAATTTTTGTTTCTAGATTCTGGACAGAAGTGGAAAACTTGAAGAGTGCAAATAAAGTGAGACTGTTTTCTTTTTTAATAGTTGTTTTTAGCTTTTTTTTTTTTTTAAAGAAATAAAATC
Organism: Nautilus pompilius; assembly: GCA_018389105.1. Taxonomy (NCBI): domain Eukaryota; kingdom Metazoa; phylum Mollusca; class Cephalopoda; order Nautilida; family Nautilidae; genus Nautilus; species Nautilus pompilius. Next base: position 216,570 of record JACATO010000373.1, on the reverse strand, counting down.
GTTTAACTATTACAATAAAGAAACGTTGAGTTGTCTTAATTTTGTTTTTTGACAATTAGATTTTAAATTTATTGGTGTAGAAAGGGGCTAACTTTGCAACTAAAAACTATGAAACAGTTTAAGGTGGGAATTATCTCCCTTAACATTGGCTTTGCATGCTGGATCTTTGCCAGTTTCCTGGGGAAGGCTTCACTAGTGTGTACACAAGTAACTGGCCTAACCAGTGGGGCTTTCACTCGATCCCACCCGCCGCAAAAACCCTTCCAACTAGTCTGCATATCTAAGACCTTTTTTTTTTGCAGAGTGGACAAGTGGCTAACATCAAGCAGACCAGCTGATTGAAGAAAATGATCGAAGCCTCCCTTTGGCTCTGCGTATTGTGATAACACAATTCTCCAAATTTTAGATAATACTTTTTTTTTTTTCACGTCTTAGATAAAATAACCAGGTAATATTTTACAGAATGACCGACACGAACTTGGCAGCAAGGTTTACCACAAATACATTGCAAGCAACAGTAGCTTTGTCAAAGTGGACCGAGTGACAATCAAAGGAATGGAGTCTTTCATGCTTGGGAACAAGGTAGGTGGCAGAACTCCTGTTTCTTTCCATGGTTAGTGCTTGTATTTCAAGAGCCGTAGCTGAAATATTTACTAGCCTTTCACCCTGTCATTTAACTTAACTTGCTTACTATTTTTCCATCAGTTGGTTATACAAGTGTTCAGGATGTTGCATTTGTTTTTGTTTTTAAGGGACCAGAAGCATTTTATGAGGGACAAAAGCAAGTTTACAAGGTTCTTGAGAAACAGCATTACCCATCATTTATTGTCAGTGATGTCTATCATGAGTACATCTCACAGCTAGAACAACAACAGGCCGACAGCAGCGCTACCATGTTCCAAGGTGATCTATTTGATACATATTGAAAGTAAGCCCTAAGCTAGTAAGAAAAGTCCAGGTTTATTTGCATAAACTACACCTGGCGTTTTAATATCTGAGACAAGATTGGAGAATCTGGACAGTTATCGGGCAACACTGTGACAGAGCCATTAAGGTTGTTATGGTGTCAACTGCCTGGCTGTATGCCGTTTCTTCTGTTAATTTACTACAGTCATTTTGTGTTTCATACACAACCCAACAGTCGTCTTTTTCTCACTGCCATGCAGTATCTGTTCTTTCGGAAACATTTTCATTAGTTCTGTCAACTTGTTCCTCTCTGGTAACTGCATCGCATCTGGCATATTCTGACTGGTAGGGCACAAGACTCTTATACCAATGAGCACAATGCTGTCTTGCATACTCTCTTTCTTCATTTAACCTGCTTGGTTTATCTTCGTTCTTATAGGATCAGTAATATTATTTTGAAAAAATAGACGAACCTGCATCAGCTGATTCTACGTTAGAAATCAACAGTAGTGAAATTATCTGAACAAAACGTTTTAATGCATTAGTAGTTCTTGTTGGTTTGTTTAATTTTCATTACTGTTTCATTTTTTTAATTAATATTTACCAAAGTTTATTATTAGAAATTTGATTTATTCAAGAAATATTTTACATTTCTGGTTTCCATTAGTTTTTTTTTTTGTTTTTTGATTGGTGCATTACTGCCAAAAATTGAGCTGCTTCTCTGTACCCTTTCTTTTACTTTCCCTTTTCAACTCTAATTGCTGAAAATCCTCCTCCCTATCATCCATGACATTGCTGGATTTATTTCTGCCATAATTCTGCTTCAGCTTCTCCCTTCTACAGACCCTGCCAGAAGAAAACAAGTACCCTAACCCCTGAAGCATAAGTATGTACACTTAGAAGAATTGCAGGATAAAAGGAAATATTAAATTAATATTTAGTAACTTTTCCACGCGCCTCATGAAGGTTTAGGCCCAAATTTTGCCAAAGTTCAGTTAATTTTTCCATTAGATCTGCCACAGATGTGGGAGGTGGTGGTCTTGTTTTTCTTAGTTGGCAATCGTGTCAGGGCTCATAGGTGTCCAGGGAACAACCTGCAGCTCCTTCTGTCTCTTTCCTCAGGGTGGGGTTATGGAAGTGGGACAAGTGGCACAATATTCTTGCAGTAAACATATCTTGAACTGCATAACCTCTCGTAGGAAAAGTGCCACAAGATGGTTATTGAGAATGAATATGTATGAACAGAATACAGATGCCCCCTCTCCAGATGAACACCAGTTCAGTCCTCTCAGCCTCCCAGATGCTGCCCACACCTTTAAACTAAAACCATCATGTTGAACTGAAAGCTGCATCTTGAAATACTTGAACGACTATTTCTACACCACGTTTATCCATTTGACATGAATTGATGAAATCAAGACTCGTCAGAGAATGGGGCGGACATCCAAAATGCCAAAGGTCTGCACATGCAAATCTGCTCATCACATTGGCTTCTGTAAGCAGGGATTTTGTTAGGCCGTGCATCTATTATAGTTCACTTTATGCAAGTAATATTGAGCTGTATGTAGTCAGTATGTACAGTATTGGCAATATCTGCAAATCTGTGATGGATTAGACTTTATCTGGCAAAATGGGGTATTTTTGAGGGGGGGTTTGTTCCTTGTACCCAGGTGGCCATCCTGATTGTGAGTCACCTGCTTTTTCATTTACCTGATGAAAATTAACAATGTTGTTATGCATCATCTCCCCCCCATTTTTTTTTCCCCAGAGGAAAAGGAGCCATTGGCTGGAAATGAAGGAGTGGATGATGTGTTGCTGTTTGCTGACCAATCTTACTCAATACAGAAAAGGCTAGAAAAACTTAACGAAAAGATCCTGAATAAAGCACAGGCCCTTCAGACATTGAAGAGTTCACAGAAGATAGATGCGAAGGTAGTTTGCTTGTGTGTGAATATATATATATATATAAATATTACTTTATAGCTTACAAATGTAACTGTTAACGAAAAAAAAATCTAAAATACAAAGGAGTTTATAATGCTTGCTCTTTCTTCAGATAAAAAAGGTTCAGGATGACATGGAGAAGGAGTTGTCCAATCTAAGGCTGGAGTGGCAACAGCTCGAAGCATATGTGGAGCGGACGGAGCTGTGGTGGGAGAACCAGGGCAATTGGAAAGCTCACGTTTACAATTCAGAGGTAAGAAAAAGTCAGTCCATCTGCAAGCTGTTTGAAACATCCTCCACAACAGGAGGAAGCAGTTAGACCTGGGCAAGCACGTACTAGTTTCTCTTTAAGAGCTGACACTATAACCGTCCTAATGCGAACGATTGGTGGGGAGAATGCATTTGCTGACGTACTGTGTTTGTTTTTCCCCTATTAGGTGATTCATGATGGGGACAAATTGACGCCATATTTTGTGATTGTGGTCCATGTTGCTGCAGGGGAAACTCAAGCCATGCTCAGTAACACTCAGGGATGGGTGGTATCTCGCACGCTCAGTGATTTTGCTGCTTTACATGAAAAACTTATACAGGTGAGTTGCTGGAGGCAATATAAATTCTGCTGCTGTTTTTTTTTTTTAAATTACCCAAGTTAATCTTTATGCTGTATTTAGACTGATGTCACCAGGCATACCGTTTTGAATGCCGTAAGACTGAAAATATGTATCTGACCCCATCCTTTTTCTTGTGCATGCAGGGGTTAAAATTGTCAGTACAGTCGACCCCTGCATAATCGCAGTTCGGCATTCACGGCCCCGGTTATTCGCGGAATTTTCCTTAGAACCTAACTAATAATTGTTCGTGGAAACCCACTGCATATTCGCGGAATCGTAAATATCTTCCGCGATTTTCTTATGGCTTTTATATATTTTTTCACGCTTTTTAACACTAAATTATTAATAACAATATAATTTACTAATTTTGTAATATAAATACTAACGTAAATTCAGCAAAATATCAATATAAAATAAACGCTATTGGCTGGAGGTTTGAAAGTAGCCAATCCGAGAGCGTTATCCATTTCTCCTCGCTGCTGATTGGCTGCTGCCCACGAGGCGCTGTCTCAGGCAGATGCAGCCCAGCAGCCCTACATCATCCCAGTTTACTGCGTGTAGCTATCTAGAGTGTTTCTCTGAGTGTTGTATTTTTAATTAAATTATTATTATATATTTACTTATATTTTTTATTATGTTTTACTTTATATTTTGATGTTTATAGGCATTTTTATGGACCACATCCAATATTTGCGGTTTTTCACTCTTCGCGGGTGCTCTAGGAACATAATAACCCCTGTGAATACCGGGGGACAACTGTATATCACTGTCTTCCTTACTGATGGTGTGTGTGTGTTGTAAACAGGATTTAACTAAAAATCACTTCCTATTACTTCCACAAACCTCTGAGATCTTGTTTTAGCCCAGCTAAAAGAATAGGGAGTTCATTACTAGCTGGGGCCACCAGTTGTGACATTCAGTGTGTGCCAACTGATGACTCTTCATTTGTTCCACTCAGGCCAGACCTGAAATGTTTTCCCATTTTTTCAGGAAACGATTGAGTCTTCATTTAAAAGTGGTAAGATTAAAAAGCCATATATTAAATGAACAAGTTATTTCCACTTGCGCTAATGCTTTGTTGGTTTGTTGAAGATCTAGTCCCCGTGTCCAGGTTATTTCGCAGCATTGGAAATTCTGGTTATTTTACATAATGTAAGTGCATTCAATAAAAAAACAAACTGCATTTGTAAATTATTTTTTTTTTGTGTGTTGTTAAAAATGAGCTGTTGATGACTGACCACACTGTTTATGTTCTTTTGTTTTGTAAACGTAGAACCTGTCCTTACATTAATACAAATGTATGTATTCTGTGTCTGGTGAGTGGTATGTACACTTCACATGCAAAACACAAGTTTCTGTCATATTTTTATAATCTGACTTCTGTGTAATATTTTATTTTCAATTATTAAAACCAAAAAATTTTTTAAAATTACAGAAAAGAATTGTGCCCTCCACGTTACTACTGTTTCTTGTTTTGATTTCTTTACGCCTGACAGCGCTCTGCCATGAAAATTTGGTTACTCCTCTAACCGAACATCATCTATTCAAAATTTGTGTAGTTCAAGTCTGGTCACATGTACGGTGCCCCAAAATGTGGTTTCTTTTCTACAGCTTAGCATACAAAGATATTGCTGGATGGGATGAGAGAGACCTGTCCATACTGTGACTTCTGGCAGGTTTGTTTCTTTCTTGGTGGGAAGTTAAGGAATATCAATAGCCTGGTACACAAACAATCATGTCTGTTCAGTTTTATTCAACTTAGCTTCTTTCAGCTAACCACTCAACCATGTTGATGAAGGTGGGATTCTGATGTGCTCTGTTTAAAAAATTACTCAAATTTTTCAAGTCTCTAGTCTGGGGCACCTTCATGCGATGCCAGTAAAAGGTTATGGAATGCATGGTTTCTAATTTGCATCCTTCAGAATTTGATGGACACTTGACTTGCTTGTACCAGACTGACACATGGATTTTTTTTAATGAGCATTTGAATTTGGCAAACCCAGCTGTAGTGTTCTTTTCACTTGGAGCAGATTGCGGTCTTCAGCCCGTGGGCAAGTATGGAGACGAGTGTCATGGTATGTCAGAATTGATGTTTGTCAAAGGACATCTCAATTTTGTCAGGTATATTACCATTTTAAAGAGACGTCTCTTACTATTGTGAGAGGTGCACTGAAGTTTGATGCCAACATTCTTCAGGAGGATGGTGCTACACCCCACATGTCTCTCGTGACTGCAGTCTGAACGAGGAATCGAGTGCCTGGATCATCAGCTGAATGATATCAACCTGTAAATGTTCTGATAATATGAGGAAATAAAAGGAAGCTTAGACTGAACTGTGATGCAAAATTTTGCTTTTTGATGCTGAGCAGTTAATGAATAGCTAACATCTAGCATGATGCTTATTTTGTAACTTCTTAGCTTAAAATAAACCAAACTAAACTATTCTGAATGAAAAGTAATGTATGCACTGAGCTATGAAGTAAATGATAAACTAGTTATTTTCATTTCCAAACCAGATTGGCGCGTGGTTAAAAAAGAAAGACCTTCCAAGCAGGGGTATAATGTGGTTCAAGACAATTGATGCAGCATTTTTGGATAAAGCTAAGGAAACACTGGAGGACTACCTGACTGTAAGTATGACTATGAGATGAAGATGTGGCGAACCATGCTTATGCACAGAGCAGACACCGTTATTTTAAAAAGGTACGCGTCTCAAAGATGTTCACACTTGTAACATTACTCAGATAAGCATCAGCAGCGTTGAAATTGTCTTTCAGCCATTTTAGTCAAATGAGAAATATTTACGGAACCTGCATTTTATTCGTGGTTTTTGTTTTTGTGGCTTTTCTTAAATAAAAATCTGTTTAGTAGTTTTAAGGAGATAATATAAAAGGATGTGGTATAATTTGTATTTTGATTGGTTAATGAATATGAGAAGTTGTGATCATGGAACCTTTGTGGTTGTGTTTTGGCAGAAAAAGGGCCAGCGTTTGTCCTGAAAAGATCAGGTTATTTCCAAGTTAAAATGACTTTGTCTGCTTAATGTTTCTCTTGCGCAAAGTCTCTGCTGCCATCTCATGACATTTAAAACTATCAGAGATTCCCGTATATCTTCATTAAAGAGTTTCTTACTTTCCCAAAGCATCTCCTTTTCTGCACAGATCATCTCTTGTTTGTTTCTCTTTACTGAATGGCTTCATTTCCAGACTGTCATGAGAGATGACAGAATGGCTCAGAGTGAGGCCTTGTTTGCTTTCCTGTCCCCACCACCTGATTTTCTGACCCAGCAAACAACAGGACGGCGCAACTGGAACTTCTCCTTGGTCAAGCTCTTTAGGGGGTAAGAAAAATTCCTACACATGCCATGAAATATCTCTCTCTAAATTTCCTCATGGCATTTAGAGATACTAATTTCTGTGTTGCCATGTAAACAGCACCCATATTGGATTGAAGATTTTTAGTCAGATAGGACGTGTGTGACATTGTTGCACAATGGTTATGTTGCATTAGTTCTGTAGTTCCAATCACAAACAATATTTTTAGTATTAATATTTTTCTAATGTGCTGTACATCTAGAAGTTTTAGGGAATTATATTTTTATAATCTGAAAGTAAAAAAAAAAAGAAAAATTAAAAAAAATCTTGTTGTTTAACAGAAGTTTCTGTATCATAAGCCCACAGAAACCATATTTAATTGTAGTTCTGCAGTATTATTCGGAAGAATTTTTTCTGTTGATGTACAGAGATCAGTTTGGGTTGAAAATATCTGATCGGGGAACTTTATTTCATGTCTTACTAATGACATAATGACAACTAAATTGGATTCAGTACTATAATTAAAAAAAAATTCTTCTGACAAGATGATTTTTTTCTGTTGTTTTAAAATTTCTTTTCTCTTTTTTTCCCCCTGGGATGTTGCTGTTTCTGTACTTCTCGACTCTTCAGCTTTCCATCAGTTGGCAGCACAGAGCATGATAGTGATGACGAACTGCTGTTCACCACAGATGAAAGGTATGTTTAGAATCACCAAAGTGGTCAGACTACACAACTGCTAAGGCTGAGAACCCGAGCTCACTTTGGTCTACATTCTGGCACAGTTTTGTCTTTCTCTTCTTCACCAGCTGACTGTGGGATTCCTCTTGCATCTAAAGATGAAGAACTCTAGGTAGGGATTTCCCTGCTGAAGTTGGAAGCACCAACCCGCTCATGGTGCAGGATTGGTGACATTTCCCAGCAGACACTATGGCACTACCTATGCCTTTTTTCCACCAGAGTTGTCTACCTTGTATTAGTTGTGATAAACGATTCCTACACTGCTGCTGTTAAGTGAAATCACACACAATAATGGCATTTTTATTCACAATTTGTAAACAATCTATTATTTTATTTTAAACAATGCATTGTCTTAACGCCCTACTGCTGTTGAAATGTGCATTACCCAGCACAGACTGAACCATAGGGGCTGTGATGCGCACACAGTACTCCCCCATTAATATGTAACTCTTTGTGACAACAAATTCATATATTGCACCAACTCCACACGTTTTCCGTTGCTGGTGTGTTAACTAAATACACCCAGTTCAACACCAATACTGGGTTGCAGATACAAAGGTATAATTTAACATGGTATTCAGAGGGTTAAATTGCCTATGTATGCAATCAGAATCAGATTTTTATCTGTCAGTAATTTAGAAAACCTTCCCACAATTCAGTGCCAAAAATAGCTTAGGTTATTGCTTATTACTTCCAAAGAAGTAGCTCTCTTCAGTGTTGTGAATCAGGCAAAATATAGGAAAAATAGGGAATTTACTTGAAATACATTGTGCTAAAATCTTGGCCTCAAAAGAAGTATGACAGCAAAATATTAGCCCTGGATCTGCTTTTGAAGATTGTTAGACGTTTTTATGAATGACTAGTGGTGCATTGTGGGAAGGTTTTTCAAATTTTAGGCCGATGGAAACCAGATTCTGGTTGTATGGATAGCGACTTAAAGATCGTTGACTGAAGTTTAGTGGCTGTATTATTGGGATTAACTTGTAGCTTCCGCTGCACTGAAACCCATTTTATTAAACAAGGAAAACAACTGTTCTTACTGTCCTAGCTGTTAGCTAGTCAGAGAGATTTAATTAATACTTATCAAGGTACTCAAGCTGACTTCCTTGGCTTGGTGCTCTAGTCCGACTAGAACACTGTACTCTTTCCCCATTCTTAATGTATGGAATTAGAACAATTACTGGCTTCTCCTTTAATTTGTTGTTTAATGATTGAGAGTGGAATCTGAAACCAGAACACTATTCTGCTGGTCTTAACTTTGTTGTAGTTGCCAAGCACTAGCCTGCACACAGTCATAGATAGACCTTTCAGAACCAAAAGAAAGCACTCAGATTTTTCTATATCAGTATCTACAAAGACTCGGTATGTTTTCCCTGATTTTAAATGAAGATGCTATGCCTTAAGATTTTTTTTAATTTTCCTCCTCTTTAGTGGAAAGGAAGAACAGAGCCGGGATTCAGTAGCTGAACACTTATATGACCTGATCAATGAAGTCTTTGAGCTAAGGGGTCTTTTCAAATGGTTGAGAAAGAGCTTCATTATGTTTGTGGAGGTGACATTTGGAAGGTCAATCAACAGGTAAATTTTCATTGCCCACCACTCAAATTTTTTCCTGTAATGAAAGCTCTGGCACTTCTATGCACCACTTATTAAATTAAAACAAGGTTACTTGATTATGGAACTGAACAAGATTATTTGTTTGAAGACATTTGGCAATAAGTATGTCTCAATGTAATGTAGAATTAAATTTCTTTAAACTGCAAGATATTTAGCTTTACTGAATTGTGTGATGAAAATCTACCTGGATGTACAGTATTGTGGAAAATTTCTTTGATGACACATGTTGTTGAGAAATACATAGTCACAATAAGTTTGCATGTAGCTTTTCATAAAGAATATTAGTCTGGTCCACCCCACACAGTGGATGCCACAGTTTCTCAATGTATTCTGAAACCGTTTATCAGTGGTGCTAATAATGTAGTGTGCACAGACATCTTCGATCACAGTACTGTAATCTCACTGTGAAACTGGTTCTTGCAGACAACTGAGAGTAACGGTCGACTGGATTTTTTCTGAGATAATGCTCATCTACTACATTCGGACTTTCCAAGAAGCTATATGGCCAAATGGTGAGCTAGCTGAGCCCCTGCCTACCAGGAAGGAGGAGGAAAAGATGCGATGTAGGATTGAAGCTAAAGATAAGTTTCTACAAAATCTTCCAGGTAAAGAGCCAATCTCTCTACCTTTCTAAAACAGCCCCACTTTGTTTGCTAAAATCTCTTATTAAGGAAGAACTAATGCAACAAGCTAACTTGAATATTACTCTATAATGATAAACTGCTTGGGTTTTTCTAAAAAAATAAATTAACTTTATTTATGATGCTAGCATACAAAAGCCCAGGGATGATAATTGGTCAAAGTTGGTCTTAAGTAGCCACATTCACAAAATTATGTTGTATTTTGTAGTAAACCCAGGGGAGATAATTTACTAACGTTTGGTTTTGCTACAAAAGATTCAACTGCCATTAAAGTTATAATCAGTGCTAATTTAGCAAAGCTACTTTAAGTAGTATCTGGGGAGAATACTCCAAATATCTGGGATACTTGTAGTTTTCCTTGTGGTGCTGATGTGTAATTTTTTTCATGTATTTTCATTACTTGCTTTTCTACCCCCATCCCCAAAATGGCAAAGTTAGGGCTTGTTCTTTCAGGTGTATAAGAGGATTTTTCCTCTAGTACTAGTTTAAAAGTGACCTGGTAAAATTCCTGTACAATGTCAAGGCGAACAAACATTTATCATAAATCTTTATCTACCTTGGTAGAGGAAGGGGGCATAGTTTGCCATAGTGATGTATCACAGGAATTCATGATGCTCCCTGTTTCTTTCAGATGCCGTGAAGACTCTAGTTGGTGAAGACAACGCACGCCAGGGAGCTATCAAGATGTTTGAAGTGATGCAGGACAACCGATTGAACAAGCATCTCTTTTATGTGAGTTGAACAAGTAATCGTATTAGGGTGCACACGGTAAAGATTTCCCTGGAGTAGGTAGAGTAAGGATGTGAGTGGGTCCGATCAGAAACTGCACAGAGTCTTATGTTAATAAAAATCGATCTTTTAAGATAAATTTTCGTTTATTATCAGTGAATAATGTATACTGCGAAGAGTTAGGCAGCTGGCCTAGCATGGTTTCTTCTTTCCTCACCAGCTGGCTACATGAATTTTCTCCCACATCTAAAAATGAAGGGCCCTATAAGGGTTTTCCAGTACATGGTGGAGGTTCTGTGAATAATTCTAGACTGGATTGAACACCAGTCAAGAGCCCCCCAACTATACCTAGGTAAACTACTTGTCTGATCACTAAGATTAATATGCTCTCACCTTCCCCCTTTTAAATCCTTGCTGAGAGACATCCTTGTGACAGGACAAATCTGATGAGAAGAAAATCGAGAGCGGTTGTGATTTTAGGTGTGTTTTAAATTGAATGATTCTAGGCAAACAATCGTTTAAAATTTTGACCATTTTATTTTACTGTATTCTGGTTACTTTGGAATGATACCGTATTGTCAGATATTAGCTTAAAACAAAAATTACAGAGCAACAATATTGATGTTAACTGACCCGTGTTTTACTAAGTCAGTCTTGAGCGTAGATTAAACATTTCTTTTTACTATCTGGTTTATTAAATATTTCTTCTTATCATTTTATAGGATTTCCTTTCAAATTCTGCGACCGGTAATTCTTATTACTTTCATATATAAACATGGCTTGTTACCCCTTTTTTTTTTTCTTTCTTTTAAACAGAAATTTATTCACTTGAGCTTTTATTGTGAAAACAGAGCTGGGATTGTTCATCTGCTTTGTGGAGCTTTTCAGTTCGCTACGTTTTCTGTAAAATTTTCCGCAATATCTTGAGTAAATTTGTTGAGGTTGCTGATACAAACGGTTAAAACCACATCAGCTGGAAATGTGCCATAAAAAATATATATATAAAAATCAATTAAATTAAATAAATTTGTTGATTGAATTTGATGGTTGGTTTTAAAATAATTGGCTTATGAAGGAAATTCGTGTTTTCAAAGTTTTCTTTTAAACATTTGTCTGTTGTAGGGAGTTTTGGAAATACTTCTCCAAGAACTGTGTCCCGAACTGAATTTAAAATTTCCAACATCCAGAAGCAGGTTGCCGTCATCGTCAACCTCTGTATCTTCGACAGCTTCATCTCTGCCATCGACGACGATGGGTGGGCAACAGAGGTTGTGATCTGCATAAGTACAGTTGCAAAGGCGCTAAAGACCAACGAGAAGAGGACTTACTCTTACTTTTATTTACAAATTAAATTTAATCTAAAATCTAGAGATTTAACTTTAAAAAAGGAAAGGTGAGAGAGGATTGGTATAGAAATCAGAAAAATATTAAAATCCTTAGAAATTTTCAAATAAAAGTTAAATTAAAAACAAAAAAAAAAATTTCCACAAACAAAAAATGGTTCATACCTTCCTCTGTTAATAACATACCAAAATCATTTTTTTCCTGAATCATCATAAAATATTTTTTGATTGAGTTTGTTGATCCATGTTGAATTTATTTTCTTTTAAATCTAAGTTGTACATATAGAGGTTGCTATAGAAACAACCCCTTATTTATTTAACAGTATACACTCATTCACGTTTATTTTAAAAAGCCTTGTATACGAGATGAAGAGTAGACATTTGTGATGTGAATGTATGATCTATTTGTGTTTACTTTATTTAGTCAGCTAAAATACCATGCTGCACCAAGTAAGTTCCATTCCACCCGGTAGAAACCATGACAGCAGCCGGAGAAGCAGACGAAAGGAAAATTACCTAAATGTTCATGGTACAAGCAAATCTCTCTCTGGTCTAAAAGACAATTTTTTAGTGTCTTTATGATGATACATTATTTTTATAACTTCAATCCGTTCTCTGAAACAGTATTTCAGTATGTCAGCTATGTTTCCCCTCTTGAATTTTTAAAAATTCAGATGACATCTTACACCGAAGTCACTTTTGTCACTATTCCCTGTTGCTCCCAATCCGTTCTGGTGCTTCATATCTGAAATAAAATGCAGGTTTAGCAAGGCCAAGTGTGACAGTATTATATTTTTTTTAACCTGTTTACTATTAAACATCTGCTCTATCACTGAATTAATTGCAGTTATACATTTTTTTCGCCTCTAAATGGGTGCAATATTGAATCTGCTGCTGTCACAGATTTCCCTTTTGTTGGAACACAGTATTATCAAGTGGACAGTAGAAACCAATGACAAAGCTTGATGCCAAAAGCCTCTGGATGAATATGCAGCACTGTGTACTTCATTGTACGTTAGTTCAATTAGTAGTGATGGGAAGAAATGAACGACGATCTATACTAGTTTTTGTGCTTGAGTCTAAATATTTCCAAACTTAATATTGCTTAAAGATGTAGAAAAGTTTTAAATGAAGCATTTTTAAGAATATGTTCGCTTAATAAAACAAAGCTAAACACACCTCATAAGTGCTCAGCTGTTAGTCAAGCTTCATACGTTTAGCTGGGCATGGGATAGAAAGTGTACAATACTCAGCCATGGTCATGTGACAGGAAATGTATGAGACCTTGACACTTAGGTTGGTTGTGTCATAGTGTGGAACTGTTGCACTTGGCAATGTCAGGACCTCTTTTTTGTCTCTCAATTTTATCTGCTGAAAAAAGAATTGAAATGCAAACCCAGTGTCTCTTTCTTGTACATGGCTAGCCAGGTTTCCAATAATTATAGTTCACTCATCAAAGATTCAGAGGATGCACAGATGCATGCCATAACTATGTTTGCCAATAAAATATCCTTTAATATATAAATCAATTTAGTGCATCTAGTTATGTGTATATATGAATTAAAAATCCAATCAGGTAAAACAACAAAAAACTCCATACTCTAGTCACGACAGCTTTTGCTAACAGACCCCACACACGCATGCTCTCACTCTTGAGAGGATCAAATTCAATGTCTTTTCCATTCTGCTTGATGTTTTAAAGATGCTGCCACTATTCTGGTGTGCAAGTTGGACCAAATATTGCTTTTTTTGGGGCTTGGGAAACCTGGAGCTGATAAATGCTTCTATAAGGATGGCAGAATGGAGAAGAGCCAGTGTTGAGATGCTGTTCTCTCGGCTCGGTATTGAAAAATTGCATACAGTGAAAGTCTTGGGTCAGCTAAACTTCTATTGTCAGGGCCTTGAAAACAAGTTGTTTTTTTTTTTTTTTTAAATGGATTAAAAAATTATTCAAGTTATTAAAAAAAAGAAAAGGCGGCAATGAAAGTTTAGTGGTGGAGACGAATTATTAGAATGTAAAGGCATTTAACGACTGAATTTACTTCATGTAGGGCAGATGAAAGTTGGGCCTTTACTCTGAAACAGCAACTTTTGTGAATTATTGCTTATTACGTATTTAGCCAATCAACTGCGCTGAAACAAATACACTGTTTAAAATTTTAAGGTATGAAGTAAAAATTACCTATGTCCACCAGTAACCCAGCTGATTACATTACATTTAATTTTTTTTTTTTTTTTAAATAAAACTCTTGATGTATATGTTTGTTGAGAAATAAAATTTTGATTTGATTGCTGTTGATGTTGAAACCTTATTGTGAAAATGCATATCTAATTATTATAGCCACCTGCAAGTTGAGACCACCGAGTTCTCATGTTTAATTAGTCAAATTATTATATATTTTTTTTAGTGGAATATGTGGTAGCCTAAATATAATAAAAGAAAGCTACAAATTTTCTTTTAAATCCACCTCACTAGTTGGCAAGGGATCTCTTCATTAACTTCGGACTGTGCCATCAAGCTATTCCAGCGATAGGTCTGGTGCTAACTTTCCCTGCCTTAGATAATTGAATTGCTGTGGGATGTTACACGTGATCGGTACTCATGGAAGCTTCTGGTGTCAGTAAGATCTCTGCTTCAGTAGGGAACCTTAAAAAAAATTGAGAAAAACCACCTGGCTGAGAGTCTTAGCGACATTAGTACATTTTACAATGATGTCATAATGCTGGTGCGTGTGCACATAATTATAATGTGCTCATTTAAATAATGGAAAAGATATTGCTCTAAACAGAAATAGTGTGATTTGCGATGACCAGAAGAAAGTGAATTTGTTTTGTCACTTGCGTTCTGGAGTTGGTCCGAAAAATTTCATCTCTCTTTAGCAATTAGGAGAAGTGCATTGAATAGTTTCAGGACCTTGCAATGCCTGCTGGTTGACCAGGCAAAAAAATTAGAAATGGTCTCCCTTTGTGTGTGTGTGTGTGTGTGCCAACTCTACAGTTATGTAGAATGCACGCCATTGATGATCTGGAAACGTGTCTATTTGAGGATCTCTCAGAAACACGGGTTGGTGATGTGGACATGGTTTGTTCAGCATCGTTTGCGTAAAAAAGATGCTGAAAAAATAGTTTCAAAAGGATATAGTTTGGACGTATGTGTACAGTTTCCCCCGATGGCTGTACCAATAACCAAATGAAAAATTAAAAAAAGTATCGGATGATGATGCAAGTTCGAGCTTAAAGTAAAGAAGTGATGCATGTCTTTATTCAGCAGACAAACAATCATTTGGTTTTTATTTATTACAAGCGTAAAACACATTTACTTAATATTTTTTTTTGCAGAAAACAATTTTGAAGAATTTCTTGCATCAATAAATCAGTCTGCAGATGTTGAAGTGCAGACGACAGACAGGCGTCAATCTAAGAACCTAGATTCTTATTGTCTTCACATTGTTTTATAAACAGCTTGTTTTCTGTCTTTGTTGTTTTATATATAAATTTCATTCCTTTCAGACATTTTGTTCTTTGCTGGCATGCCAGAACAGAAATGTCAGAAGCCTTAGCTAAATTGATTCTACTTTTACTATAACTGTGATATAGACCTGAAAATTTTAATTATATTAACCGACTTTGCTAGAATGGCACAAGTGACTACACGCAGGTACTAAATGTCTAGAATTCGCAGGATTTGCTTGGGTTCTTGAAATACTCCAAATCCTGAATGTTTGAAACTGCATACTAGAAACTGAAATATACTTGTGCCATGTGTCGTCTATTTCTTTTTCATTCTCAGCTGATATCTTTTGAATCAACTGCAGAAATTACAGGAGGCATTGATATTGTTGTTTGTAACATCGATGTCTGTGTTGAGGGTTAAAGACAATCTGAAAGTCTGGATGTGTGGAAATTTTAGTTTCAGTGTGTACAAACGCCACATGTTCCAAAGCTAAAGTTGATGATGATCATGGCAGTGCCAAGGACTTAACTAATATGACTTTGATGATGATGATGATAATGGAAACTCTTCATATTGTTTCTTAATTAAAATAAGAAAAAAATACAATGAGTCTTTTTTCTTTTTAATTTTGGCACAATTGTCAAGGTTTGGTTGCATGTATTGTGTAATTTTGAGAGTATGGATCATCTGTAGGCATCTTGCAGTTGGACAGTGGGTGAGATCACTGGTGACCTTGTGTAAGTACTTATGAAAGCTTGTTTTTGAATCTTACTGCTGTTTTTTTTTTCTTTTTAATGATGTTTACAAAGTTATAGGTTCATCGTGGTTTATGTTGAATCCATTTTAATCACAAGGAAAAGCTACAGGTCATGATGGCCCCACCATGAAATAAAAGGGAAAATGAAAAGAAACATTATTTCAAATGTTATAAGTGGCTTTTTCAGCAGTCATTGGCTGCCTTACAAAGACCAAATGGGCGTTTGGAAGGTATCAGTCAGCAGATCTCTGCTTGCATGAGTTTTAATTGCTGAGATGAACCGGACTATCAATGGAGAGATGAGCATGGCGTATTTATTCATAGCTTTAGTGATGTGTCTGCAAGCCGAAGTTTCATATAAGTCTTTTTCTGGGCATTTTGATCATTCGCATGGACTAGAGTAAGCTGATCAGTTTGGTTTTTTTTATTCAGGTTGACGTCCTAAGTTCTGAAAAAAACTACGACCAAACTGAGTTTGAAGCTGCTTTTAAAAGAAAAGTCACCTATCTACCGAAAAGTGTTGAAAGAGGGGCACAGCTTAGTGAGAAATTTATCTACATCTGGATGTGGTAAGCCGTTTGCCAGTTTTCTCACTGCTATTTGTTTGTTTCATTTTTTTCAACAGTATGGGTTGTCTTCCCCTTTACGTAGAACTTGGAAGCATTTTTAAGAATCTGTTTATTTTGTCAAGATCAATTATTTCTGCTCTATTTACTATTTAGTATCCCTAATCGAGGATAGAGATATTAAAATTCCTACAAGAACTTTGAAGTCTGCACAAAAGAAAATTAGTATTACTACAAATTGAATTTAAAAAATCTAGTTTTTTCCATTGTATTGGATGTAGATGTTCTAGAAGTTCGAGAATGTTTACTGAGGAAGATGTAAATTTATGAAAGTTCTTTGATGCTAATGGCATAAAAACCAAAACATTGCCAGAGGTCTTAAGCATAGGTTAAGCAAAAAGTGTTTTTGACTAGATGTAAAGTAATTTTTTTTTTGGTGGTTGTATAGCATTTGCCTGGTATACTTCTCAGGTAAGATAGTTTGGGAGGAAATAGTACATAACTCTAATTAAAAAAAAACCCATTTTATTTGGTGCTTTTCAGCAACCGAGGTTATATACAAGCTTTGCAAACTTCCTGACCCTCTGGCTATTAAATGAATACACCTTGCCCTTCCAGCTGTGAGATGTTCTTATACGTTGAGACTCGTGAGAGCAGGGTTCAAGAAGAAGAAGAATTCCATCTTTATGCAGGCTTCTGGGAAATAGAGATTATTTTGTTATTGCCAGTTTCTTTCTTAATCCACCAAATAAGAAGGGTATCGCCTGATATGTTAACAGATCGAAAAAATCCACATTATGTGGTCAGAACTTACGCACAATGGATATTTTTAGTTTCATTGACTTTCGATTGGATTTATATTTGCTTGTTGCTTTGACATTTCCTCTCCTATTGTTGTGCAATTTAAAATTAACATAATCTCACCAATTGAAATAAAAGTAAGGGAATCCATAAGATTTGCTATTAAAAGAAACTTTATTAAGACAATACACAAAATCACAGGTGTCATTTATAATTAACATGAAAGAAAAGAAGGAAAATTGCTGATTGCTAAGAGAGAATCAGGTGGCTTCCGTGAATTAACTTCAGCTTTTTTTGAAATTAGGAATTTCACCTTGATCAAATTATAGAAGTTCTCTTCATCTTGGGTTGTTATGCAGGAACACAATATCTTTCAATTGGAGAAAGAAAACCAAAATGCTGACAAATACTGTTTTTTTTTTCTGTTGGCCATAGTCCAAATAAATTTGTTTCTTCTTTTTGTTACAAGAAGGTAGATTTCTAGCTGAAAGTATGGAGTTTTGGAGGGTAGTCTACTTCAGTTACTTTGAATCTCAACCAATTTGTGACAGAATATGCTCCATAGATGTTATCAAGATATCTAACTTAGTAAAACTGTTTTATTTGATGTTGTTGTGTTCATCTGTTAAAGAATAATTTCCATGAGTTAATCAGAGGAAGCTGATTTTCTTATATATATAACTCACAATTTCAGCCTTGACCCAAAGTTTTCATGGCTTTATAAGTTCATCTGGGAGTAAGTCATTCTTAATGAGCAATAATTGTGAATTCCATCAAAGGGAAGATTCTGTGATAAAATCTCCCTTTTCTGCTCACCCTTTCCTTATATAGTGAGTGCAACAATGAAAGTCATTTGCATGCATTGCATTGTGTTTTAGGTGTTATTGCATAAGTATAAAATCAATGACTTTAGCTGACAGTAATCTAAGCAAATACACTTGCTCCGAATCTCTGTCAATTTTTAGTTTACACACCATAAAAGTCAACTGATAAATAGAAATATTTGATGTTTTTACCAACCAATTATTTATGTATTATGCTTGTTTAATTTTTTAAATAAATAAAAATATTTTTTTTTTTAGAGCCAGGGCTTCTTAACATTAAAAACAACTGTTACATGAATGTAGTTATCCAGATTCTACGTCACACTTCATTGGTTAATAATTTCTTCTTGAACGAAACTATAGAATATTCAAGGTGAGTAATACTAATGGTTTCTAAGTCTTCATGAAGAATCATAGTCTTAAATGACAGCTATCCTTTTTGCAATAGGGACCTTATGAAATGTTTTTCTTTTTCTTTAAGAATAACAAATTAAAAAGTAATGTTCACAACATGATGTTCTGTCAGACGGAACTTAGGATGTTCTTCATCATTGGATCGTAGTAGGACTAAAATTTGGTTTCAGATTGTTTTTTTTGAAAGATGACTCACCTGGTACATTTGCAGATGTGAATATGCATTTACCTGTCATTTAAAAATCTACCAAGAACAGATCAGTGTTGACTGTGTACTGGCAACACATTTACTAACTTCCCATACCTCAAAACAATAAAGAGGCTTGGCATTAACAAAATGTGAGAAATCAATGCAGTTTTGGAAAGTTTCCACAGTACGTATTATACAATGTCAGTGAATGGACTAATATATCAGGACTAACGAGCAAATTCTTGTTTAGTTTGTCTGTTGAACTCTGCCATTGACCTTTTATGGGAGGGTGGGAACAGTAATTATGAGGGCTTGTCATGTAGTAACTGGCCAGACTCTAATGGATTTGTTTCACTCCACTTGTTTTTAGGGGCCACAAAAGAGGAAAAGTTATGTTTTGAGTTTGGTGAACTGCTGAAGAAAATGTCAATAAACAGAGTGAACATTTCCCCTCACAATTTCGTGGTAAAAGTATCGTTTTATGCAATTAAAGAATAAAAAGATATTGTTTTTTGTTTTTTAAGTTTTTCTTTCTGAAATACTGTGTTAGTGATGGGAAACCTGTTCCTCATAGCAGGAAAGGGGAGAGGGGATGGAAGGAAAAAAAAATGAAATTAAAGAAAAAACAGACAGAGATTTCTTTAAATGTCTAGTGAAACCAATGAATAACTTCTCTGCTGGAATTCACTTGGACTTTTGTTGGAAAAAACACATGTGAAAATGGGTATTTTGATGCACCTGGTCACCTTTGAAGCAAACTTTTAGCCACTGCTTTGAACATTACAGATTATGAATTAGAAAATAACCAGAGCTTCAAGAGCTCGGACATTGCTTCAAACAGCTGACGGTACACCATCCAGGCATACGTTTTTAATTGGACGCATAGCAACATCATTAAGAACAGAATGCTCCCTAGCCAACATAGGTATTAATTAGCAAGTGTTGTTTGTAACTTTTAAACGTATCTTTTCAAACAGAAAGCAAATTTCATTTTCAAAATTGCCAGTCAGGAAGACTGCCATGAATTCTTGTGTGAACTACTTGATGTGCTTTCGAAAGTTTTAAGACAGGTAAGTGATAAACCAAGCTCTTTGATCTCTTCCTCTTGCGTCAAAGGTAGCTTTGTGATAACACTGCTGTTGATTATCTGGTTATCGATTTTGTTTCTGTGCACTTTGTTTTGTCCACTGCTTATTTCCATTTTTGTTATTTCTTGCTGTTGCTATCCTCCTGACCAGAAAATGCTTGCACCATTTCAGTTTGGTTTTGTTCTTACAGGAGAGTGTGAAGGAAGAATTTCTGTTTGACAGTAGAGGTGCTCCAGTATTCTCGAGGTTGTTTTGTGTAAGAATGAGAACTGACGTATAAAGGTACCATGACTGTGCGTAAATCTGTCCGCGTGTGGGCAGTTATTATGATGACATTTTCCCCGCTCCCTAGATATTATCATAAGAGAAATTCCATGTGGCAAAAGTTCATATTCATGTTACTCATATTTGTCTCTCCCCCCCCAACAAAAAAATTTTGAATTCTGGTTACATATCTAAATGTTATCTTTTTAAAATATATGAATATACTGTAAATAACAGTTAAATGTAAGCATGAAAAATGTGTTCCAATATTTTGGAAAAGTTTGTAAGCATTTCTGTTTACGATGCATCTTTGAGCTTTTCTTAAAAATTTGAAAAGGAAAAGTTCTTTCTCTAAACTGAGCAAAGAAACATTGACAATTTAAATCTCGTTATGGGAGTGTTACCAACTTGTTTTGCCTTTGCAGATGCACCTGTAAATTAACATTCCGCTAAAACAGATTTAAAGGATGTAACACTGATGATGATAACAAGAAAAGATCACTGATCATTAGTTCAGTTACTACTAATAAGGTGATGGGAAATTCTCAAACTAACCAGCTACTTTCTGTTGTATGTGGACCAGAATAGTTGAATGTCTGATCTGCTGATAATCCAAGAAAATGTGCTACATAAATTGACAAATAATTTGGTAAGATTTCAGCACAACTTATGTTTATTTACGGGTTTGTTTCCAAACAGTATTTACCTGTGGCAAATGTGAAATCATTACAAAGCATTTGAACTGGACGTCCATAATACTATATCCTGAACAAGGTAACTTCGATACGAAAGCAAGAAAAATATTACACTTAATTTCAGCTTTCTCATCTAATTTATTTCCTAGATATTTTTAAAAAATGCTTCCCTTGTTGTTTTCACGTATTTGTGTATTTGTAGGAATCTCTCACTTGTTAGCATTATAATTTTCTTTTATACGAGGAACTATATGATGAGGTAAACTATCAGTTTTTTCTGTTTACAAAATTTTTAAAAATGAAAGCAGTTTATATAAAATTACATTTTTTTCATAAAAATGTCAGTTAATGAGGAAACAAAAAAAAAAAAACTGAATATTCTATGTAATTAATATTCACCTTAAGCAAATCTCCAATGTGAAATACAATAGAAATAAAATTCCAACAGGTACAATTAAAATATGTAGTAGGAGGAAGAATATACAAGCTAGTACTACAAAAGAAAGGCCACTCAAAAATATTATTACTGGAGTAGATGCTCTCTGTTTATTTAATGATGGTTTTAAATTATGAATAAATAAAGATTCAATAATGTGCAGTTTGTAGCACATAGAAGACCTGGCCAGATTCTTGATGTCTTCTAAACAAATTTTGTACTCAGAATTCATGGCAGTATTGGTTAAAGAGAGCTGAATGTTCTTAACTGACACTGTAGTGTTCTCATATTTTGTCAAGTTTTACTGATGTATGCAACTGCATAGGACTGACATTTAACAAAGTAAGTCATCAGAAACTGGAAACCAATCCTGAAATGAGAATAAAGATCAATCGGGAATTTATAAGAGATAAGAGGATCAAGAGTATTTTTTGGTGCTATTGAGATTGTAGGCTTAGTGGACTGCAACTTTGACAAAACCTACAGAAAACATTATGAGGGGGCAGATTAGCAATAAATCTAACGTCTCCAATTAATCTAATGGAGATGGCACAGATTCAAAGGCTCTAAAAGTTTTAAATAATACAGCATCTCAAAATTTGTCAAAAAATTCCTCAAACTCGAGTCTACTTAGGTGTAGAAGACATTAAACCATGACCCGGAGTTCTCTGCTTAGATTAATGTAATTTACATGTGGATTAATTGAAAATAATTCTAATAGGACATGAAAGGGTTTAATTTTTATGCTGACTTGGGCAGTAATGTTTGTTATGGACTGCACCTGTTGTTCTGGAAGAACAACATGGCTTCTCTCAGACAGTAACATAAGGTTGTACAATAATGTCCTCATTGGGGCATTGTTTTGACCAGTATAACATTGCATCAAGTCACCAGAATGTGGTGTATATACCAAACCACAAGCTACAGACTTTATGCATGTGTGCCATTAATGGCCATGTAAGGTACTGACTTGTCAGAATCCTGCTTTTCTGTGACTTGTATTATTCCGAGATATTGAAGGTAAACAATTTTCAAACTCCATTTCTCTGTCAACAAAGCATTTAAGTATAGTATTACCTGCAGCTGGAAGCACTAATAAATTGATTTATGTATGAAATAGGTTACCAGTTTGTGTGTAATAAAGTTTTAATAATGTTTTTCATTATTGTTGCGATTCTAGAAAACTTGGCAGAAAGCTTTGCAGATAATAAATATTAAGCATTGTGCTAAATGTGGAGGCCGAATGTCATCAAAAACAAAATTAATGAAGGCACCAACATTATTTTTTGTCAATAATTATAAAGTAAGTATCAAAATAATAAAACTTATTTGTTTGCAAGATAAATTATACAAATGTAATAAATGATAAGGAGACTATGAAATCCACACAGTTTTAATATTAGATCGTTACAAACATTTTGTCAGTTTTTATATCATGTTAATTTGGGGTTCATTTTTTGCATGCTTGTGAATGTGTATATGTAAATAAGCTATATATCATTTTGTAGTGTGTGCTTTGGCATACATTTCAAAAACCTACCTTTTTTAAAAATCATAAAATAGATATTTGTTTTAGGGTTCTGAGTGAAGCATGGATAGAAACGTTTTTTGTGCCATTTTTCTTCACGAGTTCAAACCAGGTCTCAAAGTGAGCAAGGCAACTCGTAACGTTAAACAAGCATGGGGCGGGAGCATAGCAGACATCCTTCCATCTGTGATGACAACTGTCTGAAAGCCTCAGTTGAAGCTGATCCAAATAAAACAGTGAGAGAAATTGCTGGAGAGCTTGACATAAGCACTGCAACTGTTTCCCGGCATCTTGATGCAATTGGCAAGGTTTAAAAACATGACCCTTGTGAGTTGAATGAACAACAACAAAATCTTCAAATGGAGATCTGCTCTTCGCTTCTTATAATAAACAAAAACGACCCATTTTTTGACCAAATCATTACGTGTGATGAAAAATGGATCCTTTACAACAATCGCAAATGATCGGCACAGTGGCTCGACAGAGACAAAATGCCTAACCACATTCCAAAACCCAGCTTCCACCAAAAGGAGGTCATGGTCACTGTCTGGTGGACTGCAACTGGTGTCATCCACTATAACTTTTTGCAATCTGTCAAAAACCATCACAGCTGAAAGGTACTGTCGTGAATTAAATGTTGTTCATCAGAAACTCTCCCAACGACAGCTGGCAATGTAACATAAGAAAAATCATAATAGAAAGTCATTGTTCTCCCATGGCAGGCACTCCCGGTTGCATCACAGGCCCCCCCCTGACAACTTCATGTCACTCTGCCACCCTGATAGAAACATGGACAATGCATGCTGGTGACAGGGGCCAGAACTCAAACTATTATCACAGTAGGACTGACATAATCAAGCCACGCTCCCATTGGGGCCAGCGGCTAAAAGACTGGGACCACGATGCCTGTGGTCAGAGCACACTACAAGGACCGGACAGTGACTTGGGCCGGATGCACACTAGCCAGCTTGGCTTTAGGCCAACTTGGGCACCAAAAAATTGGTACAGGTGGCTATAGGCCCAATAAGAGATTTACAAAGGTGGGCTGGGCTGGGCCGCTTTACATAAAATGAGGGGTTGTTACATTGAGGGCGGGCCCGGACCCACAATGCTCGCCCATGCTGCTGGGACTGCTTGGGAGCTTGGCAGGAGCAAGGCTTCCATAGCAGAAGGTATTGCCAAAGCTGCAAAGGCAGTGCTTTGAGCAAGGCATAACATGGAGCCTAGTGGTTGTGAGTAATAATCACACAAGCCAAAAAATAAAGGAAGGGCAAGAGGCAAAAGTCTGTTTTCTGAGCCTTTTCATAGGTAATTATGTGGGAGAAGCAGTGTGATGCAACCTACATGCTTCTGCACAGTTGGTGCAAGAAACCAAAATGGTAACTAAGTCACCTGGTGATGGTGATGTGTTTGTGGCTTGGAAGTTTGGCACATTCATGGAAGTAGGTCCTTGGATTTAGATAGTTCTCTTGGTTTTAACTTATGCTGATGTCCAAGAACACACTTTTTTGATTGATGATGATAGATAAGTCATTTAGATTTCTCTCCCACAATGTCAGACACACTAAATTTAAATTACATCTTTGCCAGAGCTCCATCCCAATAAGCAGGCAGAATTAGACTAAATTTATCCAATGGAAACAACAGAAACTCTGTAGTTTAGACCCTACTAGATGAAAACTTGGAAAAACTCCATTTTTCATATTTCATCCAGAGTTGAAGTTCAACTTATGCCTAATTGTAGCTACCATGAAACTAGAGTACCAAATAAAGGCACTGATTGCTTCAGTGTATGCCTCCAATATTTTGAGGGAGAATAGCAAATTCTTCCATTGTCTCAAAGTAGCCTTAGATGATGAACTAGAGTCCTTTTCTGCAACTAACTTCCAAGATACTAGGTCATTCACTCATTACTTGAATATGTGCAGTGTAGCTACTAGAATAGACAGTGTACATTAGCAATAAACTTAAGGATATCCTGAAGGATGTCATGCATGACAAGATCTCCTGGGGCGATCACTCTCAGGTTAGGGCTAACTTTACCGTTAAAGCAGCATCTAGATGACCCAGAACCTGGAATCTCAACAATACTATTTGGACAGATTCAGAGTATGTTGAGAGCATTTAATTTATTTTGGAAGACTGGAAAATGCAACTACGTAAGTTCTTGACTACATCAGAATGGTAGGATGTAGGGAAACTAATACTAACCATAAAGAGAATGGCCTCAAACATGAACTAAACAATGCAGCAGTAGGATTTCCTAATTTAGATAGGATCTGTGCCATTAAAAAAAGAATTAACAGAGTTAACTAGCTCAAAAAAGGACCACAGACCATTAACAGGGAAGGATGTAGCAAAGTCTTCTGTGGATTAGAGAAAAAACTACACTAATAGGTAAACTAGTGACTAGTCTAAAAGCCATTGATAGTTGTGTGTGTCCTGAGATAGGCAATATTGTCAGGGAAAAAACTTGGTATTATAAACGTTTTTACATTAGTGAGGGGATTTGTCCTCAAGCTCAGGACATTTTTGTTGGCAACCCTATAGACACTTAGCTTTGTAAAGGCTCCATAACTGAAAATGAAGTAAAAGATGCCATCAGGGCATAAAATAATGGGAGCAATGCCATTATGCCAGAGTTCTTTAAAATGTCTGTTAGTTAGTGACCTGACTCAGTTGTAATTAATAATGTTTTCAACTAAGGAGCTCTCTTAGCCATTGCAATGCCATTAATACCATACTAGATGGCAGAGAGTCTCTTGATAATTGGAGGCCAATTAGTAGTTTCTCAAATTATGATTATAGCTAAGGTGTTAGTGAATGGGCTAGCCAAAATTATGCCTAAAATTATCAGTAAGGACCAAACCTGCTCAGTTTGAAGTACCCCCATCTTGGACTCCCTCCAACTGATCCAAGAAATCCTACATAAAGTAGGTATGGAAGGTTCCACAGTAGTCATGCTAACTGTCAACAAGATGAAAGCATTTTGTACAGTAGAGTGGAGCTTTCTGTTTAAGACACTAAAAGGTTTTTGGAAGACTTTATTAGATAGATAAAGTCACGTTAATCTGATATCCAGACAAGATTTGGTCAAAATGGCTTTATGCCAGCTTAGATTAAACCTCATGGAATGCAACAGTTATGCCATCTCAGTGCATTACTGTATGCAATCATTGCAGAGATGCTGACCTGTAAATCTGGGGACTAAAGAGAAAATTGAAGGCATAGCAATACCAAAGAAAATAGAGCCTAAGATAATCTATTATGCTGGTGGCAACACCACAGTAATCCTGCTGAATATGAAGAGTATGTTGTCTTTGACAACCTTAAGCTGTACCAGAACGCACCTGTTGGTGGGCAGTTAGGCTCTCTTTGGAGGATAAAATACAATCCTGACCATTTTGATACTAGGTGGGCTAAGAACAGGATTTAAATTCTTGATATCGAATTTCCTTTAGCTAGTCACATAAACATGGACAATGACAACTGGCAGATGATTCAAAATATTAAAAGTTGTCAGCACAGACTTTGTCTGTACTGGAGAATCTTTGGGTTTACCTCTCATAAGAAAAAGAACTGACTTTTGAATTTCCTGACCTTCCCTGTTCAGTAGATCTCTCAGAGTAGCCGCAGGGATTCGGAGGACAACAACATGCACTCCAACTAAATTAATATTCAGAAGATGTGTAAAAAGTTTCTTATGCAAAAAATACGCAGTCATGAGCTCTATTGCGCTTGACAGACAAAAATGTGTGAACACAGTTAATTAACCAGACTGGTTTGCTTAGGTCATGCGGGTCATCCTGCCCTTTTCACTTGGTCAGCTAAAATGGATTTTTCTCTTATAGCTCACAGGGATGGTACAGAGAGGAAACTCTGCTCTGAGGCAAGCACCTGGGTAAATAGCACTTCTCCTGCCTTTAGGAGTGAATTGGGTGGCCAACTGCTTTAGTCTTGCGTAAATCTTTTGCAGGTGTAGGATAAGCCTTACTTGTAAGCAGGGTACGACAGTCAAACGTGGAACTAATCTCACTACACCATATACCCATGAACCTTGAACCACAGTTCAAACCTAGCTCAAAACAAACAAAAATTGCTATGTGACTAGATTTGTAAAGTTGTATTCTAATTTAATATAGTTTTGATAGAAATAGTTTCAAAAGAAAATTGGAGTTTGCCTTAGAACTAATTCCAGAAATTGAATATGTCATTGCTTCCAATAAATATGAAATCATGAAGAATGAGTAGCTCTTCTAGCTTCAAGGTATAGAAACAGAAGAAAAATAGGAAACAAATTTCGTTGTTTTAAAATCAATGACTTCAAAACACTGAAAGGAAAAAAAACCATCAGCGTAATGTATATTAACAAGTACACTTGTGTTAGATGATTTCAGATATCTTTTATACATACAGTAGCACTATGTATGTATGTATACATGTGTGAGTGTGTATTATACCAACTGTGACACTATTTTGTCGACGCTGTACATGAAGAAATTATATTTATTTCCAGTGCCAATTATGTAAAAATTAATAATAATTATTAAAAGTTTTAGCTTTTATTCTTTTTACAGTTTGCGTTTTTATCTGTTTAAAGATAATAAATTTTTGTTGCTTTCTCAAGTAATGGATGGCTAAACTGTTGACTAAGACATCTGAAAAATTTTTTGTTATTTCAGGAGCAAATTGAACACTGTATATGATTTTCCATTTAAATTCACTTTGAAGCTGTTCAAGTTTTCCGTGTACTCCCTGTATACGACAATTGTAAGTTCTGAAATGCCATCCCATCTCATTGGTTTTCTTCCATGAACTCTAATGGGAGCATTAGTTTTACTGGTAAGCTTTGGTTGCATAATGTTGTTAGAGCGCTTTCTTAACCATCATCGGATGATTTTGGATCTTGTGCCCCCCCCTCAATTTTAGCACCGCTCGATAGTCTTCTTGCTTTTTGTTTCTTTTTTAAAATAAAACTGCTAAAGGTGATCAGATGGAGTTTTGTTTTGATAATTTACAATTTTCAGCAGGGGAGGTAATCGTGAGGATTGTTTATATTGCTAACATTACCAAAAAATATTAAATGTAGCATGAAAATAGCTAAGGAGTAGAAAACAATCAAACATGGCCAAAATCTGAAATCGAATAACAAAAGGTATAAAATAGCGGATTTTTATGAGTGCATATAAAATGAAAACAAGTAGAGTTATTTTGGAAGTCTTGTGTTCTGCCAGTAAAGAAAAACCTTATTATGTACACTGATGGCCATAACTGCAGATCTACCAAAGGTGGTGAAAAATAGGATACTTCGATGAAAAGGTTTTGTTGGGGGGGGGGGGGAGTTCTAAAAAAAATTTACTGCAAGGCAAATATTTCATTTATATATTTTCTATAACTCATTTTAATATACACGCACTAATTATCTACAACATGGAATGTTTCAATGGGTAGCTCACAGTTATGATGGTTGGTTTTATTGGTGAAACGCACCAACCAGAGTGTGAAAGCAACTGATCTGTTGCCATACCTTTTGGTTTCTCAAGGTGGTTGAACAATTCCAGCCTGCTTTTGTGCCATAATGGTTTTCCTAGGTGTCCTGTAGAATTGCTATTAGTTTATTGCTAGCTGTTTGTTTTGATTTAGAGGGTCAGAGTTGTACAGCCAATTTAATGCCATTCTTCCGTTTTGTGTTGATGCTCATTCTCAGCACATCAGTTATCCTGCATGAGAAATGGTTTCAAGAGGAATGATGCTTATTATTTATTATATGTACTTCAACTGAGTTTTATGCTTTGTAGATGACATCTGCAAATTTCAAAATGCCTACTGATCTCAATTGGAAATTGGTATGCATGTCCAAAAAATAAAATGGTAACGTTGAGTTTCATTGCTTTACTAAAATTTTTTATGCTGTTGTCTGATTAATAGCTACCATCTTAGGAGCGGCAAGCACTTGGTAAGTTTGTGTGTTTAATACCAGGCTCAGATGGTAATGATAAGTAAGAGAGTGGGCTTGTTGTTGTTGCAAGAAGAGCTGTAAATTACGAATGATGGAGAACTAAAAATTAAATTTTGCGCAAAGATCTTTTAAATAACTTGGACGTTCCTGTCAAAAAGCAGAGTTTCAACTGTGTGGTGGAATTGTGAGTTGAACAAAGGAATGGCAGTGGCTAGAAAAGGATTCATGTACCAGAGGATATTGATGAACCCTTACATCAGTGGTTTTCAACAACCAGGAAGGAAGGAAGCACATTTCAGTATCTGGTGATCTACTCAGGTTGAAGACTGAACAGTTTGCAATGTGGTTGGTGAGGTCAATTTCAAGTTTTATAATGGCTGAATCAAACAGTTTAAAACTGATATGAGCTAAGCAGGTATTAGTTGTGATGTGATGTCCAGCTGCAGTAAGGATATTTTTCCCATGCTGATACAAAACTACAACCTGAGAGATGTAAGGAGGACAGAACAAGGCTATTTTAACAGCTGTTATCAGACTAAACAATTGTTTTATCAGCTGATAAGTATGCAGGGACAAGACAAAGCAAGCAGTGAATAATACTTCTGCTCGGTGGCATTATGGAGGGATCTATTTGTTGAAAAATTTGGGAAGCCAAGGTGCTTTAAAATGTGAACAGGCTACCACTGATGTATTGGTACAGCACCAAAACTGTGATGACAGGAATGGGTGAGAAGTTTTGATGGAAAGATATACTTCCTGCAGTGAAAAGTCTTATTGATTCTTGATAACTGTCCAGCTCATCAGTGTTTTGAGTTGGAGCTACTTACTGTCACTGAACTCCACATTTGTATTGCTACTGCTCCAGGTCTTCTTCATCTCTGGTGCCAGTAGGACATGCATTGCATATTTTCTGTTATGCATGCACAAATCCTGTATTTTCAA
This sequence comes from Nautilus pompilius, assembly GCA_018389105.1. NCBI lineage: Eukaryota > Metazoa > Mollusca > Cephalopoda > Nautilida > Nautilidae > Nautilus > Nautilus pompilius. Next base: position 186,809 of record JACATO010000373.1, on the reverse strand, counting down.
CAACAGTTTAAAATAGGCTATGTGCAATCTCACATCATATTTAATAACATCATATGTATGCAGCTTTCAGTTATATCAGAAAACAAACTGATTTCAACTAATGAAAATCTCTTGAGGCTTTTTTAGTTAGTCATCCATATTATAGTGAACCCCCTGATATAATGAACTCTGTTTGACATGTCAAGAACATTTTTTGAATCAGGTTTTTACTGTATATCTATTTTATACATTTTTTAAAAATCTAAGAATTGAATTATTGCCCTTGGTTTATTTTTTAAATATAATGTTAAAAATAATTTTAGAAGTGTTTGCTCATTGTACATCAGCAGTGTTGCTTGAAATTTAATAAAATATGCATACTTTCTTTTTTTTTTAAGAGCTACTATGGAAATCCATGGATAACTGGACATTGTAAGTGTATTTTTGTTAATGCTCTACACACAAACCTAAATATTTGAATTTCTTGATACAAAATTTTGAATAATATCACATTTATGCCTGTTTTTTTTATCACATGGATATTCTATAGTCTATCCAGAATTAAATCATGTGCAAATGGTTTTGGGTGCACTATCCTTATCAAGTGGGTAGATGAGGTCTCAGTGATATCATTAGACATAGACAGAGTCTATGAACCATTTTGCATCCCAATTTTTAAAATGTCAGGTGGTTGATGTTCGATAAAAAGTGAATGTGACTGTATGGTTGGTATCTTTAGATTAGGAGGCTAGGCTACTATACAAGAAAAGGTTGGGAAACATGGATGTACCTCAGTTTGTGACCAGTCAGTTATGGCAGCAATACCAGTCCAGAAACTGAAAAAAAGCTTTGTACTGACTAACCCCGAGCAACTATTTTGGTGCGGTTCATTGTTAACCGATGTCCGAGAAACTGGTTCGTGATGATCACAGTTCCACATCAGCAACTTGGAGAAGTTTAACGTATCAGCGTTTACACTCAAACTGCTGAACGGCTTTTTGCACCGTACATTTACGCAGCCAAGGAGCATATGTCACTTTGCTTGTGCCACCATTTTAGTGGTGCTTAGAAGACACATGGCTGATGCAGGCCAGGCTGAGCCGGTATTATGGTTGCTGATGGGTCAGGGTAAAACTTCAAGGATACCGGATAAGTATGCGCAGGTGGGCCGGAGAGTTGTACATTCCTGTAACATTACTATGAACCAGTAAAACAAATGATTGCTGACAGTGTGGCCAGGCATCACAGAGTTTGACAGTTAATCGTTGTCAAGGAAGGTGAGCAGGTGCAGGGACAGCAGCGTTTTCTAATCAGTCGTAACACCATTTTCACAAGGTTGTGACCCCTCTGAGAGATTCTATCACCCCCGCCAGTGGAATTGTTGCTTTGTCTCACGGCCTGCCACATTTGCCAGATGTCTCTTTAATGGAGCACCTGTGGAACATCTTTGGTAGAGCCGTCAGTAATTACCAAAATGCGCTAAGAACTCAGGATGCGATCAGGTCTTTGGTGGGCACCAATTTCTCACTAATGAACCGTTCAAATCTTGTACTTAATGAAATACACTGAGTTTTTGGAGCAAACTGCTTGACATTTCTGTTATCCTTAATATCATGTTCAGGTATTGTGTGGAAGTCTTGCAATTTACTTGCATTTTCACAGCAACAAAAGTGCAAACACAACTTTCATTTCTTTTGCCAAAATTTATTTCTTTGAAAACCCATTTCATTAACAAAACCACAATCACCATCCATTTCATCTATGCAATTCCCTAACTGACGCTTGATTTTCATCTACAACAGTTTATCTTATTCAAGGAAAAAAAAATATTTTGTGGAACTAAACTGTACTTTCCTAACTTCACCAAAGTGGAGCGACTAATGCTAGACATTTTTCTGAAATGGATTTTGTGAGCAATTTTTGAAACCTAATTTTTGTGATTTATGGTCAGTATGCAATTGTGTAAGCAAACAAAAACAACAGGTATTCATGGTGTTTCCTGTCCATAAAAAGGTCCATAAATCCCAGAATTGTCATCTTAACATCTGGCAGCTTATAGAATTACTATGAATATTTGTTGTGTGTTTGATTTGTCAATACATCCCTCTATGTTCTTTTAAAAAAAAGAAATCTATGAATGGCGTCAATAAATAGAAAAACTTTCAATCTATGGTTGTTGTTTAAAATGGATTCTGGTAACAAAAAAACCAGCAGACCTTTTCCTGGTGCATAGATTTAAATGTTAGAGAAAAACACAATCAAACCAACTTTTTTCAACTCTGTTATGTAATTTAAATATTTTTAAATACGAGTTCTGTCGAAAAAGTATCCAACTATTTTTTCCCGTGGGAAGCAATGACGTTAGGGAGGCAAAAGTGTGCATAGTGGAGCCGCATGCCTTCATGAGCATGCGTGGTTTTTGGCGGGCTTGCTGGATGCGTCAGTCACTGTCAGGCAGCCATCGTGTGAGGTGCTGTACTACTTACTCGTCACATTTTCATTTCGCCCGTGATGACGGAACCTGTGGAGCAACGATCTTGCATCAAGTTTTGCCAAAAGCTTGGAGATACCCAAGCAGAAACAATTCACAAAATTCAACAGGCTTTTGGTGACAATGCCATGGGTGTTACCCAAATAAAAGAATGGTACAACAGATTCAAAGATGACTGCACACCAGTGGAGAGTGATCAACGTTCCAGGAGACCGTCAACAAGCCACAATGCAGTTGTTATCAAGTGTGGACCTTGATAATTGAGGATTGTCGTTTGACGGTGCGGGAAGTTGGTGATGAGGTTGGGATCAGTAAAGATTCTGCACATGCAATTTTAAAGGAGGATTTGGACTTGCACAGAGTGGCAGCGAAATTTGTGCCCAAGCTGCTTTCGCAGGAACAACAACAACTTAGTCTTGAGGTTGCGCCGGACCTGCTGGATACTGCCAACAGGGATCCTGAGTTCCAGAATACTGGAATGTTGACAAGGTCCGGAGCAAAATCAAGGTGAAGCTGACTGTTTTCTTCGACTACTCAGGTGTTGTGCATCACGAATATGCACCAGAAGGATAAACAGTTACAAAGGAGTACTGTCAGGAAGTCCTCCGACGTCTTCGTGATGGAGTTTGGCGCAAGAGACTGGATCTGTGAGCCTTGCAAAACTGGCATTTGCATCATGACAACATCCTGGATGATTAATTGCAGCTGATCCAAGGTTTGTTGGCAAAGAAAGGCATTTTGCTCATTTGCCAGGCTCCCTACTCTCCAGACATGGTTCCTTCTGACTTCTGGTTGTTTCCAAAAATGAAGATGCCACTGAAAGGCTCCCACTTTGAGAGCTGAGAGGACATCATGTGGAATGTGACGGCGGAGCTGAGAGCCATTCTGGAAGAAGCATTCCAGACATACTTTGAACAGTGGAAGGATCGATGGGTTAAGTGTGTGGAGGCACAAGGGGCCTACTTCGAAGGGGATTAGCAATTGAACCCCACCAAGTACGCAATTTTTTTCTCCCAGCCTAAGGTCGGATACTTTTTTGACAGACCTTGTATAATTTTGAAAAGTTTGAAAAAATTCTGCCTGATACCAGCCTTTGCTAAGGGATACATAGTTATGGATGCTGAAACAGGTTGGGAACATTGGACCAGATACCCCTCAGAACTGAAATGTATGGTTGAACACGTTTCAGATTCATTATGTTGCAGGTATCATTATTACACTGTGTATGATACATTGTGTTGCTGCATTCTGCAATACAGTGAAATTGTGTTATGACATTGCTCCTTTAAATGCGCAGCATATGTCAAAATATATCAATTGATTGACAGATGACTTGTTTTACAATGTACTGAATGAAATTTATCCATTCCCTGCTCTCCTAAAAAATTATCTGCTTTTGGATATAGTAATGCTATTATTGCCATTACCATCAAAGAGTCATGTTAATGAGTAATATAGTAAAAAAAAAATAAAAAGAAAAGAGATTTAATAGGTTTGGGCTCAAAGTATGGAAGTGAAACCAACTTTTAATTTCAGTTAGTCATTAACCATTTCAGAACACCTCCACATTCTCCAGCTAACAGGTAGTAATGATTAGCCAATATTCTTCTGTCCAAAGAGCGAAGCATATCTGGTTTAAAGTATCTATCGGATGGTATTGCAATTCTTTGAATGGCATGCTAATAATTACATTAAAAAAGAGAAAAGATGACAACTGCCAAAATTCAAGGATGTCTAGCTTGGGATGGTGCAGAGTTTGCACTAATTCGAAAACATGTTGCTGTAGAGAACACTATGAAATAAAATCACCAGGAAAACACTGAAGGTGCATCTCTGGAGCTGGTGCTATACAGTAAAATGGATATTCTTAATTTGCCTTTGATGCATAACTAGAGTTACAGTTTGTTATGTTGAACTGAAGTGGTCATGGCAAATGGTTGTATTGATTGTAACACCCATTTGTATGAGTATCATAAACACTGGTTGGTCTTTTTTTCAGATATTGCATTCTGTAGGGGTGTTAAGAATGAAAGTCACTGGTATGAATTTAATGATTCACTTGTAACCAAAGTTCCCAAGAACCGGGTGAAGGTAAAATTTTATACATAGTAGATGCAGCTTGCGTGTTGATTTGAAATAGCATTTTCAAGCTTTATGTCGTTTAAAAAAAAAAAAATTTTCTGTTAAAGAGTGGACAGAAACTGGAGTATGGTGTTGAGTAGTTAAATAACTTCTTCCCTGGACTGCTTATTGATAAGATTTAAAGTGCCAACAGCCTGAAATGTTTACTTTATTTTTATTGTTTTGCTTAAAATTAATTGTACATTAGCTTTGAGTTTAATATAACACAATTTATGCTTGTATTTTTAATACATAAATAATTTTTAGTATCATATAAAATATGTTAAAAGTTTGCTGTTTATTTGATGTCCATTTTACCCAATATACAAGGCTAAGTAAAGTGAAATTTGTCTGCACAGACGAATGACAGCAGATGGAAACAGAGCCTCTTGCTAGATGGTTATCTGACAGGAAGTTAAATATGGCTATCATTTGTGATGTGCACCCTTGTAGAGCAATGAAGTATAGAACAGTCTTTGCTGTCTTAAGGTATCAAACAGAATTAAATTTGCTGATGGAGATGAGCAAAATATGGCAGCAACTGCTTGTCATAAAAATAAAAATGTACGAGTATGTATGGTGGAAAAAGATTTAGCGGCAGACAGCTAATGCTGATGAACTGCATGTTGGATAACCAAAGTCTGAACTTGTATCACATCAGTCTTTACAGTTCCTACCTTATGACATTTGACTTTCACCTTCTCAAGGTTTTTTTCATTTTAATAGCTTTGTTTATATCATTCCATAGATTATTTATTGGATTCATATTAGTGGTTCTGAGCCAGTCACTTTAGAACTGATATTTTTTTTAATCTGTGAGAGACTGCCTGATGATGGTTGCTAAATGTTTTGAATTGTTATCATGCTGGAAAATCCAGTTGAGATGGAGTCAGTCTTCAGAATATGCTTCTAGTATATTGGTCAAAATTGTCCAGGTAAACAAACTGATTTATCATTTTCTGGATATGATGAAAAGGTCTGTTTCTTTTCAGAAGAAATGGCACCATACTATAATGGACTCTGCCGTACCTTCGAGTGTTGGTTTGGTACACTTCGGGTGAAATGCTTCACTAAATCTTTGCAGCACACAAGTTTGGTTATTTGATCCATACAACCAGAGCGCCCTGGCCCATATTTTCTGGATCTTGGTGAAATGAAATCACGACTCTTTAAAAAGAAACAAAGTGTCTTCTTTCTGGAAATATGGGCCATCAATTTGGAATCACAAACCCGCCTTTTGGGCAATTCTCACAGATTGGTGTGTCCTCCAAATGGCTTAAAATGCCAACGGTCATCTTGTGCCAGTCCGTTTTTTTAAATAAACCCTTGATTTTCTGATTGTTCTGAGCATCAGTTTTTCAGAGTTTGCCACTTCTGTGATCTGATGTAGCTGTTTGTTTATTCATACAGCTTCCAAGTTAAATAACAAGCCATTTCACTGCATTCAACCCACTTAGCCATCTTGGAATGGGAGATTACTCTTTGTGGAACTCCACAATTTAAGCACATTCCATTGAAACCGTCCTTTTTACCCATTGTTAAAATGCCAAAAATGTTTATGCATTAGTTTGGTTTTTACGCAAAAACCATAAATATAAGTAGTTAATGCTGGCGTTCTTAAACCTCTTCTGCTAAGAAATTCTGTCACATTGTAAACAAAAATTGAGCAAAAGCAAAATATTTACTATTAATCATGTTGATGTCGATCAAAAGAACAAAAAATTGCTTTTCTATCAGTGTAATGTCCATGTTGGAATGTTTATTTTTGTGTGTTTTACATTTGTTCTGCATCATTCATAAATTCTTGTCCGCTCACGAACAGCATAGATTTAGATTTATGCGTGATAAAAAAATGAAAAATAAAAACACTAAACATTAGTGAAGCAATTTTAGTCATAGCTGCTTTTTTCAGTGTTGTATATAAAGACTATTCAAAAAGTGAACTGTACTGGAAGAATTCTGTCTCTCTGTAGAGTGGGAAGAAACAAATGTACACATTAATTGTACTAACCGCACTAAACTTTGTTGTGGCATCTGTCTTCAATATCACATTTAGATAAGAAGTTATGGAGTGAATCCAGAAACTTCAGTTCATAAATGAATGGCAATCCCTGTTTTATAACACACCTTTTTTGACATCTAAAGCATTGGAAATAAAGCTTTTCTTCAGCAGAAGAGAAAAAAATATTCCACACATCCATGACACACTGAAGGGGAAGTTTGGGTCTGGATTTCTCATGTGTCCACTCTTCATGTATGTTTGCTCTCTATTTACCGACCAGTCATCATCCCATCAATCATGTATAAATATGGTGCCAACCAGTATAAGAATCCATTTTAAACTGTCTGTCTTCATGTAGGGTGCAATTTGGGCCATTGGACAATCCTAGCTGGATGTCTGTGAAGGAATTGTTACTTTCCAGTACATCAACTGTCTATCTTTGCTAATATGAACCTGATCAAAGAGGCCTGGATTTTATGAAAGATGGTGCCCCGGCTTGCGATGCTTAAGCAAAGATGGAAAGAGTCAGGGGTGTGTCAACCCTGTCATGAGCCAATCGTTGGAGAGGAACTCCATTGAGTGTGTGTGGGCTATCCTTGACTGATCACTGTGAGAATGACTTCGTAAATCTGCTTTTTCAGGAATTTCTAATACAGATTCTGTGCTGTTGTCTACATTCCCTTAGACCAGGACTACTTATCTTGTCCAGTGTCAATGTATGGCTGCCTTGCATAGGGCATTGCTATGCCACAAATTTGTAACCCCATCCATGTTTTTCCATTTCTATGCGTGGCTCCTGAATAAACTTGGTTTTTTTCAAATTTGGCTGTCTATTTACTCACGTCACATATCTGTATATAAATCATTTCTGTTCAAAAGTTATACATTTAATTCTTTATTCTTTTTCAGGAGAAGGGAAACTGCATTCTATTTTATAAGAAAAATAAAAGTCACTTGTACTTTTTCAGATGATCGGATTAATGGTATTTGCTTATTTGTTTATCTTCTTGCTTTGATAATATATTTTTTTAAATGTAGTTTTGATTTTAGAATATGTTCTTGTGCTATTAGAACTGTGTGTGTGTGTATTACACAAACAAACAGAAGCTGTCTTCAGAGTGTGACAAAATACAAAAAGAGTCCATTTTTAATTAAGTTTTAAAATACTTATTATTATTATTTATAAATTTTTAGGTGGATTTGGACTGAAAGCATCATCCTGTATTTAAGTATCTGGGCTAAAAGGTTATCACACCCCAAAAGAATTCTTTTCCTTTTCTCTATTGAGACCAATGTCTGCACGGTTGTCTGAAACTGATAAATTTGTGACATGTATAAAAAAGTTGGATGGGTTTTCCAAATTAGAAAAAGAAAAAAATGCAGTCTCCGTTGCGTGCTTCTCTGTTATACTTGTTTTAGATGGAAATTAAACTTTGAAGTTAAGTATATTAAAACTTTGAACTTGTGGCTTACTGTGTATTGTAGTTCTATGTAGAAATTATTTCTTGTGTTGCTAACAGCTGACAGTAATAGCTAATTTGAGTCACTAAATGATAGCAGGCTCAGCTCTAGCAGGGTGCAGAGTTAGCCTTTAGTACTGCTGGTGGAAACGTGTTCACACTAGTATTAAACAGTCTTTTCAGACTTTGAATTAAATGTAATAAAAGGAAGAAAAGAAAAAATAGATAAAATCGAAAGAATGGACAGGTTGGCTGATCAATCAAATGCTTACGGTATTTCGTAGTAATTAGCTGCATCTGAAATTCATCTTTGTTTTGAAGGGTAAAACAAGCGATGACAAAAACTGTTTCCTGTAACAACATAACCATCAGTGAAGGCACGACACCTTGTTTGATATGAGTCACATACTGGCCACCATCTGTAAATATGGGTGAGTTTTTGCACGTAGACTCCATTGCTCATTTTACAATCATGCTCCCATTTTAGGTTGGAGTTCAGTTATGGGATCCGTTTGTGGAAATTTCAAGGACACTGGTAGTTTGGGTAAGGGCTTTAGTAAAAATTATCATGAAAGAAATGCTGCTTTTTAAAAAAAATATTAGTCTTTTGAACTTCTGGATTGCTTTCGTGTTAAGATGGAATGTTCATTGATATGTCTTTCATCAGTCAGTCAGTCATTGATCTCTGACCTTTCAGTAAAACTTAGAACATTCGTTAACATGTCCTTCAGTCAGTCTTTGGTCCCTGATCTCTCAGTGAACACCCTTTTTTTCAACCTTTCAGGAAAAAAAAGAAATAATGAAAAAGTAACTTTACAGTGTAAGTTTTCTACCAAAGGATGCGTTTTGATTTTATTAACTTCTACTCAGTCCAGTGAGAATTCTAGTTTAGTATCTATCCAATGTTGATGTTACCATAATGTGTTAGTTTTATTTAAGTTTATAATAAATCTTTCTTATACATACAATAAATACTGACTTGGATTATATAACCTCCATTGACTTTTAAACAATTCCCCCTTTTTTTAAAAATGCTTTTATATTTTTCTAGATTTATCTAGTACATTTCCACCAATTCAGATATGGAATATACCCCACAGCCACAGTCCCATCAATAGATGACAAGTTAAAAAAAAATCTCTGTCTCTAGATACTATGTGTACGCTTCTGATTCCCTTGTTTTGACAAAATTTAAACAAAAATTAATATAAATAAGCAAATCAGAACGAAGAAAAAGTCTCCAGTTTTACTAGCAAATTTATACCATGAAAATTAGCTAAATTCAAAACTGTGAAATGATAAAAGGAAATAAAATGCTCAATGCCACCTGTAGAGATGTTTATGTATAAAACTACTACCCTCTGATGTCTGGGAATCATGTCATGAAAGACTGAAATAGCTACTCTAAGTTGATCCTTCCATCTTAAAAGTAATACTATAATCCTGTTTTGCTTTACTTATGAACAAGGTCAAGCCTTTTGTTACTAAATACATAAAAATAGTTGTTGCTTTCCTGCATACTTCTACATATAATATGGAGATAAAAGGAAATCTAATAGTCACTTAGTACACTAGAGATGTAAAAAGCACCACCGGACAAAGATGAGATTTTACTGCACTCTGTGTATCTGGAGCATTCTTGAAAGTAAAGGTTGAATATTAAAAAAATACACTTGGGAACGAGGGGTTTGTTTTCTTCAGTGACAGCTAAGAATAGATTTAAAAAAATGAAGCGTTGTCAACTCTGGCATTCACATTTGTTCAATATCCATTAGTAGTAGAGCTGAGTCTGATCGAAGATTACAGAGTTTGTAGTGTAACTCAAGGGCACAATCAATCAATACTACAACATTTTTATTCAGCTTGGAAACAAAAACCATTTACATTAGATATGTATTTACAAAGCAAAAAAAAAAATGTTTCCAAGCCCAGTAGAGTTTAGATAGTGCTTTGTTCAAACATGTTCATACTCTGGTTGAAAAGGATTTGCATACTGATCTAAATTTTCCATTAGAAACCATTTTCAGTAAAAGATAAAATGTTGGTTGAAAACAGTGGCAGCAATGCGGGTCTAAAAATGACCTCAGGCAAATTGACATTGACCAGAAAAGGTTTTAGTGATGTGCATGACCACTACCATTAACCCCATTACAAGCTTATACACTTCTTGGTATTAACCAAATCAGATGATCCAGCTGTTGTAATGGGATGTTGTGCACCATTCTTCAACTAGGGCCATTGCCAGCTGACGAAGAGACTGTTGGGAGACTTTGGCAATCAAAACATGGCTTCCTAGGATGATCCAGACATATTCTATTAGATTTAAGTCTGGAGATTTTGCACGAATGATGATGTTAAATTGTAGCATGGCACAGTGTGAATGGAGGTTGTTATCCATAAAGATGAAGTTGGGACCTTGTCATTGGGCCAGAGAGGAATGGCTACAGGTGTAATGACCTCATACACGTGACATCCCTACTAATCATGACGAGACCAGTTCTTCCAAAATCCTAACTGCCAACCCATACCATCAGGCTATGCTTCACTAAACTGATAATGTTGATGAGTTAGAAACTCATTCCACAGCTTGATCTTAGACTCTATTTCATCCATTGTTGATGTCTAGACAGAATCTAGATACATCAGTGAAAAGAACATGGTGACAATAATTCAACCTCTAGTTATAATATAGTGTTGCCCATTTCTTGTGTAGCTGTTTTTGTGTTAAATAATGCATAGACATTCCTAAACTAACTTACACCACATGCATGGGCAATTTATTTTAAAAAATGGTAATGGATTGTGTGCAAAGATGTATGCAGATTAAGTGTGGGAGAAGTGATTTGCATGAGTTTCGGTGGTTGATCAGTTCTGGAGAAAATGACTAACATTCCTTGTACGAACAATGTCATGCTTTCCTCAATATGCAGATTCTCTTCAACCAGAAAATAATTGGTCATGTTGGAATGTACTGTACAAATTCTGCAGCTCTGAAAATGTTTTTTGAGAAGTTTTATATATATATATATATATAGTTTGTTTCTTGCTACAAAAACAAACAAAAGATGCACATAACAGAGTTTAGATTTATCAACAGCATTATTTACAAGAAAAACATTTAAAAACAAAAACAAATTCCTGATCAAGCTGAAGAATGTTTTACCTATTTTTGAAAAACGCAGGTACTCTTAACTTATATGATTATCACTACAGTATAAAAATTAACCACACCTGGCAAACTCAGTTGTTGGGGGTGGGAGGAAGTTTCTAAAGAAGGTGCTAACCTGCATTTACTAAAGTAACTAGCTTGTGTAACAGTTCTCTACACCTGTGCATTGTTCTTTAAAGAAGTTATCTACACCTGCAAAGGCACTAAGAGGAGGAGTTAGAGCAAAAGCCTGTTAATTAAAAGATGCAGGTGCTGGTTATCTGTGAGGAAGAGATGCTATTTCAAGTTATCTTAAATGGGCTCCAGTCCGGTAAAGGTAACGATGCATTCCCTGAGTCTGTATACACAAACGCAGAGTTCGATACAGCTCCTAACTCACTCTGACTTATCGAAAAGGTAGAATTCATTTTCATTGTCATACGACTACAGGAAAGATCCCCTCCACAACAACAGGTAATTAATATTCATTATATGCTCTTTAAAAAAAAAAAAAAAGCAAAACAACAACAACGAAAACATTCGACCAATCGAATTGCAGTGACCGCGAGCGCGCGCGCAGGCGCCATCCTCCCCCTCCCCTCTCGCCGTGACGTTGATGGTTGCCTCGCTGCTCTCCATCTTTACTTCCTTTTCGTCAGCCATGGCATCGCACCGGGAAAGAACCTTTATCGCCGTCAAACCCGACGGGGTCCAGAGAGGGCTGTGCGGCGAAGTGATAGGTCGGCTGGAGAGGAAGGGCTTCCAGCTGGTCGCCTGTAAGCTTCTGCAGGTAGGTAGGTAGGTATGCGCGTGCACGTGTCCGTAATGGCCGCCGGTGTCCGTCCCCACCGTCGGGGCTGTAGTCTGGAAATCCTCTCCGTCAGGGAGCCTTCCTTAGGGGCCAGAACTCCCTCGCGGCCGAGAAAGGGAGTGCTCCCCCCCCGTCTCTGCTGCTCCCCCCCCTCCATCCTCCTCCTCCTCCTCTCTCTCCGCACTAACTTCGGTCGGATTCTAGTCCCGGTTCACGCGATCCCTGTTGATCGCCCGCCCTCGACGACCCCCACCCCCACCCCCCCCTTGTCCTTGAGCCGGATACCTGGCGATCACTGCATTCTCCCATATGGACCAGCAGCAGTCAGTCGAACCGGTCCGTCGTCCCCGCCCAGCCAGGTGTGCCTAGCATCGCCCCTGCGGGAAACAAGGGGACTGCGGTACCACTGCCCCCCTCCCCCCTGACGTGGGTTGTAGACGGCTCTCTGTCCATGCTGCTGCTCCCTCTTCAAGGTTATTCGGCTGGTGAAACCCTTTACTACGCCCTTTGCCCCCGGTCTGAGATGGTGCCGGGGTTAGTGATGATGGCTGGCTAGGACCGGCCTCCTATACACGATGGCAGCAGTGGACGTAATAACAAACCTGCTATACATTGGTGGTGGCTTCCACCACAGACCTCGGCTAATCTACCTCAGGAAGCAATACGCTAATCCATCTGCTTGCTATTGATGTTTTCGATCTCGAATGTTAGTTTACGGATGCACACCCAGTCTCTAGACTCCCGACGGTTCTGAATTTTCTCAGTTCTGTCATGTTGTCATCCTTCCAGATTACCTATGACGACGAAATAGGGCCCCTTTTGGTTGGGGGGGGGGGGCAAAAGCTGAGACATTTGACATGAACTAAGCATGCATTCAGACCTGTGGTCAGCATGTGTCAGCGGGCACATGCAAACATCCTGTTGCTACTTGAAGCTTGCCCATCAGAGCTATTCACTATACATGGGTCTATCATGTGACGGTGGACTTTTTCAAGGGTTGGGGGCAACTATACCCTTTAGAAAGTCGAAAGTGTACTGTAATGTTGGCCACTATTTTTTTTCTCTCTCTAACATTACCAGTAACAACCTGCGCGCCATAAGGGTTGGGTCGTTTAGCGCAATGAGAAGGGTGAAAACGTGGCTGAGGTCGACAAGGTCGTTCGTCTCAACTCTGTACGACACGGGTTCATATTGCAGCAAAAGTTACGGCCAACAAGCAGAAGCCCATTCGAAAAGTAATGGATAAGTTTGGCGAAGACCAGAGACGTTTACAATTTGTATCAAATAAGTGTTCGTTTCGTTGTGAGCTCTGATGGGGTGGCTCAAAAGCAAAGGAAGCATATTAACATTTAAAAAATTCTAAATGAATCATAAGAAATATTTCTAAGTGAAAAATATAAATTATTGATCGTAATCAGATGCCTTTTTGATAAGAAGAAGAAAATAATGAATTAGTATCTCTTTTGACATGACTCTGATCCCTGCCAGACACCCATGGTGTGACATTTACATTTTATCACAATGTGACACTTTTCATTTTTGTTATAATTGAGTTTACTACTGTTAGGGAATTCTGTTAAATGAAGGCTAAAGAGAGTGCATATAATTAAGAAAAATTTTATTTAGAATGAGGTATACTTAAAATTTTGAGAGAGAGAGAGATTGATTGAAGAAATATTGTGCTTGTTGTGCTCCACAGAAGTATGATTGTTCTGTAATTATAAATGTTAACCAGTCTGACACATTTCCCTCACATGGTTTCTTCTACCTTTCCTTTGCTGGTTGCCCAGGTGGGCTTCCTTCAGGCATTTGGCTTTGCTCCCACATTAAACGTGAAGAATTCTTGTATAGGGTTTTCTGGCTATGTGCGGTGGAGTTTTTGCTGGTAACTCCTTGTAACTTGAGTGCTGCTCAAGGGATTCCCAAAACACCACCTAGTGCTCACTATCACTAGGGTTGGTTGATGCCCCCAACTTTCCTTTCCTTTCTTTCTTGCTGCTGGGAGATGTCTCATTTGCAATTACTTATTATTTGTGCATATCCTCTGCTTCCATATTGTATGTACGTATGAATGTATATAAAACATTTCTTTTTTTTAAATGTTTCTCTTGAATATTTACTGCCTGCCATTACAGTTTTATGTCTAGATTAAATTATCATACAACAGTGTTTAGGTACAACAGACAAAAGGTGATCTTGATAAGGACTTCTCTTTCTGTAGTGACACAGTAACAGTTGCTTGGTGATTGCAGAAAATGTTTTTATCAGGTTTTAGCTTGTTCAGTAATATTTATTTATTGTACTGCATATCACTTAAAATTACAAAAACTAAATATGTCTGATGGCAGCCGTTCATGGTTGGTTGTTCTGACTTATTTTCCAACTTGGCCTGTGCACCCCTTTCTCGTTCATGTGCTGCACCCTTTACTTGTCAAGTATCCTTGTTGAATTCCAGAAGGACATGTTGTGAAGCAGTATGCATGGCCAAAGATGACAGCTGGCTAAACCTTTGTCAGTTCAGGCCTGTTTACATATCTACTTAATACGTTCTTGGGTGATTTTCAGAAACATTATCATTCAGAAATTACAACAGGCACATTACTTGCTTTGTAGTCTTGTACAGGTTCATGCTTGTCTGTCTGTCTGTCTTGGGCGCTGTAATCAAAGAATTACTACTACTATTATAATTAGCTAGGCAGGCTCTTTGGAAACTATCAAGTTTAACACAGTGGTGTTTTTGTATTTGATAAATTGAAGTTAAATGGCTAGAAATGTTCATGAAAAGAGGATTTTACATTCCGTGAACAAAAGTAGCAAAACACCATGAAAAGCATCTGTGGTTTAGTGCATTTCAATTTGTGCATAGTGAGGTTGCGGAATTTGTCTTCGCAGTTAGTTACAAAGTTCATCTAAGCTTTTCAGGTGGCAGTTCATTTGTGCTGACTGGAGAAGTCTGGGTTTACATTAGCAGGCATTCCTTTGGTTTGATACAAGCTTGATTAAATGACCTGGTGAAAATAAATGCTTTTATGCTTTCCTTAATCTCTCTCTCTCCCCATCTCTCTCTCTCTCTCTCTCTCTCTCTCTCTCTCTCTCTCTCTCTCCATCTCCATCTCTCTCTCTCTCTCTCTGGTTGCAAGAATTTTTTTGGATTCAATCGATATTCAGATTCCAACAAGTATAAATTGTTTCTGGCCCCCCTTTTTTTTATATAAACTGTCTTGTATACTTTACAATATCTTAAAAATTATATGCACCCAAAACCAGTCTGTTTTAAAATTGAATGTTCTTTTTAATTCTCTGTATGACTAAGTTGGCAAAATTAGATAATATGTCACGCTAACCTGGCAAATGTGAAGAAAATTTACTTGGATGTTTTTTGTTCTTTTTTTTTTGCTTTTCTATGCATAATTTTTATGATATTAATTTACAACTTTGTAATACATTTGTTTGACTTTTCTAATCATCTTTTTAGGGTACAATTATTGTGCACTAAATATTGGCCTGGATATGCAAGACTAATGCAGTTGTTTTTGTTTTTTGCTTATTACATGTTAAAATTATTTTTCCAGTCTTCTGAAGAGAAGTTGAAAAAACATTATGAGGAGCACAAAGGCAAACCATTCTTTCAGTCTATTGTTGATTTCATGTCCTCCGGACCGCTGCTGGCCATGGTATGTATGTGTTGAAACGTTTTGGCCTTTTCCAGTCTACCAGTGGCTGGCATCTGAGAATGCAAAATGTCGTCTGAGATTTTTTTATTTTTGTGAATAGCTGCTTACTGAACAGCTTGAAAGGAAATGGCATTTAGCTTGACGAGCTTTACAATGAAATTTCAGCCATGGCTGTGCTTCTTCATCTTACGATGTTGCGCACTTACATCAGAAATGCCTCGGGTCGCCACTCCTTCAGTCCATTAAAATGCACGTGTTTTACTTGCAAGGTCAAAATTTTTGTTTTTTTAAAATTAGACCGGCAGTGTATAATCAAAGTTGCCATCCTGATGAATAATTAAAACTAATCTGTGTTCGTTTGGTTACGATCATGTCCTCTGGCCAACCCAACTGGATGTGAAAGGACTGTAGTTTGTTTGTTTGTTTCTATTTTTTCTTGGCTTTCCAAAAGATTTTCCTGGAAGAAATCCTTCAAAATGAACTACTGCAAATATAAAAGCTTTGTTATTCTGTAAAGATTACATCTGGCATGTCTCATATTTATCGGGGTGGGGAGAGTTATGGAAATGCAAACCAACGATTTCCTGATGTTGAAATTCACTTTTTTTGGAGTTGTATCACTCTGCCACCATGTTTTCCTAACTTGAGCCATTCTGTGTGTATGTGCTCTCTGAATGCCATCAAGACTAGGGCAGGGTTATCCTTTATAATTTTGGTTTTTGAAAATTTGAAGGAAAAAAAATGAAAACCCTCTTTATTTCCTATAGGTCTGGGAAGGTGAAAATGTTGTGGATATCTCCAGGTCGCTGATTGGGGAAACCAGGCCGAAAGACATGAAGCCTGGAAGTCTACGCGGTGACTTTGTTGTTGATGTGGGCAGGTTAGTCGGTCTACCTTTGGTAGCCTTTCTTCTTTTTTTTTATATATAATAACTGCTTTTAGTGGTGGGGTAGGCGAAATAATTTCCCAGCAAAACGTTCTGTAGCTGACATCTTAAATTTTAAGGCCAGCAAGAATGGAAAAAAAATAACAGCAGTACCCCAGACTAAAGTGAATGCTTGCTTGCTGTGAACAATCTGTGTTCCTCTTCACTGAAACAAACCCCTCGTCTTCAAATCTGTATTTGTGAGATATACATGCACACGCACGCAAACAAACAGAAGGAAAAAAAATGCAAATTACAAATACTCCGAATTTTTAAAATTATTTTTCATAAAACAAATGGATACATTGGTACAAAAGGTGGTTTTCCAAACCATGTTCATCTCCGGCGGAGATTGAACTCTGCTCATTCGCTGCCCAGATATTCGTATTTTTGATTGTGGAATATTTCTCTTATCTTTTGATCTGAAAAATATTCTAGAATTTCTGTAAACTTGGTCAAATCAAAGAACGTGTAGAAATGTACCTTGTCCATCGTTTCTAGGACTGAAGCATGGCCAGGACAACCTGAAATGAATTTTGTCAAGTATTTAAGATGTCTTCACCTTTTTTTTTAGCAGCACTATCAGCTGTGCTCATGCTCAGACAGACAACAGACAGTTCTTTCCCATAAAAATCCCATTCTTGGCTCAAGGTCTCAGCAGCACAGTCTGGTTGCTTGTTTCCCTAATAATGCTTTATTTAAATTGGTTTGTTGCCCAGAATTTACATTTTGTGTGGTTCTGTAATGTTGTCGCTTATTAGCTGCTGTTGTCCTTTTCTTCAGGTACCACTGGCCAAGTTAAATGCTGGTTAGTTTAATTATCACAAGTTCACAAAACAGCTTCATCTATGCCTTCCTGCAGGAAACTGATGTGTGCTAATCAGACATCTGCGAAAATTCATTTGTTCTTTGATATTTCCCAGAAACTTGTAGTATAATAGGTTGGCGGTTACTCCTCCTCCTTTTTTGTCAAAATAATTTCAGATTATCTTTTTAGAAGGCAACTTGTATACACAAAATAAAAGTAGCATCCAGTTTCCTATATTTCTAGAAGGGTGTGCACTTGCCATAAACACATGAATGTACAAACAAATTTATTGAATGTTCTTGTAAAATAGTAATGCAAAAATTAAATTGGTAGCTAAGTTTAGTTTTGATTTGCTGTATGAAAATGAAGTTTCACTAAGTGCCATGGCAAAATTATTGCATACATCCCAGTCTTCAGTCCCTCCCACCTTTATACTGGTTCTATTGCATTCTAACCATGGTGCATGCATTTGTTATAAAGATAACCAAGATATCACCACAATCTACAGATCAAAAAACTATTTATACAGGTACTGCTGATTGCTTGAAAGTTTTTTTTTTTTTTTTTAGTTTATTTAAAAAAAAAAAAACAGTTTTTACTTTACTTATAACACAACCCAAACTAGAGGCACCAGTTAATCTTTGTGTTGAACTGGCTTTGTATCAAATATATGATGATATAATGCTATAACACTCATAATGCAAAACACCTGGGGTTGGAGCGATATGCAAATTTGTCAATACAAAAAGCCTATGGCTCAACCTGTGTTGAGTAATACAGATTTGAATTGATGCAGAGGGTTGATAAGATTTGTAATATCCAACTCTTTAAAATGTATTTCTACAAACTTTTTTTTTAAAAAAAAAAATATATATATATATATTTTTGCGCTGGTTTTCATTTCTTTCAGAAATATTGTTCATGGAAGTGACAGTGTGAAAAGTGCTAATAGAGAGATTGCTTTGTGGTTTGATGAATCTGAACTTGTAAACTGGACACCTAGCAGAGATAAATTCTTGTACGAAGAGAGCCTGTGAACATTAGACGTCTTTGGTGTTGTACTGTAATGTCACCATGCACAATAAACTGAACTGTGAAGATTACTCTTGAATTGTCCACCCTTATCATTCACCAACTCTAATAATGAAAGGTAAAGGTCTGTCTGTCTGTCTACCTGTTGTTATAAACAACAACAAACAAATCAAAAAATTTAACTTGGATAGTATTTTGAAGCCAATGGAATGTAAAAAACAGCTTTACTGGCTACAGGAAAGTAAGTAAATGCCTATAAATAAAATCTTGTTAAAAAAATGTTTCATTATTTAAAAAAAAACAGTCATGACCAATATTTGTTCTAATGTTTCAAAACATTGACCAATTCACTAAAAATATTTCAATCACTTGCAAGAAAATGTTGGTAGTCTTTTTGTATCATTTTAATTTCTTTATTATAGGAAGAGAAAAGTTAAAGTTTGTATTTCATTGGTCAGTAAATTGATACTGGGTTTGATATTTTTCTCTCTCCTAGTCTTTGGAAAATCAAGTCTGTCACAAACAATATCACTGTACTCTTCTTTTGCCCCTGTGACTGGTCTGCTTTAGGAATTCATGATGAACTGATATCGTTCAAATGCCTTGAGCCATTTTATTTTTCTAAATCTCTGTACTGGACTCATTTTATCAGCAGACTTAGGCTCAAAGAGAAACCAAGACCACCTCCAAAAGATGAGAGAGCTGGCACAGTTCAGCCGAGGGACCAGGTGTCTAACTCATTTGGATCCCTTGATTATTACTGGCCACTGACATTGCTGGATGGTCAACCATCTCACCCTCTTAGCAGCTGACATCCCGTAATCAACTTAAAGGAGATGGTTTTGTCTAAGAAATTGCTAGAGTCTGTACAGGAATCTTTCAGCTGGATGTTTGACCTCGCAAAATGAACTGATCCTGATGTTTTCCAAGCCAAGGAAGGGAAAACAGACGTGGTAATTGTGTCAACAAAACTCCAGCCATAGACACAAAATTGACACCAGGTTAAAGTAAAAAATAAATCCACATGGCTGAGCTGGTTCAGAAGGTAAATGAGCCTAATCTCTCAACTTTCATCATCACTGTTACTGAATCTTCTGCTAGTTAAATGGGTTAAACAGAAAAAAAAAGGAAATTAATTTTAAAAAGTGTATTTGTAAAAAAAACAAACAAGATATGTTGTCTTTTAGCTATTAAAGTCAGAGACTGAATGAAGCAGTGTGTGACCATCAAGTTACTTTCTGCAGTCGGTCACACACTGATTCACAAACTGTAACACGTTGAAGAAAGTTAGTTTGCATGCAGGAGTACACAGGAGGTCATGGGGAATGATCTGCCAGAATTAGCAGTTTTCTGTGTGACAACATGAATTGTAGGTAACTAACCAACACCAGCTTATTGAAATAAAATTGTTAGCGCTCTGCAGAACTGATTTAACTCTTTTACTGTAAGCATTGTCTATGTCAACGTTCACGAACATTGTGTGCATTTGTTTCCTCAGACACAAGGTCCCTTGGGCAACAAACTGTCATGATAAAAGGTACGTAAAACTGCCCCTATATCGCATTCATTGCTGTAGAAAGTCATGCAAACCTGGAGAGAGAATGTTTACAGGATTCACTGCAGTTAAACTGACTCATTTGCCAGCTGTGAGTTTATATACCGAGGTCAAACTCTGAGACAGGATCACATGGAATAGGTGCTGTCTCCACCAGTGGCAAAGTATTTCCATTAATGCGTTACAAGTTCTAAATTATATGCACTCCTGGTAGATTAGAGAATATAGGAGGTAAGCGTCAAAAGGGCAAAGATGATTTTACCAGAAATTCTCGCCACCTTTGGCCTTGTTATTGAATTTATACCTTCAGATATTAGACCAACTGCAGTTTTAAAGATGTGATTTAAGTCTACTAGTTTAACTGGAATAGTTTACCAAACACAACATCCATATGCTCAAAATTTCTCGAGAGCAGTTTTTCCTTTCTCCTTTTAGTATTTCAAACAAACAACTGAACATCATGAAGTAAAGTTCCTGTTACTACTACCACCATATTTCCCCCTCGAGTTGGCTAACTTGGGTTGTAATTAGGGGCTGTCTTTTTTTAATTGTACAACGAAGGGGATTTTAGACTGAAATTTTCAAACGATGCCAAAGACTTACGGAGAGTTAATAAAGACGACAAAAAAGATGCTCTTGAAACATTTAAAGATGCAAAAAGTTAATTAAATGAGAAACAGAAAAGGATTTCTCATCATTGGGTGATGTCAGAATTTAAAGTTGCTGTGAACCCCCCCCGACTCAGAGTTTAACGCGCAACCTCTCAAACCATTGTATTTTTTCATCACATGACCTACAGCATTTTTTTTTTTGAAAGAAAATAAGTGAAGTGCAGCCGTTTTCCTCAAAAATTTCGCGCAGACTTTCTTTTGAACTCATGGTTTTGGTGACCTCTGTGACCTCCGTGATCGTCACATCACCTCCCACCTTAGTCATAAATGCTGGCGAAGAGAACGTTCAGTTGACGTCACGTGAATGACTATTTCCGGATCCATGTAAAAGGGGAAAAAAATTAGCTCGGTGTGTTACATGCCCACTAGTAGAACTGCCGAGTATAAATTCTGGTCAAATCCTAAGTAAATGAGAACCTCTACACAAATATAAAGTAAGTATGCGAACTTATCACGGGGCCATTACTTTAATAAAAAAGAAGGTAAGGTTGTATCCTATGTTTACATCATCATAGACCAACCCTGAGAGAGAGAGAGCATTGATGGGGAAAGACTTATGAATCCTAAACACGCGTAAGGAATGGTGAGTAGTTCCCTTAATCACGGCCGACCGAAGGGAACCCATCTTGTCTAGAAGGTGGAAGTCGGCCTCGCAGCCTGATACAGAAGGCGGGGTTTCCCATTATACCTCAGCCTGCTTGAGAGTAGACCAGTTGCCAAGTGACGTAGACAGTAGACTCGACTTCTCGCTTTGCTCTGCGGTGTGTTTACAGTACGTCTCTCTGTGTGTGTGTGTGTGTGTGATGGGGGGGGGGGAATAATAATAAAGCTATTGAGAAAATCCAGCCGTGCTAATTTGAATATAATACAAGTGATATAACGAGAGAGTGTGTTGCTGTACGTACTCTTGTTTGGAAACAAGTCACAGGTATAGGTGTGTGTTTGTTTTTTTTTTCTTTTTGTTTTTTCACAGGTGAAAATAGAAACTTTTGTTAACTCGTATAACCATCAAGTGGACATAAAACGCCCGTGTGTGTGTGTGTGTTTTTTTTAAAGTTACGAATTGACTCGGATGTGGAGAGCGAAAGCCACCGCCCGCAAAGCGAAAGTGAGATAGAGTGATCTCCCTTACATTGTACGACAATTGGGATGCCAAGGAAATCGACACTTAAGCTGGGGTGCACGAAAATATATCGAAACGAAATATCGCGTGTTACAATAGTATAAGCTAACACGACACAGGCCAATTAAGCCGACTGCTTTTGATGTCTGTATGACCTCTGTGCTGAATACCCCTAACGAAATTGTTTCCGGTGCAGATGCAATTAGAATAACAAAACGGTACAGGGGAGACCACCAGCGCTACTTGTTACAGGGGTGAGTCGTAATGGCGAAGGTCAAAGTATAAGTAGTCCCAGTTTGCCTAACTTCAACAGGTGCATACTTTGCAATATTTTTTTAACTAAAGAATTAATATTATAACAAAAGATATATCCATATAAATCAGATGCTTACCAATTTTGCCAAAAACTTGAATGTTGATATAGAAAATGTTAAAAAGTGAATTATTAACATAGAAAGTGAGTGGATGATTGGAATCTTATTCCAAAATTTCATTATACATATGCATAAAAAGAGATACCTTAGATCATATTTGATAGATTCTACAAGTTAACTACTTATGCTACTATCTACATTTGAAGTCAGTGCACAACATATGCAACTAGTTCTAGACAAATTTGAAACGAGGCAAGTATAGGCTTAACAATAGTGTTATCAAAATTTTCTAAGATGTAAAATTATAATCAGGTTTTTTAAAAACTTATTGGCATCATTAAACATTTAATGATATATAAAATACTAGTGCTTTCATATTTAGATAATCCAAGAAGCATTCTGAGTATATATATATAATTATGATATGATATGATATATAAAACTTGTTAATGGAAGTTGTCACATAATTTTACCAAACTTGAACTGTATATACAGGAGTGTATTGCATTTGGAATAAAGTTAATGTGACTCCAGGAGTACAGATGTAATTTATGTGAAATTGTGTTATTCTGCACATAAAACTGTCTAGGAATGTCAGGCAGGTATTCACTATTCATCATAAATCTAGGTTAAGTTTCTTTTAGGTTTTTTGACATGAAAGACAATTGCACTCTTTTTAGTTGTATTTAATATCATGACTAGAACCAAAATTTTCACAAATTCTGAGCAGTTTATTTAATCTTGTGATAGATGACACATGAGCCTATTAATCACAGTCTCATCAAAACAACATCCAATTTGCTTTTGTTTTGTTAATTAAATATTTATCTAAAAGATAAGGTGACAGACCACCGCTCTGTCTCAACACCACTGGAAACACTAAAGTAGTGAGTATACATTACCTTATACTTACACATCTTCTAATTAACATACCATACACCAAGATTTTTTTTGAAAAAGCAATGTGGTTAACTTTATCAAAGGTCTTGATGACATCTAAAAACAAACAAAAGCAGTACCATTCAAAGGTATAAATGCAGCAGTTGTTTATTTCAGAACATATATACACAATAATTAGTGCCATGTTTTTTTCTTTCTTTCTAAAACAAATGGCTTTTGTCAGAAAGTACTCAGCCGTTTGATTTAACATAATCATTTCCACAGCTTTGCTATCAATACCAACCGAGGCAATAGAATGGCAGTTAGATGTAATTCTACCTTTTTTCGTTTTTAATTAATTATTGAGATCAGAGAATTTTGAAAGATTACACGACCAAACAGATTGGACAGACAAAGAGCTAACAAGTGCTTGGACACACAGTCAAGATGCTTAGCACAAATACAATTACTGCCGCATGATTTTTTTTTCTTACTCTCTAATTCTTTAAATGGCACGTTCAGTTTTTCCTCCACAGATGTCATTATATTTAATATTAAGATAAAAAAAAAAATAATCTTCCACTCAAACTACACCTCTTTTCAAAGTGTTTGCCTTATCAGTGGTGGTTCTGATATCACTCATTAATTTCTTTCCCGAAGGACATTAAGACCAGAACCTTCTTCGGCAAGAATGTAGCACATTCCCAAGAGTGTCCTGAAATATGACCAGCTTTAATTGCTGATGTCACAGAAACCACGCCACCGTGTCCGCTCCAATTTCAATATTATGAAAAAATTTTTCATTTAACGGATGAATAAATTATTCCTGAAGTAAAATAATCCCATATTTTGAATGTATTTGGCTTTAAAAGATTTCCTCCTCTTTAAAGAGACCAGACTTCCTGCTGTTGTACATCAAAGGTAGGAAACGGTGATGCCGTCAGCCATGACGGACGGGCATCAGTCGTTTATGGGGGGGTCATAACGGTTAAATCGTAATGGTTCAAGTTAGTAGTGGGCTCCAAGAGACAGGAGGACTGAATGAGGGGGGAACAACGTCCGTCCCTCCATCTATCAATGGCGGGGGGGGTTTCCAAGCTGGAGGCTCTTTTTGACAAGAGTAACCTCCCTTGTCTTAGTCATTCTCCACTGTTTGTTGTTTTTCTTTTTTACGTTACCCCAGGCTCCCTTTCTACTTTCGGGGGGGGGGGCGGGCGGAACCATTACGCGTTAAGACACAGCTCCCAGTTATTCCTTACAGAATCTTTTATAATCTATTTTTCTCTCTCTCTCTCTCTCTTCAGTAAACAGGTCGCGGTGACCCAATATTCCGAAACAACAACATCTCTTTTTTTTTTAAAGTGCATCGTCACATGACTGTCACGTGTACGGTACGTAGTCAACGACGATGCGCAGTTGCCCGGATGCATTGCGTCATATGAATACAAAGGTGACAATCTCCGAGTAGGTGGGAAAATAAACCATCACAAAGCTCCATCTGTGATACGGGAGGCGGCGCGATTCTAAAAAAGGGAAAAAAAAAATTACAAGAAAAATATGTCTACCCCCGCCAGGCGCCGTCTGATGAGAGATTTTAAGAGGTAAATACGAACAAACGGGCGGCGGTATTTCGGTTGGTGTTACTGCTTTTCGTAACAACAGTCAAATATGGCTCCGGTCCTCCGGGGGGGGGGGGGAGGGGGGTAGGGGCGACCCCCCGGGGCGCGCGCGCGCCACCCCCCCTCCCCCTCCGGCACGGCGGGGGTCGTCTGTGTTGGTGTTGTTGTTGTTGTTTTAATCTGAAACAGCGGGACGGTTTGTTTGATTTCTTTGTAGGCTCCAGAGCGATCCCCCGGCCGGTGTTAGCGGAGCGCCCACGGATAACAATATAATGCTGTGGAATGCTGTTATATTCGGGTAAGACGAGAAACCTGCCCCCCCCAGGTTCCTTCTCCCTCTGTCGCCGTCCGACGACCGACCGACCGTGTACTGCTGAGTGGTTCCCACACCATGCTCCTGTCCCCCTCCGTCCCCATTAACCGTCACCCCGCCCGTCCCCATTAACCGTCACCCCGCCCCGTCCCCATTAACCGTCATCCCGGTCCCCATTAACCGTCACCTACCCTCCCGATCATTCGCGCCAACGGCCCCCCCCCCGCTGCCCGCCCGTCTTGTCTCGGGTCAGACTCTCGGTGTTGAAGTTCTCTCCCCCACCTCCCTGTCGAGTCTAAGTTCCCATCACTTCCTGATCCGCGAAAACCCCAAACACTACAGCCTCGCACCCTAATCACCCGACTCTCCCCCCCGCCCCATCACTTCCGTCCACGACCCTACAGGCCCTCGCACCCTAATCACCCGACTCTCCCCCACCTCCCTGTCGAGTCTAAGTTCCCATCACTTCCTGATCCGCGAAAACCCCAAACCACTACAGGCCCTCGCACCCTAATCACCCGACTCTCCCCCCCCCCTGTCGAGTCTAAGTTCCCATCACTTCCTGATCCGCGAAAACCCCAAACCACTACAGGCCCTCGCACCCTAATCACCCGACTCTCCCCCCCCCTGTCGAGTCTAAGTTCCCATCACTTCCTGATCCGCGAAAACCCCAAACCACTACAGGCCCTCGCGCCCTAATCACCCGACTCTCCCTCCACCTGTTTCGCAACAACAACAAAAAACACTTTAAAATTGCCATCCATGGACAGGTTTTCCTTCGCTTGACTCCCCTCTTGTAGATACCGAAAACACTTATCCATGTAACCAGGCCAAACCCACATGTCCAGATTACTGAAACCCTCGCAGTAAACCCTTTAAACTTCTTAGGTATGCACGGTATAGACGACAATCCTTTAGGCTAAACCGGGGATATTGCCATCATTCAGTTGCTTTGCCATTTAAACTGTCTTAATAATAAAAAAAAACAGTAGCCATGGTAGCATTCTGTTTACCCGAGGCAGCTTAATATTCAAGAAAGTTCCCACTGATACCGTCAGATGAAACTTCTTAACAATTTAGCTAATTAAAATCTATTTGTGGAACTTTGTTATCATTTAAATTTACTGCATGTATAAAATCTTGGTTTCTGACTTGACGGAACACACACCTGACGCGTTATAGTGTGGGCCAAAAATCAGAAAACTAGAGGAATCCAGTAAAAATGAGTATTGATTTCCGGAGAAGATACATACATTCCACTGTTAACTTTAAGCATAAATATGTATGCCCCATCAATAAAGGCTCCAAAAGTAAACTTGTGCATTGAATCAAAATTTACTTTGCTTTGATTACAACTTTATTACATTGGCAACATTGTGACTGACATTGAACTACACAATTCATAATCTTTAACAGATAATGATGCTAAACATGTATCTACATATTATATGCATGACCCAAAGATAACTTTAGCTAAATTTTAAAATCCGATTTGATACAAAGTGTGAACTAAAAGTTAGGGACACTGCACATGCAGGTGTTCTCGTTATTTGGAATCTGATTGTGTAGTCAGACTTTACAAACCTTTTTCATTCTACCAGGCCATTGACACTTAACAAAAGAATGGATGTGATCCTGGAGATGGTATGCTTGAGGTCTGGGTTCTACACAGGCAACAGTTGTTCATAGCCTGGGGGTGTGCCTTGCCAAGTTGGTTATGGCAGTGTTACCAGTCAACTGGCAGAACCTAAGAGTGGTCTTGTCCTGATCAGTCCAGACACACAGGTTGTTACAACATAGCAGGTTAATTGTTAACAGAAGCCCAAGAAATTTATTTGTTATGATTATAGCTCTGTCAGGAACTTGGACAGGTTTGAGGCACCACCAATATTTTCCATCCAATCTTAGTGCCCTTTTCACAATGTTATGGCCCAGAATTTCGTTTACCTAAATGATAGTGCATATCCTCATTTGGACAAAATGAAAGATTTCATTGAGACCATTGGAATTGTCAGATGGCCATGACTTTCCATGTTTCCAGTTATCTCCCAGATTGAACACTTGTGGATATCCTTGAAAGAGACATCCATAATCGTCAGAATGTACCAGTGGGGCTGGATGATCTGTAGACTTCCTATCGGAGCATTTCCAAGGAAACAGTCAGATGATTACGATGAGATTCTGCCTTAAGCGTTTCGCCATTTATAGGTGGCAGGCCATGTGCCTAGTGTGCCATCCTGCAGGGAATGAGGTTCCAGGTTCAGTTTCCATCAAGAACCAGCTTGATTCGGTGACCTTCCAGAGCATAGTTTATTCTTATGGCTATTCTGAAGAGGATTTCCAGTAGGGATTTTCTGGGTACTTGTCAGGTAATTTTTGACTGGCTCACACCTTGATCATTGCTCAATAGTTTGGCCAGAAAGGCTGATGCCCCACAACTTCCTGCTGTGTGAGGTTACTGATTCTTTCTTTGACTCCTGTCCTATCTAGTTTTCTATACAGTGACCTGTGGCAGTAGATCTTATGCAGCTATTAATTATTTAATAAAGAACTTAATGAAATGTAATAAATTTTAAATGCAAACAGCTTGGCACTTCTGTTTTATCCACTAACATTAATATTCTGTGCAGTATATAAATAAATAACTGCTTCTCAACTATCTGTAACTGTAATCAGGAATGCTATTTGTACCACTTTCATATTGTGTAATAATTAAGTGTAAAAATGCTTGATTTAGCATTAAAAATTGCAAAGATGTTTAAACAAAGAAGCATTGAACAGGTGTTAAGAAAACCTAACTTTGCTTTGAGAGGGTATAACTTAGTCACTGCCTGGCTAATGAGTAAAACTTGCCAGATTTTCCTAGCTGTACTGTATATGGCAATAGTGAAGTACAAAAGTATAAAAATACTACTGTCTATTAAGGGGGGAATGATATATTAAAGCAATTTTTTTCTAGAAGTGTTGCATAAATTGAAACTCTTAGGTTTTGTGTAATTTTTAAAATGAGTTTATGAAGAACTACTTTCTAACAGCTTCAATATCTTTTATTGACAAATTTGTTACTGTTTAACTTGTGAACAATTTATAGATAGGCACATTTCTTTTATTTATTATTAAAAAAAGTAACAAAATATTTTATTTAAATTTTGTAGAAACGACAATTTACTTAATTTTTGTTTTTTGTTTTTTTTTTAAATAGAACTTCTGTAATTACTCCTGAGATAGTTAAATATTGGTGTGTTTATTACATTAGTTTTGACATTGTCAAATTTATTTAATGGCAATCAATCAGCTTCTCTTCTAATACGTATATTTACTCCTTTATGGCCGAACTGTAGCACCTGGTGGCCTCAAATCTGGGGTGCAGGTACTTGAGAATTTGGGACTTAAAGCCATTTTCCCCCCATGCAGCTCCGAGTATCTCAGCTCGTAGAACTATATTTTATCAACAAATTTGTATCACCTTTTAAAAATCCAATGAAAGACCAACGAACAGAGTACTGATGAACTCATTTGTAAAATGATTACATTATAACTAATCTCTCTGTGTAATACAAAAAGCATTAGCACGATACTACAATAATCAACACATGAACAGAAACAAAAGTCTAAACTGATTTTGACTGACTTAATTTTTCTTGTTTTTCAGACCTAATGATACACCTTTTGAAGATGGAACATTTAAATTGACGGTAGAATTTACAGAAGAATATCCAAACAAACCACCCACAGTCAGATTTGTATCAAAAATGTTTCACCCCAATAGTAAGTAGTGTGGGAACCTTAATTTATGCTTTAATAAATCATATTGCGAAGTGCTGGACAGGTGAATCTGATTGGCACCTAGTATACTGTTGAATACAAAGAATCTGATCTATTTTTACAACTACCCATGACCAACAATGCCGCATCCTGTATCCTGTGTAATTTTATAATTCATCATAATAGCAATATTGACCAAAGCTTTACTTCTCTTTATACAAAGAAAATAACTAAGCTGTGTATTGGTAATTTGAATTTTATTTAAAGAAAGCTTTATATATATATTGTAAAGTCTAGATATTTCAAAATTAAAATTCACCACTATCTGAATGAGAACCTGTTCAATCAACTACTTAACTGTAACCTAATTATTTTATGCTTTAAATACAGTGCTAAGTATAGTAAAGGATTCGAGTTTGTCATGTTTATGCTTCCATGTTCTTGATACATGAAAATGATACGGAAGACATCATGAAGATCGGTGTTTGCCATTTATGTATTTTTAGTAAGCTCTTACATTCTGATGTATTGTTTAAGGATGTTGTCTGAGTAATAAAAGTTAAAAGTGAATGAATAGATAACATAGTGAACCTTAAAAAAAGAATAAAACAAAATCACCAAGTTGTGCCATTGTGATTCATTGTATGTGTGTGTGTGTGTTCATAAACTTGATCTTTTCCAGCATTGTAGTCCGTTCAACATTAATTTGTTACCTCGAGGAATTGGGCTGGCAGTTTCCATCTCTTAAGTTTTGGAGTTAGTAAATAATTTTCTTAATAAACCAATTAAAATGTTATATTTATTTTATTTAAAAATCTTTCCATTTTAAAATAAGAGCATCTCTTCTCCCCTCTCTGAATTCACCTTTACTAATAGTCGTAGCTGGTGGTAAACTTCTGCCATTGTTTTGGATGGCGTACCTCTGCGAGGAGAGCAGGTGCTCTCACAAATGGCATGCAGCAGCGACGACTCATATCAATTCATTACTGAGTGGTGTATGGCATTTTATACTACTACAGTATCCTGTAAGTCAGCTTTTCTAGCAGAACAATAACAAATCTATGCCATGGCTAACTGCATATACGCTATGTTTAAAATTTGGATGAGATACCTTTGTAAAAAAATTCTGAAAAGACTTTTTTTCTATGTAAAGTTTATTTTGTCTCTCGATCACTGAAAATTCCTTTTTTCTCTAGTTTACGCTGATGGCAGTATATGTTTAGATATATTACAAAACAGATGGAGTCCAACATATGATGTGTCTTCTATCTTAACATCAATACAGGTAAGCCTTTTGCCTTGATGTCAGTAGCAATCAGCTTTTGATTAGAGTGGTTAAAAACTGAGACATTTAGTACTTTGCTTAACATCGAATAACTGGAAACATGTTGGAAAGCAAATAAAATGCCAAAATGTTTATACTTGTGAGAATAATAAACAGATAATGATACATTTGGTAATGTAGAATGAGTTAAAAATGAAATGCAAGCTTTTCTAAAAACAACAAAACCAGCTTTTGTTTCACAAGTGATCAGTGTTTTTATTTATTTATTTAGTAGACTGTGACAGACAGACGATGAACAGTAGTACCAAACATTAGTTTATATATGTTCATTGATAACCACGATGATTGATTAAAGCAAGGATCTATTAATGAATTTATTTTTTATTTGCTTATTAGTACATAATTAGAATTTGTCTGGCTTCATCTAAAATGCATTATTACTAATACTAATTTCAACTATTTACATTGAAAGTTTATTTATTAATGTATTCATACTATTTTTTAAATGCAAATTTACATACATTGATTGGTTCAACTTTGTCAAAACAAACTGTTGCTGAGAAACACTGAATTAAAAATAGAAGACTGGCAGACCATCTAGTTAGATTGAAATAACCTAAAACAACTACTGTACACACATTTAGCTGCCATTTGGTTCTTAGATGAAAGATATAGACACTAATACAGGTAATTGTGCTTTTCATCAGGGGTTGGGTTCCTGAAAAATGCTACTTTAAGTGAAACTATGAAAAGCAAAACAAATATTATCACAAGCCTTATGTTATAAGATGGGGTTGTTTTTGATAGAAGTTTTCTTGCATAAATGGTACTGTACTCTTCTTGAATTACACAAAACTATTTAATAAGGTAAATAATGTAAAAAGAAGTGCCTTCTGATGTAGCACCTTAATCTTTTCAGCATTTTCTTGAACCATTCTCACTAGTTGGCAGCAGGCCTGCTGCTTTGCCAATATCTACATCCCGTTCCTCTTTTTCAAAACACCTGAACACATCCATCTTTAAATTTAAGATAGAGATATATAAAATATTTTTCTTAATTTATTATCTTTATTACTTATTTTTTTGTTGATGACATAAAAACAAAACAATGAATAGAGGCAACAAAAAGCAAGGAGGGCCTATAAATAAATTTAGGTCTTCTGGTCCTGACATTTTATTTTCATCTGTAGCTTGCAAAATATCTTGCCGAACTAATAATAAAAACGAGGTGGGAAGTCGTCACTCTCTCATTTTTATGTATATCTGACCGTTTATGTAAGTTTGCACTTTATAGATAGATCTTTTGCTATAAATAGTTTGATGCTTTCTTAATCTGATGATTTTCGAAAAATGTCTTTGGAAGATTTCAAGACAATTTAAGTTGAGTGAGAGAAACTGGATTAACATATGTAAGAATTTTAGTCAAGAGAAATATTTCATCATTTTGGCATATTTAAGAAGAGGACTATCTATATATTAACATAAAAACAAGTTTTTGTTTTGCACGTAACTTGGTTGGTTATTCTTAACATTTGTTACTCTACAAGCTCCCAAAATCTCAATACTCAATTATCTCAGCATCTTTTTGAAATTCAGCATCACTTAACTTAGCTTCTCACATCACCCAATGATGAGAAATCCTTTTGTTTCTCATTTAATTAACTTTGCATCTTTAAATGTTTCAAGAGCATCTTTTTTGTCGTCTTTATTAAGTCTCCATAAGTCTTTGGCATCGTTTGAAAATTTCAGTCTAAAATCCCCTTCGTTGTACAATTAAAAAAAGACAGCCCCTAATTACAACCCAAGTTAGCCAACTCGAGGGGGAAATATGGTGATAGTAGTAACATGAACTTTACTTCATGATGTTCAGTTGTTTGTTTGAAATACTAAAAGGAGAAAGGAAAAACTGCTCTCGAGAAATTTTGAGCACGAGTTAAACTAGTAGACTTAAATCACATCTTTAAAACTGCAGTTGGTCTAATATCTGAAGGTATAAATTCAATAACAAGCCAAAGGTGCGAGAAGGTGGCGAGAATTTCTGGTAAAATCATTTTGCCCTTTGACGCTTACCTCCTATATTCTCTAATCTACCAGGAGTGCATATAATTTAGAACTTGTAACGCATTAATGGAAATACTTTGCCACTGGTGGAGACAGCACCTATTCCATGTGATCCTGTCTCCAGTTTGACCTCTGTGTATAAACTCACAGCTGGCAAATGAGCAGTCTTTAACTGCAGTGAGTGATTCCTGTAAACATTCTCTCTCCAGGTTTGCATGACTTTCTACAGCAATGAATGCGATGTAGGGGCAGTTTTACGTACCTTTTATCATGACAGGTGTTTGTTGCCCAAGGGACCTTGTGTCTGAGGAAACAAATGCACACAATGTTCGTGAACGTTGACATAGACAATGCTTACAGTAAAAGAGTTAAATCAGTTCTGCAGAGCGCTAACAATTTTATTTCAATAAGCTGGTGTTGGTTAGTTACCTACAATTCATCATGTTGTCACAGAAAACTGCTAATTCTGGCAGATCATTCCCCATGACCTCCTGTGTACTCCTGCATGCAAACTTACTTTCTTCAACGTGTTACAGTTTGTGAATCAATCAGTGTGAGACCGACTGCAGAAAGTAACTTGATGGTCACACACTGCTTCATTCAATCTCTGACTTTAATACTAAAAGACACCATACCTTGTTTGTTTTTTTTACAAATACACTTTTTAAAATTAATTTCCTTTTTTTTTTCTGTTTATCCCATTTAACTAGCAGAAGATTCAGTAACAGTGATGATGAAAGTTGAGAGATTAGGCTCATTTACCTTCTGAACCAGCTCAGCCATGTGGATTTATTTTTTACCTTAAACTGGTGTCAATTTTGTGTCTATGGCTGGAGTTTTGTTGACACAATTACCACGTCTGTTTTCCCTTCCTTGGCTTGGAAAACATCAGGATCAGTTCATTTTGCAAGGTCAAACATCCAGCTGAAAGATTCCTGTACAGACTCTAGCAATTTCTTAGACAAAACCATCTCCTTTAAGCTGATTACGGGATGTCAGCTGCTAAGAGGGTGAGATGGTTGACCATCCAGCAATGTCAGTGGCCATTAATAATCAAGGGATCCAAATGAGTTAGACACTTAGTTACTAGGGTGCATCAAACGCCCCTTCTGTCAGATTTTTTTGTGTCCCTACTCTAAAAGTTTTCCATTAGTGAAAAAATCACTAACAGTAAAATCTTAGGCAGTTTGAAGCTGGTTTAGGGGCCCCCGTGCAAGGTTGTCGAATTCGGCAGGCTTAAAAGGTAATATGCAAATCCATACCATAGAAGTCAATTAAAAGTTACTGAATTGTCAAACTATGATTTCTCCATCTGATATTGATAGTCCTAATTGAAACGAATACGATCATTCAAAACAATGACTAAAATTCCAGATGTATATCATTGAATACTGTGTTGCTGCCGAACTGATGTCCGATAATATGACATTGTTGTTGCATTCCTACATAATTTTAATATACAATTTGCTGTTTACAATAATAAGACTCAAATGAAACAATCTTACAATTGAATTCTCCTTTTTGGTCTTGTGTTTCCCATTAACCGCGCATCAAAACATCTTCACACAATCTTATAAATACTAAGGAGAAATTTTTAGAAATTGGGAATTCCTATTGCCTTTAGGTCAATACAAACATTACTAAAATTAGAGCCTATTGCACAACATACATGCAATATAAAGAAGTGGGAATTTCCATTGCATAATTATGTTGCTAAAATTAGTCCATGATCAAGGCAGGGTTGCCAACTGGTATATTTATATACAAAAAATAAAAAATTGGTATATTTTCAAACTGTCTGGTAGGCATTTTTTTTATTTGGTATATTTGAAAAAAAAACTGGTATATTTTGGTATATTTTAACTTAGGTTTCAATTTATAATATTTACATCCTTTTGCACATTGGTGTTTTTTTTTCTTGATCTCAACCATGGCTGATAAAGCAGAACCTGGACCTTCATCAACTCCAGAGTCAGACTCTAAAGCAAGACCAACTATTACACCACAATCAACTCCTGAGACCCGAAAAGCAAAAACCATATTTAAGGCATTACTGATGATGATTCACAAATAACTGGCTCACGACTACCAACATGTAGACAAGTACTACGCTGTATGATGCGCCATCTTCCAAAGGGTGCATCGAAGAACCAAACAAAGTGGGAGTGTGCAAAAATTGTGCTTCTCAAAGTTGTGCCATTCTATGGGAAAGCCAATATTCCCATGATCACAGAGCGCAAGGCATTTGAAAAAATAATAAAGCTTGTGGATGATAATAACAAACTCAGAAGCATACCTGTTAATCGTCATTCTTCACCAGCTACCCTCTCTGAATTAGAACAAGTTGAAACTAAACTTGATCAAACTTTTCAGCTGTGGCAGCTAATGCAGAGAAACTGATAAAAAAATATCCTGAAGACTTGCAGTTTCTGCAGTCAATGAAGACAGACTGTACTGCTACATTTGGACCCAGTGATAAGGTGTTGGCTCAAAGAATTCAGTGGAGTGAAGAACGTGCTAAAGCAGAATTAAAGAGACGTGAGAAAAATGAAGAGATATCAAGGGCACCTACTACTTTCTAGAGCTTTAGTGAAACTGAAACTGATACACAAGTGATATTGATGTCTGTGCTACTGCATCTGCATCTTTATCCAGCATCAGCATCTGGTGATGTTACTGCACCTTCCTCCAGTAGTAATATGACGCTTGCATCCACAAGTGCCACAAGAAGTGATCACTGCACAGTTCGCACTGAAACTGAAGCATTCATTCCCCACAACATTCTTCAGTCTACAAAACGTGTATCCATAGCTACACGAATGAACATCACCCCAACACAGCAAGCTTCTTTTACAGCTGCTTTAATTGAAGAATCTGGAGGTGAAGTGTCAAAAGTGGCAATGTCATATTCTACTGCTGACAGATCGAGGAGAAAGGTTGGTGAAGGTATAGCAAGTTCCATCAATGCACAGTGGACTCCCCCTAAACTAGCATCTCTACATTTGGACTCTAAACTTCCATCTCTTGAAATAAGTATGTGAACCAGGAGTAATTAATAGTTGCTGTAGGAACTAAGCAGGACATCATATTGTTAGGTGTACCATTTTATAAACCAGGAACAGATCGAAAATCTGGTGACATAATTTCTCAATTGACTGTTAATTTGCTTGAGTCGTGAAATTGCAGCATTGTAAACGTGGTCTTTGATACTACATCATCTAATACAGGACATGTTTCAGCTGTATGTATTAAAATACAGGAAAGTCTTCAAAGAGCATTGTTATGGTCTGGATGCAGACACCATATTGGTGAAGTAATCCTAACACACGTCTTCAAAGACCTGCAGATTGAAGTGTGGACATCACCAGGAATTAGTTTTCTTGCAATTTTGTAAGTTTTGACTTGTTGGCACATAGTGATGATCAGGTACTTTCTCAATTGAATCTATCTCAATACAGTGAGGAAGTCCAAGCAATGATAAAACAATGGGTAACTGATCCTTTAAAGCTCCTGCGATGTGAGCTGAATTTCAACCAGGATGACCATCACGAGTTTGTGGAATTGTGCTTAGTATTTCTTGAAGCTAAACAGTGTGAAATTCAAGCAGCCTGGGGCACTACACAAAGCTAGGTGAATGGCTAAGCTGTTGTACTCCTTAAAGATATCCTTATTTGATTCTGAAATTCAAAAACTCCCAGCAGGAACCATCACTACAAAGCACCAATTGCCAAAGTTGAGAAACTTTGTAACTCTGGTGTATAGTTCTTGGTGGCTGGCAGCTGGTTCAGCCATTGATGCTCCATATAACGACCTGCTTCTGTATTGACAAATACTGAAGTACAAGGATGTTAATCCAACCGTTTCAGACAGTGCACTTTCAGCATTCACTTGTCATCTGTGGTACCTGACTTTTGAAATGGTACCCATTGCTCTGTTCAGTAACAAAGTGCCAACAGAACAGCAACATGCCCTTGCCACAAAGCCAGATGGTGACTTTGCCACTCCAGAAGACTGTTTTGGAACTGGCTTTGGAAAGCCAAAATTTCCTACAGACATCTCAGAATCTACAACACTTGCTAACTTAGTATTGAGGGACTCATGGTTCACAATGAACATTCTTGAGATAAATCATGAGTTCCTAGCACAGCCTGTTGAAGCATGGACAGAGTCTGCTGCCTAGCAAGCCTCCCTAGCTCATGTTGATGAACTTAATCATCAATGACTGTGCTGAGCGGGGAGTGAAGATAAGTTCTGATTTTCTCTCTGCATCAATAAGTGAGGATCACTACCAAAATATTCTTCAAGTTGTGGAAGAAGACAGAGGGTCTCTTCCAAATCTGCAAAAATGCAAGGCAAAGACTGACAGCTAAATAAACAATCTGAACATTGTAAATAGGCAGAACAGAACTTTTCCACATGAATCATTTATGCATATCTGCAGATCTGACAACATCGATGTTGTCTTTATTTACAGTGTACTGAACATGTAAGTTGACGTAATGTTAATGTAATATATTTTAAAATTGCATAAAAGTTGGTAAAGTGGTAAAAAATCATGTCAGTTGGGCTAAAATATTGCCATTTGATGTTTGTTTATTTACTTTTATCGATTTCATAAGTGTTATTTAAAAAAAATGCCTATATCTGGCAAGTAGCTATGAAAAATTTCAGCAGCTTTGCAGCTCAAATTTTCAAACATCACGTGACCCACATAAACAAATGTGAATTTTGCTGAAATTTTGCAGGAGTTATTTTTTTACATAATGGAAAAAAAACT
Source organism: Nautilus pompilius (assembly GCA_018389105.1). NCBI lineage: Eukaryota > Metazoa > Mollusca > Cephalopoda > Nautilida > Nautilidae > Nautilus > Nautilus pompilius. Next base: position 149,936 of record JACATO010000373.1, on the reverse strand, counting down.
AATCTAGGGACAAGTCAAAAACAAACACTTTTAAAAATTGGGTGTTTGATGCACCCTACAGTGGTCACTCGGCTGAACTGTGCCAGCTCTCTCATCTTTTGTAGGTGGTCTTGGTTTCTCTTTGAGCCTAAGTCTGCTGATAAAATGAGTCCAGTACAGAGATTTAGAAAAATAAAATGACTCAAGGCATTTGAATGATATCAGTTCATCATGAATTCCTAAAGCAGACCAGTCACAGGGGCAAAAGAAGAGTACAAAGTGATATTGTTTGTGACAGACTTGATTTTCCAAAGACGAGGAGAGAGAAAAATATTAAACTTGGTAAAGTGGCTCACCGTTGTGGAAAAGAATTTTAAAAAGTGTTAGACTTCTCTAGTTAACAGTGACAGACATAGTCTGGATGAGCTGCTCATTCACACCTGTGACTTACATCATTTAGTATTATTTCACAGTGGCAATAATAGTTTTTTCAAAATCTTTATATTTTGATGTCCACAGCAGCATTCAACCTACTAAAAGTAGAAACACTGGGTAGGGAGTTTTGATGGACTGCTGCTTGCTTCAGTTTGCATGAAGCCATTTTCATCTTTCGCAGTATTCTGTAATTTTGGTCAATTTGATGACATTATTATATTAAGTATTACAACTTTAGTTTGCAGTACAATTTGTATTTCCATTCTTTAAATTCAGTAACACCCAGTGAATTTCTGACCAACTACATTCTGTCTTGTATCAGTGGCTAGCAATAGTGTCCCTTGCTCTCATCATATGAGCTTGTTGCTTCTGCCTTTGTTAATTCTTAAGTTTTTTTTTTTTTAGTGAAAGATTAAATTTTGGTTTTTTAACCCCCCTCTTAACTAGTTTAATGCCGTCTTTATGAAGTGATCAGTAGTTTTTTTTGATGAACATAGAATTCAATTATTCTTACTATTGATCTATGCAAATACTAATGAAGTTAATACTGTTGATGCTAAGTTTGATGAGGAATTAAGCCAGTTGTCTGTGAGTAGATGGTCGTGAGGTAGCTTTAAATCTTTGTAGAGTTGTGTACATAATCTACTTAGTACTGATAAATCAGTGATATTTAAAATTTAATACTGCAAGCATCTGGTTTATTTTGAAAAGTTTGGTAACACTGCCTGATTTTATGATTTCACTGGAATTTGCAACTCATTTTATTGTATAGTTTGTTTTAAAATAAGTAAGCAACAAGCCATTCCAAGCCTGCAGCTCTTGTATAGCACATTCTTGTTGTGGCAGAGAGGACCAGCACATTGGTACAAACTATCTTAAAAAAAACTTGGAATAAAATTGCTGGCTGAAAATGAAGTGAGCTTGCACAATGACAATGATGCCATTCTGAAAATATCAGAAATAAAGTGGCATTGGCAGAAAAGCCTTTAATAATGTGTGATCAGTACAAGCTTGTACACTTCTTTGCATCGACCAGATCAGATGATCCAGTTGTCTTTGGTAGGATGTTGTGGGATTTTGACCAGGACCACTTCTAGCTGAAGAGACTGGGCAAACTTGGTGACCACAAAACAAACATGGTTCCCTAGGATGTCCCAAACACATTCAATTCAGTCTATAGATAGTGCAAGTGAAAGCATGCCAGTGATGTGGACCTGAAATTCAGTACTGATACTAAGTGTGCATAGGGCAGATGGACATTGTTATTCATAAAGATGTAGTTTGGACCTTACTATTGGGCCAAAGAAATGATTACAGAACGAATTATCTCATCTCTGTACCTGACACTAATCATGGCACCCCTTCTAATAACGACACAATCAGTTCAGCCAACTTGTCAGCACATAACATCAGGCTGTCCTCAGTTCTATAACCTGTCCATTGTTGATGTCTAGACAAGATATATGCTCATTGGTGAAAAGAACAGGGTACCAACACTCAGTTGTGATGTTGTCACCAATTGTATGCATAACTGTCAATGGTGGTGTTTTAGAGGGATAGGCAGTAGTATTCTTGACTGTATACTACTAGTACAATGCCTGTTGATGTCTCTTGAAATTCTATGGTTGTTTGGCCTTTGCTGATCATTTCTGAGAAATCATGCTGTTGAAAAAACTTTCTTCTGGCAGTGGTGACAAGATCATGATCTTCATGGGGAGTTTTAAGCCTTTAGATGATTTGAATGGGATCTGGGTACCCTATTAGTGCCCTAGAAATGACATTGATTAACGTTGTAATGGAAAGAAATGGCCCTGCATCATTCCTCTTTGAACCATCCCAAAGATGCCTAGGCAAGCATTCCTAAATTACTTACACCACTTTCGTGGACAGTTTATAAAGGTAGTAGTAATGGTTGTATGTAAAGATGTATGCTGTTTGCAGATTAAGTGGGAGAAGTGATATGCATGTGAGTTTCCAAGATTTGTCAGTTCAAAAGACTAACATTACTCGCTATACCCATGTTTGGGTTTCTATCCTGAATGTTCTGGACGGCTTTAACCAGAAGAATGTTTGGATGTACCATACAAGCATGCAGGTTTGGAAACAATTGTTGTTTATTTTTTGTGAGGTGTATGCTATTATAAAGTCTTAATCTTTTTTTTTTTCTGTTTCTTTGACCACTGCTATGTTGTGGTAAGTTGTTACCATGCAGTTGATTAGCCAGTGGTGCGTGTGAAGGACTAATGAAGTGTTTTCTCTCCTTCTAGTCCCTTCTACATGACCCAAACCCAGATAGTCCGGCAAACAATGAAGCTGCGCAGTTGTATAAAGAGAATCGACGAGAATATGAGAAAAAAGTAGCCGCCATAGTGCAGGAAAGCTTGAAAGATGAAGACGATGGCGGTGATGATGATGAACAGGAACAATCCTAGCACACGCCCATGTGTAGTATACATAAATGTGGAGCTAAGACTCTGAACATCGCCATACCTTCCCAGTGCTTTCATTTAAAGCAAATCATTAAAAAATGTTTAAAAAAATAACAGTACATCATGTATACCAGTTACTACGTCTAGTTTTATTTGATGGGTGCACACAAGAAGGGCATACTTGTATAGATTTTAAATGTATAGACAGTCTCTTTGCATCTACTTCTTGCCACCACTCCACATATTTAATGTTTGTCCGGTCTTCTTTGCAGTCACTATTGGATGAACCCAATCCCAACAGTCCAGCCAATAACTTAGCAGCACAACTTTATCAAGAAAATCGCAGGGAATATGAAAAGCGGGTAAAGGCCATTGTTGAAGAAAGCTGGATTTATTATAGTACGTTGAAGTAAAGAGGCCCTTTCAAGCTACCACATCAGTTTACAATGGACTTTTTTTTTTCTTTCATAGGTTGTAATCATCCAGAAACTAATTGTACACCTCTTTTTTTTTTTTAAATAAATATATATATCTCTGACTACAGATCAGAGCTCAGGCTGGCTTTTAACAAAACTGTCACAAATTCAGCATGTGTAGCAAAGCTGATATAGTAAAGAATTGGTAGGAGGATGGAAACATCTGCTGTGTTTACAGCCAGAACACAGGTATTTGTTGTACTGTTGTTTGGCACTGGGAATATGTGGCTTTGTTACCAATGTAAAATTGTACAGATCTGCTGATTGTGAGTACATTGTGTTGACTGTCAGTGTGAAATCCGGCTTAGTTCTGTGGCTGTACTGTCTGCCCGATGTGGGCTCGTATAATGTAACATCCATGTACAGTGTCATGATTAAATACTTTGTTTAAGAACTTAGCTGTGCGCTTGTTTTCTTTCAGCAATAACCACTCTGCCTGTCACTTCGTGGAATTGTTGTCAGAATTCTTGAAATTCAAAACAAAAGGGTTGATCATTCTAGCTAATTTTATTAGATGTATCCAAAATTTTAAATGGCCTTCAGATTTTCATTATGAAAGTATATAGATTTCAGCTTTTTGTATGATTAACAGTCTAATCACTAACCCTGTAGATATAGGTAGTAACTTTAGTTTAAAATTGATTTATTAAATATTTTTATAGTTTGGTATCAGAAGAGAGTCCAATGGATATTTAAATATATCAAACTAAATCTAGTCTTTCTTAATTCCCTCCCTTGCTCGCTTGTCAGATATCAAAATGTCTGCCAGCAGTACTTTTTGGTATTGGAACAAACAGTTAATACTTTTGCTGGCAAAGCAAATACATAGCTGCACTTTTTTCTCCAAATAACATTATTAAAAAATATTGCTGAATCAGTACACGGAAGAAATCTGAGGAAACTGCTTGAGGAGAAAACTACATTTGGCAGTAATAATATAACAAGAGGTCTGACTTTTGAATGAATTCATACAAATAAAATTATTATTTTGGTCCTGTGTTTTCAAGTGTCATGTTTGAAGTTTTTAGCATTCACGTTTTCATAAGTAACGATAATGGGGCATCAGATAAAAATATTCAAAATGATTTATTGATATACGTACAACACGGCTGCTTAAATAACTTTTGGCCGCTGTGGCAAGCACAAGTTGTAATGTGCATTCTGGTCCCAGAACTTTGGTCCTTTCCAGCCGCACCAGCCCTGTGGGGAACCCAAAAAACAAACAAACAATGGTTTACTGTTTTAACACAAGTATAACACTTCATTTTGTACCTATGAATAAGGTCAGATGCATTGTTAAATTTGGCCAAAGCTAAGATTTTTTTCTTTATGCATTCATTTCATTAAATATCTTGGCTCAAAACATTTCTCTGAAATCTCATAATGGAAAGCTGTAGCTAATAATGGCTGGTGTGAGAAAAATCTAGCACCCTTGCTACTATGCAAGACAGGTTGGGTTTTCAAAAATGCAATTTGTGCAGGTTTTAGTTTCACCTGACTGAACGTACCTTTTCTTGGACGTGTCTCAAGTTGTCTTCTCCTGTGTAGTGTGGATCGAGAATCAGGAACTTCAACTCCCCCGACTTCTCGTTGTAGTCCACTCCTAGAATTGTGTGCGCCAAAACACCTCCACCTAAAAAAAAGAAAAGTTTACTCTTGTGGGCAGTGGGCATAAGCATCTTAAAGCTCTAGAAACCCATCATCCAGATATTTACTAATAGAATTATGAAAGTGAAAATTGTTAATCTACTTAAAAAAAAAAACCCAACAAACTTTGGTTAAAATGAAAAGGAAAAGCTGATCATGCTATTAAACCTGTAAGGATAGCATTAGTTTTGCTAGACTTGCTATTTTATAGAAATGTTTAAATTTTTTTCAGCAAAATGTGTATCATGCAAGCAGGAAACCTCAAAAGAGTTTTCTGACTTTGTTGCAGAATGATTCCAAATTCTACCATGACATTACAACTTTGCAGATACTGATTTTCTCCCTCAATGTATCTTTATCTTGTATTAGACTAAATTAATCCTTTCCAGGGGCAGACAATTTGCAAGGTGGCTGTGCAAAAATGCATCCACATGATTGAAATTATTAAAAAGCATGCTAAGTAGCCATGGAATAACTCAAATAGCATACTTGACTTAGTGCACAGTTCACTAATCTAAATGGAAAGGAAATATGTCCAAAAAAAAGAAAGAAAAATATTCAATCTGTAGTGCAGAAGTAAAATCACTCTCAAGAAGTGATCATAGTCAGTCTGTAGCAGTGGATCTCCACTCCATGACCAGAGGGGTTTTGTGGCCACTACTGGAGCACAGTGCACAGGTTGTCTTTCTCCCTCTCTATTTCACCAGGACATGCTGGCCTTGTTGTGGGTGCATGAAGCCATCCCGTCAGACCCTTCCCAAGTCTTTATGGGCAGAGCCAAATCAAGAAGTAGTCTACTTTAAATAGCCAGTCTTCGTTAGGATCATCAGAGGCAGGTGTGCCCAACTGTTGTTGCAAAGGTGATAACATTGATTCAATTTCTTGAATCTTTTTAGTGTCATGGCCTTTGACACCCCTACCACATTCAGTCTGTTGTCAAAACTCCACAAATCAGTAATGGATGAAATGGAATGAAGGCCCATGGTGAAACTTAGCACCATAAAAGCCTTCATCTTGCTTTTGGGATGAGCTGACAAGAAAACTGGGTCGGTCAGCAATGTTAATTTTCAGACTGATGCAGTGTAAAAGCACTGGCATGTTGATCTTACATGTTACCTGAACTCCACTCAACCCCTCCCCTCTCTTATGGTCACTGCCAACATCAGATTCATTCACAGCTTGTCTGAATCCCTGTCAGACCAGCTGAATAATGAGAGATCTGAAGTATGCATGCTCAAAATTGCTATCATCAGAAGAAAATTATTCATTATCAGACTGCATATAGTAGATGAAATATGATCACTACAAAAGCTCACAGATGTAGGTACACTTGTGGCAAAAGGAAGTGATAAAAATAGATGGAGGAAATGATAATATAGACTAGCATCCTCTTGCATGTGCTATATATAGTATAATGTGAAAGATCAAATGACTCATTACAGCTTGGCTGGTTTTGGCAGTCACCTCGAAAAGGATTAAGAATGCATCATTTCGCCAATATACTTGGGTTAAAAATAACATGATACAAGTTATGATTCTGAGTAACACGATGATTTATCTTGTAATTAAAAATAAATTTCTAAGTTTTGACCTGGTGAAGTAAACGGGAAATTTTATTTTTAGTGTCAGTAAATGATATCATAACTGGTTGTAGTAATACTAAATATTATGTAAAACTATGATGAACTTACCAACTTTAATAAACATTCCTGCCTTTGATAATTTGCAATGCTTATCTAAAGATTTTATTTTGACTAAACTCTGCAATAATAGGAATGATATTCAGCTAACCCAGCATTAAAAAATTAAAATAGCATGAACCAGATAAAAGTAGCCAGCTGATGCTTGCTTAGGATCTCTTTATTAATGTACATAGTGTAGCATTTAGAACTCTTGCTGCAGAAAACAATCATTAATTCTGTCATGATAATACGGCTAAAGGTTCTCACCCCTACTGTGTATGGTCAGTTTTATTATACTCAAACCACCTTTTGCAATATCCCATAGGTATTAACACTAGTGAAAAATCAGTTATTTGAATGGCTTGTTTAGATCCAATACCTATGTACAACAACCTGACATCTCTGACATCATCAACTAGACATTACTTTACCTATCATTATTGGTGTTCCAACTACTTGAAAATGCACTGCCAGTTCCCTCCCTTTTGTTGCAAGATCAGATCCACAAGATACACTCATTATTTTTGATGTCACCTATGTAGGGAGAGAGAGAGAGAGAGAGAAAAAGGTTTGTTTTTTTTTAAGGCAATGGTGTTAGAATGTGAATAACTAAAATGTTACAGTAATTTCCACAACTCTGCCAAAACTGCTAGAAAGCCATGTCTTCCTGCCCCACAAATAACAGCTTAACTAAATGTATCTGTCCTAATATAACTCTCTGTACCATATTTTAAAATTGCGACTTAACCCATAATAGATAAGGAATAGGACTTAATAATTTTGTCTAGATGGAAAAGTTAATAACTATTTACAAATGTCTTTTCTTTAATTAAAATACTAGTTCTAAAACTAGAAATATTCCAAACTAGATTTTGAGACTTACTCCTATGAGGTGGTCCAAGCAGTAGCTAACTTCAAGTGACCCAATCCATTTCCGGCTGCCCACGAATGATTGATCTTTATCGCCAACATCAACAAGACACTGAAGAAAGAAAGAAAAAATAAGAAAATTGATAAGAACACTGGATTTTTCAAATTTACTTCAAACTAAACTCAACCAGCTAAATTTAATTGACACCTAAATTAGTCAATTTCATATTTTATTCCATTTTGATTCTCCAAATAAAAAGCTTATGGATGAAATGATTATTGAATAAAATAGAAATTATGAATATACAAAATAATCTTCTAGATTTTAAAATTAAAATTAAACTTGCTCCTTCTCCCACAAGATGCTGATACTCCAGACGTCTTTAAGAAAATTTAGCCCCTGGCTTTACCTCACCTCTGATCTGAGTTCCCTTCCAATTTTGAATTTTTTTTGCTGTGTTTACCAGGCTTCACTAGAAAGCAAAAATGGAAAAACAGAAAAAAAGTCTGCACTTCAGCCACCTTCGTTTTGATGAAGACTTTTTCTGCACAGATTTGTCCTGGAAAGCTCCAGTTTTTTTTATTCAGATGTCACCTACAATCTCACCTTCTGTATCACCCTGTGTGTGGGGATAGGGCAGCTGGTGTAGCCCTGGAAACGGAACCAGGAGACGAGTGTCTGCAGCGAACGGTAAGCACAACCCCACCTGCTGTCATCAAATCGGTCCTGCATGTAGTGGTGGTAGGTGTACGAGCCTTTGGTGAGATGTGGTGTGCCGCCATCATTCACTGGGGGTGGAAAACACCAGAATGGAAAACTGTTGCTGACATACAGAAATTGTTTTTTCCAGCATATCTCACCATCTAGAACCAATCTTCTACCTTCTAGTACAAATATCATCTTAAATAGAGAAAGCCTCCCTTTTTTTCCAAATCATCTACCCAATAACATATACATTCATTAAACTGCAACTGGCTGACCCTTCCACACATTCACCGCTACTACTAAATGACCCCTTACAGCCTGAAAGCCCAAATTAATACATAATATTTTTGAAGATTCATTTATAGTTTAAAAAAAAAAATAAAATTAAAATATCTAAAAAAAAAAAAATATTAATGCTTTTGCCTGTAGATTAAAGTGTCGTGTCGAAGAGAAACATGAGCTTACTGTAGTCAAATCGACACCAGGTAGCTATTAACCCTTGCACAGTTATATTCTTCAATAACACAAGATTGATATATCTTTAGAGAAAATGTTCGTCTTTTTGTACACGTGTAGCAAACAAAGTTCTGGCAGTGGATTACAAATAAACTAATGACTAAAATTACCACATATAGAAAGTGTAAGAATTATTTAATTCACCAATCACCAGATGTCAGTCACGTGTACTTTGATTAGAATTGATTTCATGATTATTTATCCTTTTAAAAAAATTTAACCTATGAGGATACATTTCAGAATGAAATTCATTAAAAATAAATTTGTACTAGTAAGAATACTGATAATATAATTCACCATAAATATTATATAGTAAAACTAAAAGTGTGGTACTGAAATGGAAACCAAGGATACTCATTGAACTTATTGTTACCACTTATTTCGAGAGAACACTGATTTTGCTTACTCAGTATCAGACATTGCAAGCATGGTGAATAAAATTTTGCTGTAAAAATGGAAGATTCACATGCCACAGCATTGTTTTTTCTTTAAACTGTAATTTATGACTATACAATGCTTAACTGAAGTCCTGGTTAGATCTATACACGATATCTTGTAGAATTCCTTTAAGACATGGTCACGTCAAAGCTGGTATACCTATGTCAGTACAGCTCCACTTGAAGAGAGCTAAAGAAAGTATCTACATTACTTATGTATTGTGCCTGCTATACATATTAGTAATTAAGTTTTCCAACTCTGATTTCATACATTTGTAATGTTAATAAAAATTCTACCTAAAATATCTTTTTAAAAATACTAAGTGTACTTATGTATAATGTGATGTGAAAATAATTCCGAAAGGAAAACATTCAATAGATCTTAACTATGCACAACAGACACCACTGCTCTAAATACATAATTATTTTAAAAAGTGCATACACAGAGTATATTATACACAAGAAACAGTCACAACTCTACTTGTTTTGAAGTGTTACTCACCCCCTGATGGAGGCAGACCAATGTGCGGATTGATAAGGTATCCTCCAAGATGATGCTCTTCTGGAAATATCACAGCATTTGCTCGCCTGAAAATCGGGAAGTCCAGTGGGAAGTTAAACAATTGATGTAGTTCTTTTCTTTTTGATTCTGGAAAGTTTAAAGAAAGATAGTCACTCATGGCAGTCAATTAAGCAAAAATTACATTAGATAATGAGTGAAAATAATATGACAGCTTTCCCATAACTAATTACATACATAAGAAGTTTATTGGCACACATTATTACATATGGGCGGCTGGTTGGTTGCCCACTGGTCAAGCTATTGGTCTACCAAGATTGAAGGCTTGAGTTCAATTCCCGATTGGGATCAGTTTAGTTTGGCATAAGGAATGGTTTCGTCTTTCTTTTCTTCACCAGCCAATTGTGAGAGTTCTCTTTTTCCTCCAACATCTAAAAATGATGAGTTCTAGTTAGGATTTCCCCGCCAAGCCTTTCATGGTGCTAAATAGGCAAAGATCTATTAGCAGATAACTACAATGCTATGATCAGAATTTTACCATACTTAATAGTTTTTGTGGTAGATAAGTACATTAGGTTTAAATCCTAAGGATGGGCTGATAGAGTGGAACCACCTAACAACCTGCTTAGCTTATAAGAGCGTGAGGGTAGAAGACACCTTATAAGATGTGAAGAATGTTACCCAAAATAAGGATTAAATGAAAATTAAATTTAGGAGGGAGAGCTGAGGCATATATAAAAATATAATTAACATTATGACTTCAATGTAGAAATATCATGTCTGTTGCTGAGATTGGTGTACAACATAGCATCATCATCTCATAGACTAGAGATACACCATATTACAACAGTGGAAGATCAGGACCCCCCCCCCCCGACTCAACTTTTCCGGGTCCACCCTGCCAAAATCTCTTACAGAATGGTTTGTAGAATGCTATGCAATTACCTGTTTGCAAAAGCTTTGTATATTTATCTTCCTGAATGGTTGTTGGAGCCCCCAAAACACAAACAAAGCAGAGATGGATTGGTGATAAGGCTTAGTTAAAACAACTGTCATATAGGTTAACTGCAAACAAAATACTACAATATAAGATTCATCATTTATCACTAATTATTCCCACATGACCAAAAAAGCATCAATTAGTGCTTACTTCCAAGATCTGCTTGAAGGACAGAAGAACATTAAAATAAGTCAAGAGAAATAAGATATGGCAAAAAAAAAAAAAAAAAAATCTCAAACTATTTTTGTATTTTTCTGTAACCTATTTTCAAACAATTATGTTTGAAGCTACTTTTAAATTGTGATTTATAGCACTAGCAGGTAGGTCAGGTATGATATAATCTAGGGAAAATGCGCATATCAGAAAAAATAAATAGAGATGAGAAATTCCAAAAGATGGTGAACACTGTAAGCAAGCAAACCATGTAGCTGTCTGAAACACTGCTAACAGTTATTCTTCTTCCACTCAGAAAACCAAATATCAGCAAGATCAGTTGATCTAGTGTGCAGAGCATAGACAAGTCTGTACTTTAATTTTAGTTACAATATCAGAGATGCTTTTCTTCTTAAAATTAAAAAAAATAACAAATTGTATTTCATCCAAATGTCATGCTGTAGTCGCAAAACTGTGATGCCATTTTTACCAGAACAAAGGTTAGTCACTCATAAATAAGCTGTGTTGTAGCTGATAGTCTTGGAATATGCTGACCAAGAAACTGGTAAAGTAAATGTATGCTATGTTTACATAGGGAATGCATACTTTCAGTGTTGATGACCTCTGGAAATTCATTAATCAACTGCTAATCAACAGCACAGATAGTTCATCCAATAAAGAAATAAACTAAATCAAATATAAATAATGTTTAGTAATAGTTCTGAGGAATTTTGTGTTACACCTCAGTTGTTTACAGGTAAATGTATAGCTTCTAGTAAATCAGAACCTTTATTTATACAAACTGCAGCAGGATTTATGTTATTCATGAGCTAACTAAAATATTTTAAGACTTATTTTGACCACACACAGAATGGAACATTAAATACAGGTGTCTCAGGTTTTAAAATTAAAATAAGTAATTTCACCTCCATCTCAACCAGAAAACAAAATTTTAAAAAAAAACTTGGATGAGAATACGTAAATCTTCTAACTTACATTAGTTCCTATAAAAAAGAAAACAAAAGATTTAAGCCTTCACAGAAAATCAACATTCAAAGTTAGCTTTTCATGTTATGCTCTTCTCCTTTGGCTAGATGCTTCTATTTTCTTTCTGGTAACTAAAGTAAAATGTGTCTACATATGATGGTATGAATAAAGAAAGGCTATTGTTCAGAAGAGGTTTTAAGAATATTTCCATGATTTAAATACAAAACATTCACATCAGTCCAAGAAATCACCATTAAATCTACATAACTTCGATTATTCCCAGTTGACAGGAAACCTAGTGATACTGATAGAACCGTTTAAAATAACTAAGGGTTTTGAGCATGTAAAAAAAAACAAACAAACGATTCTTTCAGGGTTATGTAAATCAACTAAACTGTCTAAAAGATTTAATATTAGAAATTAAAAAAAAAAATGTTGGTAGCAACTGATGAATGGTATAAGTTACCAGTAGTAGCTGTTTGTATTAAGTGCTCAGCCCTTTAAAACAATCCATCACTGACTCTAGCTTTCTGTTTCCTAGGAATAATTAAATAATAAAAAGAATTTTTAAGTTGTTTTAGTGATGCCATCCAGTCCTCTTTTATAAGCATGTGCCATAATGTTAAAAATGTTAATAGTGAACAATGCTTCTTGTTTTGATTTTTCTTTTCATTGGTAGTAGAATGCTTACAGAAAATATTTAAACTGGAGCTATGCTGAATGATGCAGACCAAGTTTCAGTTGTGAACACAAACCTAGTTTCTCTTCTTTAGCCTCTTGCTGGTACACCACAGTCACAAAGAATGGCAGAGATAATGGTCTGATATGAAACGGTGCTGATGTCAAAAATGTTTTACCCTGAAAAAAAAAAGTGAACGAAGAATAAACACATTTCATTATTCTTTTGCCTTATGTAGTAACCTATTTATCACCAAATAAAAATAAATGAATTCTGCTCACTTTGTTGAATTGCCAAAAGGAAAATAGGATAAAAGGTTTTTCAGAATTTCCCAGCAATAAGAGCAACAGGAATTTTTAAAACTGGAAAAAAAAATGTGAAAGCCTGTCAGCCAAAGGGCCTGGCCAAGTCTAGAGGAACATTACCTCCCTTTGCTTTCAAACCTTCACTTCAGAGTGACAAAGGGGCATAAAAATATTAAAAGCTTTTCCAATTTCCTACCTTTTACATTGACTTAAAACAAAAAGGAAGATTAGAAAATCTAATGAATTGCAAATTTCAGATGAAATTAAAAAAAATAAAATAAATATTTTAATGTTCATTTTTTCCCATTGGAGACTGTTGTCTGTGTACATACTTGTCTGCCCTTGGCAATGCATTTCTCAGTTGCTAGCAGTTGCCGACATACAGCAGTGGACAAACACTGATACAGCTGACTGACTGGACATAATGAATCAACCAGAACCAGAACATCAATATTCACAGGTAGCTGAACCAGTTCACAGTTACCTACAAAATATCCCCTTTAATTTAGATTTTCATGCATTAAATAACACAACAACAACAAAAAAAGAAAATAACACAAAATACCATAAACCTCTAGTAAATATAGATAGAAACATTCTAAATGTTTCAAAAACAATACTGGTAATCCTCCCAAATAGAATGGTTCTGAGCAATTTGTCTCTACCACAAGATACTGGCTACAATATTTAAGGCCCTCATATTTATTCCCACTATGGAATACAATAGACATGCTACAGTATATATCCACATCCAAGCTGATGTCATGAACCAGTCCCAGATGATGGCTAACACATTACCACTGAAAACAAACTACACAATTATTCGAAAAATATCTGTAATAAACCAAGTTTATTTTTGTTTTTTCCTCCACTGTAGTGTAACTGTTTTCAAAAACAAGTTATTATTTGCATGCTCCGTTTATACACACACACTTTTGCATGGATTATACAGTAAATCTCCATTTTTCTGCATTAATTGATACCACAACTTATGCATCCAGACAAACATGAAAATAACTGGACATTCGAACTTCCTAGAACTAAGCGATCAACAAATATGGAAATTCTAAAGATAATTTTAAAAATAACTAGATTAATTTTTACTGTATATAAGCCTATTTATTATTTTAATGCTGACTTAAAAATAACTGCTTTTTAATATGTTGATATAGGGCAAATGGCATACATATACTTAAAAATTTTAAATATATATTTAGTGTCTATTTTATATCTTCTTTTGAGTTAACTTAAAGGAAATTTTAAATCAGTTTTAGTTTATAATGCACAGCTCACAAATTTTCTAGATCATTTTAATATATATTTTCACTAAAGGTGGATAGTTTTCATTTTATTTTGATTAAAGTTGTATTTGCATAATGAAACCCAGGAAATAATTTAAGTGCTTACTGTGTGGATAGTCAAATAAAACTATAAATATCATGGTGACAGTCAAAAACTGACTAAGTTGGAATCCAGTATAAGACTGGTGTCCAGCAACTTTGAGAATCTACTCTGTGACACTGGATCCCCAATATTAAGGGATAAATATAACACTCCGGACTATCAAAGCATTTTTTTATGAAATAAAATCAACCAGGCTGGTTGTGCAGTCTGCTAGACTTCTGTAACTACAAATAACCTACTACACCTACATTACTAATAATGTTGGATAAATTTCAACTTGAAGGTAATTCATTACCAGGCACTTACTGCAGTAATAAAAGCAAACAATGTAGGGGTTGTCCATGTATTCCTGCATACTGACTGATGTTCTCTCCAGAGAAATAAATCATGCGGTGCTAAGGATAATTTAGTATGTGCCACTTTAATAAGAAACAAAATATTTTCCAACCATAACCAAAAAAAAAAAAAAAATCATCTTACCTACTGTTTGATGAATAACAGGGGTGCACATTGGTATGAGTTGAGAAAATGCATCACTTGTCATTTGCTTATACATTTGTACTTGAATGGTCTGGCATTAAAAGAAAAATAGAAGACTAATAGATCATCGTTTGGCAACTGTAAATCATATTTTCCAGTCATTATTAACTCAACCAGTATTGTTACTTATGCTCTGGAGAATGACTTTATGAAATAATATCCAACTTGTCGCCATGTCTTTGCAATTAATAAAACAACAAAACAAAAAGTGGATCAGAGAGAGAGAGATTAATTTCTAAGCCAGTACCTATATTTTTCAGCAATATTACTGAAACACAGTTTGTTTTATTGAACTTATGGGTGCTGTTTTGGAACATTCAAACCCTGACTTATTCATACACTATTATGTGATAATAAAACAAGCAACAAAAAAAAATATGATTTTCAGTAATAAAGTTCAAGGAAACATGAAAGGGATATAAAAAAGTTATAGCAGCTCATTTAGTAGTCCACTTTATGTTTAGGGCTTTTAATGACCAGGAAAACCTGATCATTCATTAACTATGGGCAAGTTGGGCTCTTTGACTCCACTGAATGCAAACCCATAATTATCAAAGTTTTCCCTCTAATAGTACACACCAGAAATCTCTGAACAGCAGAAGAGTGAGGGTAATCAGATCTCAACAACTTATCCACTCTTAGTCCCTGTTTAGATAATTTCCATGTATATCCAAACATACTAGTAAACCACTTTTTTCATAGGAATACTTTGTATTATCAGATTTCTTTTCATGGGCTGGCCATGGACAGAGGTTTATTTCCATCCTTTTAGTTTTATAATAATATTCTGTGCAGCATAGTGTACAAGCTCACTGTATACACCACTTTACGTCCATACTAATGCATCCAGAGTTCAGTGACACTTGGAATGAAAAACAGTATTTAATTTAACTAACACTGACAGTTTTTGCAAAAATATGTCTTTCTTTAAAAAACAACTTAGAAAACGCTGAGAAACAGATCAGTACTGACCCTTAGATTTCCACTTTTCTTTTTTTTCCTTGAGATCTCATTCTCTGTCTTGTCCGACTGTATATAGTTGAACAGCTCTCTGCAAACTGCGCTGGGGGGAATCCCCTGAGGACTGGCATTTTGCATGACTAGCATGTTGCTGTCTTGTAGATGGAACACAGTGAACCCTGATGACACCTGCTTGCGCACATCATCCACTTCCATGCCCAAGTTTTCAAGAAACTTTTCTGGAGTTTAGATCAAAAAAAAAAGAAAAAAGAAAAAGCAGCAGCAGTAGTAAAATATTATTTTAAAAAAAGTAAACTTGTTTCTAAATAAGCTTCTAGATGAACTCCCAATGTGAAAACACTTCTGATATATTCGCTCATACATCAATGATTTTTTTTTTTTAAAACTGCATAATAAATTAGTGTCAACAAATCAGCTACAAAAATATTACACATCCTGTTAGCATCACAACAATGGCCACACCCTGCTCTAGTTTGTTATCTTCTTTTCCACAACTAAGATTATTTTCGTTTTTTTTAATACAAACTTAGTAAATCTCTGTTAGAAAAAAGATGCAAAATTTGAACAGCGATCAAAACCTCACCTTCTTTGTTGTTGTACTGAAAAGACAAAGTCAGTTCTGCTTTTAGCCGCAGCAATACACTGTCTTCCAGTTCATCCCCCTGAAGAGTTCTCCATGTTACCTTTTCCATTCTGTTGTTATCAGACATCACATACATGTTTTGAGATGAAGCAATGTTATTGACAATATCTAGCAGCAGAATATGACTAACTCCCAGCAGGTCCTGAAAGTAGATAGAATTCTAAAGATTGCAGTCAGTTCCGCTGCACACTCCTAGATTTGCAAAATACAACTTAGTGCATATGCTGTTTACCGATTTATTTCTGTTGTCTTCCAAAACTGCTGAAATGGTAACACACAAGTAAATCAAGAAAGCAATGAAATTGAAGAAAAATCAAAGTAGGCAGCAATCTGCCAACAAAAAAAGAGACTGCAATTATGTGAAAGGAAGATCAATGCTAATTCTTTTTTTTAAAAATCTAAACTGGTCTATAACTGCAAGCTCAGAAGACTTGCACTGCAGCAACATGACAGTGTTCACAGTGATGCCAGTGACTAAGCGAGTGTAGATTTCTAGTAGCTTTCATTTATCGATTCAATCTGAAAATATCCAGACGATGACCAAACAAATAACCTTTTAAAACGCACCAGTAATTTGTCGATCACTTGACCACATGTCTGTCTGATTGAGCTTTCTGATGACAGCTTCTGATCTGACACGTGGCACACACCAACCACAGACAAACCTAAAGTGAAAAAAAACAAAAAGAACAAACTGTATTACTATATGTGGATTTAATAATAAGGGGAATTTTTAAAGTAGTTAACAATTTTAATAGGAATAAGACACCCAATATTTAAAAAAACAACTAAATTTTTGTTAAAATTATATTCAGTTTATAAAATCAATTAAAAAAATGAGATCCCCTAAACAGTGTAAAATTTGCTTATGTTACAATAGAACTTGGCTAAAAAGAAATAGGCCAATAATTATAAAATATATATAATTTTAAATTTCAAACTGTTATTATTATACAACATAAATAAAATCCTTTTCTTTTTTTGTGTTCCCTTGGCTGGTCTAACGAAATATAGCTGCCCACCGACTACACCAGAAACTTAACCTCGGTATCACCTCCACTGGATAGACAGGTTAGCAGGTACACACTTAGGAACTCATAAATGAAGCCATATTATATTCATTTTAAAGACACTGACAGAAGCCCCTCAGCAGTACACACACACACACACACACACACATTAGAAACTACCTACTAGAAGTCCTTCTCTGTTTAGCTTTGGGAGCACACTGAAGGAAATCCATACAGAGAAACAGAAGCAAGCTGTGTTACCAGTTATTGAGTTTTCCAAATTGAGTCAGTCCCCATAAAGGAACAGATCCAGGCCCTCTGCCATATGAAAAAGTCTAAGGCCACATCCAGTAGTAACCTGATTTGCTCAACAGATGTAAAATGCTCTGGAAATCATCCTTGGATCAAGGCAGTATATAAGGAAGAAGCTTTCTGTCCCATCAGAACTCTCCAAGCACACTATACCTGGGTCTATTTTAAGACCGAATCAAGTTATCATAAGCACATCTTATAAAAAGGGGAACATTTTGTTTTTTTTGTTATTACCATTTCCTTTGGAATTATCTACTTCACCGCGACTCATTCTGTAAAGACGAGCGCAGTCGAACTCCGTCTTCTCACCCACCCAGTGAAACAACAGACAATCCCTGTACAAGGTTTTACCTGGTGCACTCCAGAGCACTTACCACCTGGTAGCAGATTGAGGACAGGGTTCACGTCGTCCAATACCGATACCGTACATCTTGTACAGCACAGAATCTTCACTCTCTGGTGGTGTTCCTGCCCGATCAGAAGACCGTGTGTCTTTGAAGCCCGACCCTTCGATTCTGACAGCAGCTGAATGACAATAATCCATCATCATCATCATCATTAATAATTAATCCATCATCATCATCATCATCATCATAATAATAACAACAATAATAATAATAATATATTAGCAGGGAATGAGAGGTTATGATAATTGTCATGTCTAGATTAAAGCAAACCGTATTATAAGAACGTAAGGCAGTCGGAAGGTAGACATTAATGTAAACAACAAATTAAGGCTTCAGGCCAAACAGAACATCCAACTAAGGGGAGACAACTGCGTCTAAAAAAAAAAACAAAAACAAAAAAAAACACCAGCGAAACCACGGGCGAGAGGAGAATCGGACCAAAAGGGATAGCAGACGACCGAGGCTTTTCTCTCTCCCTCTCTCTGGCCGCGGTGAGATCTGAAAGGGTTAAACCCCCCCGCCTTTGAACGGTCGGTTCTGGTCCACTGAAAAACTGGACGATTCCGGTTCAGGTGAAAATAAAAGGAGAGTTGTGTGGGGGGGGGTCTCTCTCTTTCTGCGTAATGTAGGCTTACTCGCAAATTAAATAAAAAAACAAACAATACAAGGAATATAAGACACACACACACACACACCATATATATATACACACACACATACAGGAAACCGTGTAAACAAGCCACCCCATTTACCTGTAGAACAGTCTCGTGTATCAATATGCCAGCGGCCATCGTCAGCCCAAATACGCCATGCGGACACTCGTGCCTCTCCGCCGCCGACGTCGGCCGATTCCGTCTATTTACGAACTTTGACCTTAAAAATATTTATTCCAATTATCTCGGCCCCGCCCGCGTCCCTTGTTTTCTCTCTTTTTTTTTTTAAAAAAAAATAAATGTTTTCAAAGCCTAGAAAAATATAAAATAAAAAAAAAAAAAAAAAATTGCAACATGGCACGGCTACTTTTCCGCCATAACGATAGTCGGGGTGGGTGGGGTGGCAAGCCGTCTGTCCCATTGCGCATGCGCAGTAGTGATAATAATAATAAATAATAATAATAATCCGCCATAACGATAGTCGGGGTGGGTGGGGTGGCAAGCCGTCTGTCCCATTGCGCATGCGCAGTAGTGATAATAATAATAATAATAATAATATCCGCCATAACGATAGTCGGGGTGGGTGGGGTGGCAAGCCGTCTGTCCCATTGCGCATGCGCAGTAATAATAATAATAATAATAATAATAATAATAATAATAATAAAATAATAATAATAATATCCGCCATAACGATAGTCGGGGTGGGTGGGGTGGCAAGCCGTCTATCCCATTGCGCATGCGCAGTAATAATAATAATAATAATAATAATATCCGCCATAACGATAGTCGGGGTGGGTGGGGTGGCAAGCCGTCTGTCCCATTGCGCATGCGCAGTAGTGATAATAATAATAATAATAATAATATCAGCCATAACGATAGTCGGGGTGGGTGGGGTGGCAAGCCGTCTGTCCCATTGCGCATGCGCAATATAAATAATAATAATAATAATAATAATATCCGCCATAACGATAGTCGGGGTGGGTGGGTGGCAAGCCGTCTGTCCCATTGCGCATGCGCAGTAGTGATATAATAATAATAATAATAATAATATCCGCCATAACGATAGTCGGGGTTGGTGGTGTGGCAAGCCGTCTGTCCCATTGCGCATGCGCAGTAGTGATAATAATAATAATAATAATAATAATAATAATAATAATAATAACTCCTCCTCCTTTCCCCATCACCGCTCGGCGTTTGATGGCTGGTGCTGTGAACGAAGCCGCTGCCCCGACCTAACCCAACGAAACATTAGGAGCCTGCGCAGAACGTAGAGTCCAGATGTTGTCGTCCATAACTGACATTTATCATGGCTGCTGATGATGACAGCGCATCTCGCAAAATCCGAATGACCCCTTCTGAAGATTTCTCGGGTAGATTACTCCCCTCCGCCTGAACAACAGAACCCGCATTGAATTTCCGTCGGTCTGTGTCGCAGTCCCGTGGCTGCAGTAATACGGAATGTGCGCCCCCATTAAGGAAGACATGCCAGACCCAGCATTCCATGCCGTTGTCCTCCATTTCCATTTCCACCACTTTATCAACCCAAAAGGTTGCGGCTGCACTACTCAGGGGGAGGGGCTGTAGATGTCAAATGGGCTAAGGTTGGGATGTGTGAAAATCAGCTCCAACTTTATAGTGTTGGAACTGCAGCCACACACCGCACACCCCGTACAGCTCCACACAACAGTTTAGAGACCGAATAGCCAGCTAGTTCCAAACTAGCTGTAAAAAAGTTTCATTGCGAAACTTCACCCGGAAACATAAATGCTAACTATTAGGAAACTTTAAGCAAAAAACCGATGCATGTGCCGTGATAGTTTTTTTCAATGAGCTCACAGTGCATATTGCCTGGCCAAAAAAACAATGCCTTTAAAAGTTTAGCCCATGTGACAGCTTCATCCCATCATGGTACAGATTCCACAAGAATCCGTGGTACTTGTGATTGTTCATCGGTGAGCACTGTGCATATTTGGTCTAGAAAAAAAGAAACAGCTGTGGGCGATCTTTGATGTGTTGCACCAAGAGATTCCACAGATACTAGATGGGTTTGTACTGGACTGGCCAGGAAAGAGATGTAAACTCACACTCATGTTCATTAAACCATTCCAGCACAATATGGATCTGATGGATGGCGGCAATGCTATCCTGAGCCATTTCAAACCTATCCAGGTTCAGAATCGGCATTACAGAGCAAACTTGATCTGCTACCATGCCTAGGTGTTCATGCCAGCTAGCCCTACAATAAATAAACCGTAACCATTCCAGTCATGATTCTTCCTCCACTGACTACACCCTACCCTTCAAACTGTTGTAAATAAGGTAAAAGAAGATTCAGATCACACAACATCCTTCCACTGAATAATTCCTCAGGCACCATTACAGGCAGACTTTCTTGTTTGTACTCAGGTGACAAGCTTCAGCAGCCCATAAGACCACAAAGTGTTGCAAACTACATTTTCTATTTTTACTTTGAATCTATAAATTTTTGGCCAGGAAGTGTATATCGTTGGCCAAACTTTCATATATCCCTCAATGCCTCAATGGTTCCTTTTTATTAGCTCAACCTAGTGTATTAGTTCTGGTTACAATGAACCAACAATGTATATAGTAGCAACAATAAAGTTTATTCCATATTGTCTTTCTCAAGCTGAAAAAGTCAAAAGTCTAAATGTACAATTAGATAATTATACATAAAGTTTACAGTTTTAAAAAGGTCTGTTAGTACTTCATGTTGTGTGTTTTCTCTGTCTTAGTGGCAGTGGCTCATTGTTTGAGCTTCTCCAGAATTTTTTTCCTTGCAGAAAATCTGTTTTTCAACATCATTATGCTTAAGTTCTCCAGCTCAAACTAGATTTTCTTGGACAATTTCAAGGTAAAATAAATAAATCCACTAATAAAAACCAAATATAGGACATTGACTGCTATCATAGCAGACCAGCAATATCTCATCAAAATGTGCTCTTTATTTGAAAGATTTTTTTATATACATCAGTCAAGACACCATTTAAGCATCTAACTGAATTTTTTCCCCCACAAAATCTATTCTGAATCTGTTGGATGCTCAGAATCTGTGATTAAAAAGTGATATTTCAGTAAATTCAGCAGTTGCTAGTAAAGAATTCAGACTCTCGAACCATTTTAATTAATGCAAAAAAAGTTTTTTTTTTAAAATATTTACTAATTGTCCTTGAATATCTCTCTCTCTCTCTCTCCAATTTCTTTCTTAAATAATATCTAGCTAGGTTGTGCATGCCCTCCTCCCCCCTCTCTCTCTTAGAAGCACACTAACTATTGCCATATAAATTAAAAATTTGCAGTAATGCGAATTAATGGGCACTATTCCGTCAAAACGAATGTAAAATATGTTTATCTCCACATTTTCTCTGCACATGACATGAGAGGCTAAAAGGAGTGCGCGAAGCAAGGGAGACAACCCTATCAACAAAAAAAAAAACAAAAACGATTTCATACACGCTACGCGACGCAGCGTCGGTCAGGTGAGCAAACAAACGATTCTGTTAAATCACGTGATTCGTTTGCCCAGTTGATCGCATAGCTCCATCTCCTTCCGAGATCTGAAGCCGACGGAAGGTATGCACCGAAAGACCTTTGTGTGTGTTTGGTACGAGTGAGTCATTTTGTGTTACCTGGTGTTTCTCGCCTTAAGCTACCGCTCTCCAGTGGCATAAAGGGGGCGGAAGTCCGGTTGTTTCTGTTGCTGTTTAGTGACTTAAAGGGGCCGTAAGTCCGGTTGTTTCTGTTGCTGTTTAGTGACATAAAGGGGCCGTAAGTCCGGTTGTTTCTGTTGCTGTTTAGTGACATAAAGGGGCCGTAAGTCCGGTTGTTTCTGTTGCTGTTTAGTGACATAAAGGGGCCGTAAGTCCGGTTGATGTTGCTGTTTAGTGACTTAAAGGGGCCGTAAGTCCTGTTGTTTCTGTTGCTGTTTAGTGACTTAAAGGGGCCGTAAATCCTGTTGTTTCTGTTGCTGTTTAGTGACTTAAAGGGGCCGTAAGTCCTGTTGTTTCTGTTGCTGTTTAGTGACTTAAAGGGGCCGTAAGTCCTGTTGTTTCTGTTGCTGTTTAGTGACTTAAAGGGGCCGTAAGTCCTGTTGTTTCTGTTGCTGTTTAGTGACTTAAAGGGGCCGTAAGTCCGGTTGATGTTGCTGTTTAGTGACTTAAAGGGGCCGTAAGTCCGGTTGATGTTGCTGTTTAGTGACATAAAGGGGCCGTAAGTCCGGTTGTTTCTGTTGCTGTTTAGTGACATAAAGGGGCCGTAAGTCCGGTTGATGTTTCTGTTTAGTGACTTAAAGGGGCCGTAAGTCCTGTTGTTTCTGTTGCTGTTTAGTGACTTAAAGGGGCCGTAAATCCTGTTGTTTCTGTTGCTGTTTAGTGACTTAAAGGGGCCGTAAGTCCTGTTGTTTCTGTTGCTGTTTAGTGACTTAAAGGGGCCGTAAGTCCTGTTGTTTCTGTTGCTGTTTAGTGACTTAAAGGGGCCGTAAATCCTGTTGTTTCTGTTGCTGTTTAGTGACTTAAAGGGGCCGTAAGTCCTGTTGTTTCTGTTGCTGTTTAGTGACTTAAAGGGGCCGTAAGTCCTGTTGTTTCTGTTGCTGTTTAGTGACTTAAAGGGGCCGTAAGTCCTGTTGTTTCTGTTGCTGTTTAGTGACTTAAAGGGGCCGTAAGTCCTGTTGTTTCTGTTGCTGTTTAGTGACTTAAAAGGGTCATAAGTCCGGTTGATGTTGCTGTTTCTGTTAGTCTACATTTTTTTTTTTTTTTTGTTTAAAGTCGAAGGTCTTATCTCGCCTCTGGCAGCAATCAGAAAGTTAACCCCCCAAAGTTCCCCTATCTTTCATCTCCCTCTACCCTCCGGCAAAACCGCAGTTTGTGTCGAACAAGTTATCACTATGTGCTGTCTCCTCTTGGTGCCTTGCAACCCGCAGCTTCTATGACGGGTCCGCTTACCTGTCCGTTATTTTCCAGGTGACAAAAACTGGAGATTTTGCCATTCGGATGACGATGCTCTGTTTGCTGGAGCCTGCGGATTCGGATAGCTTTCCACTAACCAGGGAGGGGCACCATCATTCTCAAGTCTATACTATACACTATCAACACATGTCTATGGTCCCCTCACAGCTGTGCTGCTACATTGAATTATTAGTGGCCCCTTTGAAAGAGTGAGAGCCAAAGAGTGTGGTTACAACCATTCGCATATATGTACAGCTAGATTTATGGATGTATATGTAGCCAAGGTACAAAGTAGACAAAACTACAACAATGGCAGAGAGCAGAGGACACTGTTTGTTGTAGACGATATAAACCTGCAGCTCAAAGTACAAACTCAGACTCCACGTTTGTGGCACATATTTATATTGGAGGAGGTGAACAATGTAAATTACAAGCACAAAAAAAAAATTGATGAACAGGTTTGCTCTATTCATTTAAAAACCATTTTAATTTATCAATAACTTGCTCGCAGAAGACCCGGACATTTTCTTCACTTTCTCCAACTGACCCTTGTGCCTAAAATTCAAAGCAACAGGGTCAAGAAGGTGCTGATTTGTTTGTTTGAAATATCCAAAAGTATTTTGATTTTCACCATGTTGTCTTTGTTTCTTGCCATTGTCGTAATTTTTGTTTGCTAGCAAATTTTTTGTTACATAGTTAAGGCACGCATCCACCCACACCCACACACACACCCACACACACACACATACACACACACACACACACACACGCTCTCTCTCTCTCTCTCTCCTTAATTAAAGCAAATAGAGTGAACAATGAAATACTATTATACCAATAAATAATTTGCAAATAAACTGTACTAGTTGTCACTTACTGAAGACCCGCTACCTTAGCTGGAATTTAATTTCTGCATAGCTACAAGTACTATTTTAAATCTAAAACAATAATAATAGGGTAAATCAGAAATAAAATTAAAAATGTATAGAAAAATACGCTAAGCAGGTTTCCCAGTGGGTTAGGATTAGGGCTATATTTAAAAAAAAAAAACAATTTTTATGGATTTATTTTACTTAAATTTTCTTGGATTTTCCAGGATATCTATAGAAAATAAAAACACATCCGTTGTTGTTTTACTGACCCGTCGAAGATGACAGTGTTAATCTGCTTAAGAATCATATCAATGGTCCTTTGTTATTTCTGGGGGTTCTTCTTACTCACTGAGCTGTGACAGCCCCCTGCTTTCTCATAAGTTATATGAGGTCAGTCAAAAAATGGACGATAGTATTTATTGTTAAAGTGTTTTCCATTTGCTGATCAAGTGAGATCAGAACTATAACTAATAATTAGCATGTGGTTGTAAACAAACAAACATTGGTCCTGTGCATCCTTTCTGTCTGGCACTGTCTCCCATAGCTCATCTGTAGCGTTTTGTTAAAACTCTTCTTGCATTAGCGTGATGCATGCTACTGCTTGTGACTAGCGTTTACCTCTCTGCCTGGGTAACTTCTGCCAGGATACTTTCGGTCTCCATGGAAAAATGTTCTCCGACAGTCACTTTCCAGCGAATATCCGTGTTTTTTTTGTTGTTGTCTGGCCTAGTTTTACTATCTAAACATAATTCTGACTGTTATACAGTCCAACAGTAGGGTCTCGCTGTTCAGACATCTCTAACTGGAAATTTGAACATGGCTTCAATTTCAGAATCATCATCTCCAAATTGTATGGTTCCTGATTAGCTGAAAGTGGTTATTTTTTAAGGTGTCCTGTTATATTATTTATTTGATTTCTGCTGCATTTACTTACATAGTTAAATCTGACTAGAAGAGAAAAAAGGGAAAGACATTTATCGTCCTGTATTTATTTGAATGTTGCCCAGGTAATTAATCAAGACAAACAAGATTACTAATTAAGGGATGGAGATACTATTCAAGGTAAAAGAAAACACTTGAATAATCACAATGGTTTTATTTTTTGATGTATGGTTCCAAACTTCTGTCCATTTGTTTCAGAAAATAAATGTTAAGAAAAATAACAATAAAGTAACTTTAAAAAAAAAGCTATTTGAAAATCTAAAACATTTATTTTTCAGTATACTGTGCCTTTTAAATTGATGGTGTAGCGTTTAACTGTTACAAAAAAAAAACAACTTTAGTGTAACATTTATTCAAGGTGTTTCTTTTGAAGAAATCATTTCTTCTTCAGACCAGTTTTGATGGATGAAATTAGGGTCATTATTTAAATAAATACAGTAGTTTATCACACTAATGAATTAATGCTATTTTTTCTTCTCTCTGGGACATTTGGGTGTTTAACCCTCCTCATACCATCAGCCTAGAAGCACTGGCTGGATATTATGCCAACACACTCATAATACAAATCAAGTGAGGTTGGAGTGATGTAGGGGATTTGTTGTTATGAATGATTTTGTTAATAAGGAAGGTACTTTGTGTCACAATCCCTATCTATGGCCGGCTCACTCAACCTGTTGCCGAGTAATACAGATTTGAATGGTAATGGGCTGCAAGAGGATTAATAATGATCTCTGACAAACCACAAACAGCAAAATTTTAAATAATGTCTTGTTCAGAGTTGTCTTAAAACTGTAAACTTTGTTTTGTCCTACATTCTAGATATACCAGAGAACAAACATCGTCACGATGGATGGTGTCTATAAGCTAAAAGTGGAAAACACAACCTGGATGGCAAATTCCTCGACTGTTGAGCCAATGAGTTTGGAGTCTGGCATTTATGGGTTTATCTGTGCCGGTGTGGCTGTTATTGGCTATGGTAGCAATTTTGTGCCAGTGAAAAAATATGAAACTGGTGATGGTAAGGATACCAAATTTAAAAGTGATGTATATTTTTAATGATTAAAGGGAAATAATCTATTTAACTGCAGTAACGATAGTAGTACTTGACAAACCTCTGCCCTGATTGTCAAGGGCTATGGACATCTGACGGCAGTGAGCCAGAAGGTGGAATGTACAGGGTATCAGCCTTTGTGACCCAGCAAATAGCTACCTAGGTAAGATAGGGGATTCTTGACCAACGGTCAAGGCGTGAGCCATACGGGAGTCACTAGCAAAACATCTATTATGCATATCTGGAAAACTCCACTAGAAATCCCCATTTTTAGATGTGAGAGAATATAGGAATTTTTATTTCAATGCCTATAGCATAAAGCAGACTTTTAACTGGAACAGGAAAACCAGTTAAAATTTGCTAAGTTACTATAACATGAATGATTGCAGGTAGGCTGGTATTTCCATGAGACCATGGACAAATTGTAGAATTTTAGGCATTTCTCTTTTTCTCCCAGTTTCTTGAATTCTAAAGAATAACTGCTGCTTTTTTTTTATTTTGAGAAATGGAGAAAAAATTAATCTTTATTTTAAAAACTGTAACTTTGTTTTATTCATATGCAAAACGCTATCGTTTGCCACAAGGAAATTAGTGTTCCTCTGAAGAATATTGAGTTTATTGCTATTGTGGCTTTTTTTGGCATAATTTTTTGTTAGCTTTTAGAATCTGCTGACTTCAGTTTAGTACCAAAATAAAGGCTGTGCATTCTAATGGAATGTTGAACATTATTTTTCTTCAGTTGATGAGAGAGGTTAGTAGGAGAGAGAAATGGAGTGGTAAGATAAACTTCGGTTTTAGCTCATGCTAACAGAATTCCCCAATGCTGGCATTGCAAAATGAACCCAGATTCTCACTTTGTTAAATAGAATGCTTTAGCAAGATGAGAGCACCTTTCTGAGAGACTGCTGTCTCAGTTTTATGGCACCAAACAAAAGCAAGGCCTAGCTATGTCACTCTAAGAATCAACTTGATAAAATTTCTAAAATGGCATTGATGTAAAATAGTCATCTCTCCATCAGTAATGTTCTACAAAAATTTCTAAAATGGCATTGATGTAAAATAGTCATCTCTCCATCAGTAATGTTCTACAAGATGGTTACTTACAGGTAAACACTGTGTTTTATTAAAAAATAAAAATTTTAATTCTGTGTTTAGTACGTTATATATTACCAAGATCAGGAGAATATTTGCCATCACTAGCTGACATGAGTTGTATTAACTTGCCATAGTTTCTTCTTGCATTGTATCATCTATAGGCATTTCTTTTCTATTTTCTAACTCACCTGTTGTGACAGGTATGTTTTTCCAGTGGGTTTTATGCAGTGCAATATTAGTTGTTGGTATGGTTGTCAATCTGATCCGACAGAATGAAGAATTTTATGCACTTGTGATGGTTGGTGGCGTGATCTGGGCGACGGGTAAGTTGACACTGGTGATTACTTTCCCTCTTCTAAGGATGTAGTCCAATGAAAATGAAGTTACTTATTGATACACCTGGTTTGACTTGTATCTGCTGTCATGTTGAAGAAACAAGACTGAAGTCCAGCCACCTGTCTGTATAGAATTTAAGACCAGTTCAAGCTAGTCGGGTGCTCTAAAAATAGAAACGCACATCGCCTCCAGGCTAAACTTTGATGATGGTGCTGGGAAAAGATTTCAGAAACATAGGTTCATTAGTTAGCTTAGCGGCTGCTAATAAACTGCTGGAAAAAGCTGGAGAGAACATCCTAATCTCACATCAACAAAGACTTTCCATTCTTACCTTGATTAGATATGAGTTTACAGAGAGAGATTAGAGGTGGTAAGTGTAAGATAGGTAAACTGTCTTGTTTAAACATTAGGAAATGCATGTTTTTAGTTACCATTGGTTCAGACTGATTTGGCAGGCCAGGTGATGAAAGTAGAGCTTATGAATTTGCTTAAAATTAGGATGTGGACTTTTTAAATAATATTTTTTTACTTTCTTTCCACCCAAGCTTTCCTGACTGAGTTATTGCAAGTAAGATCTGAGCTCTTGCTAGAACTTTCAGTGTTTTTGTGGGCACTTTATCACCATCTCAGTTGTCATGAGATTACATTTTTCGACATTGGGGCAGAAATATTTTTTTTGGCGGCCATGATGCAAATACACTGAACAATTTGTCTTGTGAAATACCTAAAGCAGAACCAGTAAATAATTACAGAAGGCAAGAATTTTGAAAGTTTGTGGGCTTCGTGTAAGTCACCAGATTCTAAGAATAGCAATTTTCTTTTGAGAAAGTTGAAAACAATTATAGTAATAAAAATATAATTAACTAATAATAATAATAATAATAATAATAATAATAATAATAATAATAATAATAATAATAATAATAATAATAATTTACAATTTAATTGTCATTTAACCTATTTAATTTTTTCACTTATTAACTGTAATATATACAGAATTGAAAATAACTGAAACAGAGGAAAAACTGGGTATAAAATCCAAATAACTTGTGATGGAATTGCATCTTGTGTGTAAAAATGAAATGCACCATAGTATAGTCACATGTTGATATATTTCACTGTGATTGGTTGTCATGCAAGCAATCAGAAAGTGCCACATCTATGGAAGGACTATATAAGTATAGGTAGTGATGCAATTATAGTGTGGTGAATACTATGGTTATGGAAAAGAAATGTCACATGATAAGTGTAGAGAAATCATAGTCTTACCTAGTGAAAGCCTCTTTATGTGGAAGATTGCAGCATAATTTCATGTTTTAGAAGCAACTGTATACAAGACTATGCAAAACTGGTACTTCTGACAATAGACATGTTTGAGGAAGAGGGCCCAATTATCCAAGAGTGTTGTAAAGTAGCCCAGGGTATGTTCTCTACATGATAGACAACAAGCCAGTAAAGATCTTTCAAATGACCAAGCTGCAAGTACAGGGTGTTAATCTTTTCCACAAGAACATTAAGGTGCACATTAGTGTGAAATGGTCTCATTGGATGTGTAGCTTCCTGAAAATCTTTGCTGAGGAGAGGCAGCCAAACAGCAGAAATTAAACAGTGGGTTGACAAAACCTGGAAGAAGATGCTCTATACAGATGAGTCCAAGTTTGACCTGTTTGGCAATAATAAATGGCAGTTTGTTTGAGGATGGACTGGGGGCTGCATATCAGCCCTGGGTGTTGGAGATTAGCTTACAATTGAAGGTACACTGACCCCCCTCAGGTACAGGCAGGTTCTCATCCATCATGCCACTCTCAGGAAGATATCTCATTGAGCAAGGGATTCATCTTTGAACGTGACAATGACCAAAACATACGGCCATTGGATGAAAAACTATGGAATGTAAAGAGGCTACTTGGCCTGTGCAAAATTCTGATAAGAATATCACTGAGGCATTATGGGTATATGGCTACTGAGAAAGACAAACAACAGCCATACACCTTTGATAAATTGTGGAAAGTGCCACAGGATATTTTGGACAACATTCCACTGTTGTACATCGATCACTGTATGGGACCATAAAAGCAAGATGTTGTTCTCTATATAAAGTAAAGGGCTCTCATACTAATTCTTATACGCTGTACAACATTATAATTATTTTTCCATATTTTCTGCAATATTCCATCGTGTATGTATTATATACGTCTCTCAGTTGCAATTACTCATTATTTGGGCATATCCACTGTTTCCATAATTATTTCCAATGCAATACTGCATATATTTATTTTCTTTGTATAATTTGACCTTTTTTAAACTTCATATACCATTTATTGTTTGATTTGCTTTCATCCTTTGTATAATTGTCAAAAATTGACATTTTGAATGTGTACATTGATTCCAAATGTACAGGTTGTCTTAATATGGAATAAATAAAAAATGCTAGATAATTAAAATGGAAAAAAAGATGCAAAAACTAAAATAGAAACAAACAAAACAGAAATATACAAAGACATTCATGTGAAGTTTTTTTTGGATGTAAGCTTAATATTTTATCAATGCTTTTTACATAGTAAGAAAAAAAACGTGACCTCAGTTATTGTAGTTAGAGTTGTGGGTTTTAGTTAATTACCCCGATATTTTGACGGGCGAAATATTTTTGGTTATCTCCCCCTTACTTAAAAAAATAGAGACGACACACCCCCTTCATCGTACACCCCCTTTCATCGTGAATTTTGATTCAACATCAATATAAATAAATAAAGATTTCATCAACTGTAGTTGATTAGCATGGTGGAAGGGTTAACAGTGTCTGTAGATTATCTACCTTTATAGACTTTTTTTCAGAATGGTTAAACTTGTTTCCATTAAATGAAGAATTATTCCGCCAGTCGGATTTTTTGACGACGCTTTCATAACTAGTTGACAGTGAGATACCCTGCTAACTGTTTAAGGGCATCTTTATTCGAATGTGTAAAATGATACTTGAGGTAAGTGATGGCAATTTGAAAAAAAAAAAAAATGCATAATCAGTTTCTACTTGTGTACTTTTCTTCTTTCTTTTTTAAAGGTAACATCTGTGTTGTGCCGATCTTCAAAACAATAGGAATGGGTCTTGGTATTTGTATCTGGGGCACATTCAACATGCTCTCTGGGTGGGCTAGTGGCCGGTAAGTCTTACCTGTTTTCTTTAAGGAAAAAAAAAAAATAGACTGAAAAGATGTATCAGCTTTAAAAATTGGATTATCCCCCCCTCTCACTGGCTCGTAAGTAAAAAGTGACTTTAATCAGGTGTAAAACGGTGCCAGGTTTAGCCTTTTGCAGGGTTATCAGTACCAAACAAATGTTAACATAACAGTTTCAGTTTAAAAGTCCAACTTGGTTAGTGGCTGTTTTGCATTGTGTGATGACACCTGTAATTTGTGTAATATGATCATTAAACTTAACAAGTCAACTTCTTTTCGCATTAGCATATAACACGTGGTAATCGTATCTTTTTTTTAAAGGGCCCGTAACTCTTTCTCATAATCGAAATACTGAAAAAACTTCGGATGTTTTGTCACAGAACTCACTGCAGTATCTGTAACTGAGTTGGTACTTCTTGTCACAAGTAGAATGGTGTGTGTTGGATATATGTTTCCAGTATCTTGAGATAAACTTGTTCTGGAAAGTAACCCTTTCTGACATTAAGGAACAGAAGGTTGATTAAGGAGAAAAAATGTTTTATAAAACCTAATTATTAATTATTTAATTTTATTTTGTGCACTAAGCTTCATACAATTTAATTTTAAAATATTTTGGGTTTTTGATACTGTCTACAGAAAAATAAGCATCACAAAATGGTTTTGCTGCTGTGAGTGATTAACCTGAGATGGGCCTTTACAAATTTTTTCAAGGTTAACCAACCCTTCATATGCAGGTACTGGCCAATGCAGCTACTTTGTTCTCCCTCTCTTTTTTTAAACCTCAACCTAAATTTACTGTTGTGCAAGTTTTCTTCTTTGGCAGTATTGTGATGCAACTCAGGTAAACTAAAGATTTGTCACATCTATATTTTAAGATTTGGTTTTTTCGGAATCAACCAACAAATACCCAGGAACCTACCCATGAATTACGCCAGTGTGTGTCTTGCAGTTGTTTGGTACGTATAAAAAATTGGGTAGTGCATAAATTCCTAACCAGTCCCCTTTCCCCAGAATTAACATTAGTCCGTAACCCATCAAGTGTAGTAACAGGTAAGCTAAAATCACTTAACCCTAAATAGGTCTAATGGATAACTTCTAAAGCAGCACAACGCAAACTTTTAAACCTAGAAATAGGATAACAAATGAGTACTTACTATATTGCAGTTTAACAATTAGCTATAGCAGGTTAACATTTGGCTGATACAAAATGTGTTTTTCACCTTAACAGCATCTCTTGCAGCAGGATCACAAATTGCTGTATGTGCACACATGATTTTAGTTTCAGTTATCAAATATCTATGGCCTGAGCATATGGCCTTGGGCTGCTTTTATTTTAATTTGGTAGGGCTCTGTATATTTCACTTCATGTCTTCTGTTGTGAAACAAGAAAAAAATTGTATCTATATCTTTCTAAATATTTTATTTTTGTTTATCCAGTGTTCTGATGTACGTCTTTATAAAAAGTGAGATTCCAGTTAGTTCTCAGACCTTGGCCAGTCCAGCTCTCAACACTGACAATCCTAATTATGGATCAACAGTAAGTTAACTTTAATCTCTTATCTTCTGAAACACTTGGGGAAGTTGGGGATTTTAAATCTTGTTTTTTTTTTTTTCTAACTAAAATAACGAAGTTTTATCTACTTAGGTGCACTCACCCATTCCTACCTCCAGAGTGTTGCGTGTATCACTTGAGGTAATAGAATTGTGCCGTGACTCAAGCCTTGGGTAGGCAAAGAGTTAAAGGATCATACAACACCTGCGATGGCTGGGGTGACTGTAAATTGTATTACAAGAGGTTTGGAACAAAATATCCCTATATTCTTTTGTTCAATATATACAGTCGATAATCGATATAAGCACTTTCTCCAGACCAGCACAAATTGTGCTTATATCGATAAGTCCATATTTAAAAAGGATTTCTTGTACATATCCATTTAGATAATATTAGAGGAATGTGTAATAAAAAACATAAAATTTTATTTCTTCATAAAAATACATAAAATTAAAACAGTTGACGATATTTATTTAGAAAAATAATCTAAAATTGAAGATTGTCACGTGCACTTGTTTTGTATTATGTAACTTTGAATTGCATGTTGGGTGTTCTTTAACTCTTGAGTTGGTATACCATGTTTTTCAAGAACTCATCACGTTCTCAAGCATAGCAAGTGCTTGCAGTGGAGTAGTCGATGTCTCATCAATTTCAACATCTTCCAACACTTCAGTCTCATCACTTCTTGCTTCATTCAGTTCTTCAAAACATTCAAGTTGACCATCGCATTCGATAAACTCTTCTTCCAATTTTGGAACCACCTTTGCTGTTTAAAACTTCTAATTCAAAATCTTCATTGCATTGAAGTGTTTGTCCCTGATTCAATGACAAGCATTTTCTGAAGCAATTTTGGATAGTTGTCGAGGTCACATTATCCCACACAGTTTTTAGCATGAAAATGGCATCCAAAACAGTTACAGATTTAGCAGCACTCGCAAGAAATTCATCCTGGCCACTATCCAAGCATGCAACCAACTCTCATTAACTGTTTGCGATAGTGTACTTTAAGGAAGCGAATAATCCCAGCATCCATTGGCTGTATAAGTGACGTTGTATTCGTTGGCAAGTAGACCACCTTGACATTTGTTGTTGTGACTTTCTTAGGATGTTCAGGGCACTGATCTAGCAGCAGCAGAGTTGTCCTTTTCTTGCATTGCATATTGTCGTCCAAATTAGCCATTCTGTGAATAAAGCTCAAGTCATCCAGGCTGCAGAATTTGATTCATATTGCACTGGAAGATTGTTTTTCTTCTTAAAACACATTGGATTTAGGCTCTTGCTGATCACTAGCAGAACTAGTTTTTCAGTGCCAGTCATGTTTGACGCCGCAAAAACGGTCACTTTCTTTCCTTCTTTTTTCCTCCACTGACTACTTCACCCTTTCTGGCCAGTGTACCATCAGGAGTGGCCCCAAAGTACAGTCCTGTCTCATCAGTGTTGAAAATTGCTGCCTCTGGATAATGTTGCAGAAGTTCTGGCGAAACGGTCTTCTTCCATCCATTGGCCCCAGATAGGTCAGCATCCATCTTTTCTCCATGTTCTCGTTTGTAGACAATATTGAATCTCTTTTGGAACTTTTGTAGCCAGCCGGAAGTAAAGGTGTTTGGAAGAAGATCTTTGGAACCACCATAGAGTTCTTGAGCTAAAGACTTAGCTTTCTCTATTAAAAGAGGTCCAGAGAGCTCTGCCTTTTTCTCCCTCATGACAACAAACCATTTGTACAGCTGCTGCTCCAGATCTGGTACCACTCCTTCCTGCTTTCTCTTTCGAGAAAGATTTCCATTTTGCAACCTGAGTTCCTCTTCATTTCGCAACCATTGGCTAACCATCGTGTGGTCAATGTTGAATTTCTGTGCAACATCAGCTTTCTTTTCACCGTTATATAACCACCTGAATAACCTTTAGTTTGAATTCTAATGTAAAACTTTTACGTTTTGAAGCTATAATGAACTCTGTGCAGAACGTGCTTAATTAAAGAAATGATAGGCATGTCATGTTTTCGCCTGTAGATATCGTGCTTTGCATAGGTGGTTTCCACCAATCAGCTTATTCCGCACCATGCCTGCTTTTCGCAGACTTTCCAACTTTACTTTTACTGTTTCTTCCTGGATTCGTTCCACGTGCTTATAAAGATTATCCCTATTAAAAATATATATGGAAATTTTTTGGACTGCACGATTAAGTGCTTATATAGATAATTGTGCTTATATAGATTGTCGACTGTATATTATGCACATGTATGTATGTATACTTTTTAAAAGTTTGAGAAAATTTGAACTTAAACTAGAATTATTGAGTGTAGAAGTTGGTTGTTTTTGTGATATTATCACACATGCTACATCAGAAATGCTGGTGATTTCTCTCTTTCCACTGTTACCAGTTCTTTCTGTGTGGGCTTCCAGTGAACACTGTTGTTCTTTCACACCTAACCACAAGAGTTCCAGCAGTCTGCCTGCCCGTATTTGCATGCAGACACGAGGCACCATGGGTTGACATCACGTTTTGTAAGCATTCAACAACAACAAAAAAAAAAAAAAAAAAAATCTTCCTTACCCTTGGCGGAGTGAAAGGACAGGTAAGAAGAGTCCTGTATAACGTAGACGTGCTGGTGTTTTTGCGTGGACTGTACAAAGAAACTCCCTCAACGATGCCGAATGTGTTGTTGGTGCACGGCAGACTTTCGGCCAATAATTCGGCGGTGCAAGTGAAGGAAAAATCAACCCAACAAACAAGAAACTCCTCGTTTTGACTGAGAGAAAGGTTCACAAAAGTATAAAGGCCTACAAAGTCTTATCCAGTTCTTTTGTTTTGTCCCCTAAGTTCTGGTTGCCATCATCAGTAATTGTTTGTTTTACAGCCTGCTGAAATTCTTGTACGTGGTACGTTTTTCAGACTCCCCAAGTGCTACCAAGAACCGCAAGTATTTCGTTTGATTCCAACACCTTCATGCAAGGAATGCCTGACTTTAATAAAACAACAGTTTCAAGAGTGGATAGTCTGCAGATTATAATCGCATGAGACCCCCCCGCCTGACAACTGTGTTTTGCTTTTTGTTTGTTTGTTTGTCATGGTTCACTTCCTCGTTGCAGTGTTGTTGAGATTTAGCAGTGAACAGATTAGAAAGTGAGTTTTTTTAAAAAATCCATGGTCTACGGTAAAGCTTTTATCTCCACTCTGATTATCCACATGCCAATTTTGAGCAGTTTTCTATTTTGCAGTTTTGACTAAAAAGAGAGAGAGAGAGAGAGAGAGAGAGAGAGAGAGCGCGAGAGAGAGAGAGAGAGAGGAGAGAGAGATGGAGAAGAGAGAGAGAGAGAGATGGAGAGAGCGAGAGAGAGAGATGGAGAAAAGAGAGAGAGAGAGATGGAGAGGAGAGAGAGAGAGAGAGATGGAGAGAGAGAGAGAGATGGAGAGAGCGAGAGAGAGATGGAGAAAGAGATGGAGAAAAGAGAAGAGAGAGAGATGGAGAAAGAGAGAGAGAAGAGATGGAGAGATGGAGAAAGAGAGAAAGGGAGACAGAGAGAGAGAGGGGGGGATTATTAAAATTTTATCGAACTTGCATTCACCAGAAAAATGCTATTTCTACAAATGTAACAGACCACCAGACGTATGGACAGCAGGACGCACTGCAAGCTTATTTCCACACTTCGGTTTTGTTTTGCTTTGAGTGCTGGAACCTAATCCGTCTCTCATTATGTCCAGGTTGGATACCTTGTGTGGCAGACTGGATTCCCATATTTTCTGGATGCTTGGAGTAGACGATCCTCCACTGCCCCCCTTTTTTTAAAAAAAACCGGATTACAACGACTTTGTATTTGCTAGGTCCTCGTGGCCAACATTTAGGTGATGGCTGCTGTGTTATTATGCAAATAAAACTTTTAACAGCAGGGTGATTAGAATAGAAAGGATAAATAGACAGGCTGCCTTATTGTTTACAGTATAGTTGTATTATTATTATTATTATTATTATATTATTATTATTATTATTATTATTATTATTATTATTATTATTATTATTATTATTATTATTATTTTATTATTATTATTATTATTATTATTATTATTATTATTATTATTATTTTTATTTAAGTTGTGTAACAACAAGAGTTAATGGTCTCAATGTCTGAATTGGAAAGAGCCAGTTTTAACCACGTGTGCATGTTTAATTTTAAATTTTGGGCTCTCAGAACCAGGCAGCTATAAACCTCACACACCTCTCAGTCTCACTGAACAATAAGAATTAAAGACAGTACCACATGGCCCAGTTGCTGGCCAGTTACCTAGATATGTGTACCATAAAAGATGAAACATTTATTGTTGGTGAGAGAGAGAGAGAGAGAGAGAGAGAGAGAGAATTTAACTGTTTGGACACCAACCTCATTGCCCACATCGTGGAGTCTATCTAAAAAAAATATTCTTTTTGGCTGTGATGCAACTATCAAGGTGTTGTTTCTTTTGCGCATATTCTTACCTATGTCATACCGAAATCTTGTTCTACTAAACTGTCCTTTCTTGTTGTTGGCTTTCTTTAAATATTAGTTATGTCTTTTTTGTGTATATGTGCCATGGAATAGAAGGTACCCCATGTCTCCTCTATGATTTTCTAAGTCTGAGACCCACTGTTATTACCTTGATAGGTGTTTTAAATATTAGGCTTTTTTTTTGTAATTTTTTCTGCTTTGAAATATTAATTCCCTGAGAGCCTTTTCTATGTTACTTTGAATAAAACATCATCGGCTTGTCTGTAGATTAATCTTTTTTCAATCAAAAATAGCAAAACAGCTTTGTATTATTCTAAATTATTATCTTACTGGAAGTGGAATGCATCTGGTGGGGAATTTTACGTTACTCGAGTCTTCAGCCTATATGAGCTTTGTTTAAGATGTCCCTATTCCACATCTCACTAAGATAATTAGGTTAGGATAACAGCTTCTCTTCGCTTGATGCTGTAGATATGAATTCAAATAGCGCCTCATAGTTTTTTTTCTTTCTAAAAAGACGAAATGCTTGATGCCAGAGCAACTAATAGTTCTGCTGCTTTGTGGGTAGGATGTAGTTCTTAGAGTGGATTACTAATATAAATTTCTATAAAATCCTAAAAAAAAAAGTGAAGCTTGTCACATGAGGTGGATGAATCCTATTTGTCCCAAATAGCTTTTCTATGACAAGAGCCTGAAGCTAATGACCTTAGCTCTCTTGTAATTACTTGATTACCTGTGAAGATCATTGCATATTTTGGGATTTCTTCAAATCTTGCTTTGTTTGATGTAGTGGGGTGGCACTATTCATATGGTAAGAATTTAAGAGACTATAAATCAGCAGCAATATAAACAGATGGCAACTGAGTGTGTGTGTGTGTGTGCTTAACCCTTTGTGTATTGTTATCTATGGGCAGTAATCCTGTAAATGTACATTTTCAGAGTTTTGCAGGCTGTGGCTGTAGGACAATAAAACCTTTATGGCATTATTCTGTCAGGATCAATATCCTCTGTCCACAAATATATGGGTGTACTTTTCAAAGGGTAAAATTAGATGAGTGGGTGGGGGGGACCTAACTATTGAAATATAAATGATGGTTTTAAATTTGATTTTTGCATGAATGTATTTATTATTATTTTTGGAAACTGATTATAATTTCATGCAGAGAGAGAGAGAGAGAGAGGGGAGAGAGAGAGAGAGAGAGAGAGAGAGGAGAGAGAGAGAGAGAGAGAGAGAGGGGGGAGAGAAGAGAGAGAAGAGAGAGATGGAGAGAGGAGAGAGAGAGAGAGAGAGAGAGAGAGAGAGAGAAGAGAGAGAGAGAGAGAGAGAGAGAGAGAGAGAGGAGAGAGAGAGGGGGGGAGAGAAGAGAGAGAGATGGAGAGAGAGAGAGAGAGAGAGACTGTAGATGTAGTTACCATCCCTAACTATTTGCTGATGATTTATGGATTTTCAGCACAGGAAAAGCTGCTTCAGCATCTCTTCCTTCCAACAGAAAAGATGCACCGGTCTTCAACTACTTAGCCATGAATAAATGAATATTTTTCCGTACCATTATCAAACCAAATTGGTGCTACAACTGCAACTATATTTAGAATTAAAGAAAAAAAAAATAAGCAGAAACTGGGTGGGTGGTTAGTTCCATTGGTTGTGGAATGTGTGGTGGCAGGATTTTGTGGGTGATGAATACGGTGTCAGCTAACACAAACAATCGTGGAAAGGTTTGGATGTTGAGGTAAGTATAATTAAAAATTTATCAGCTCTTTCCCAATAAGGTAAAAAAATTGAAACAGATTTTTGAGAAGAATGAATGTTGATGTTCAACAAAGTTAAATCATCTTAACACCATTTTTGATATTGATTAGTTTTTCTTCTGAATAATAATAATAATAATAATAATAATAATAATAATAATAATAATAATAATAATAATCATAATAACTTGATGTAATTCAATTTAGCTAGAGCAGGCAGGCCAACAGAAAGTAAAAAAAAAAATGCAATATCATTTTTATTCTTAATATTTTAAAACATTTGCTGCTGTACCTCCCTCAGTGTCAACGATGCGGCCCTTTCTGGTAATTTATTTCATTAAATTCAAGCTCAGTGCTGATACTTTAGTCGGTTTATAGTTGACAGCTGGCATAGCTGAAAGAATCCTCTCCCCACCATCTACACATCAAAATCCTTCATTGCGAAAACCACTACCATGTCTTCTCTTAAATCTCCCAAGTCCAAGCTGGGCGATAATTTTAAATTGTTTGCCATGTTCTGGATGCTCGGAACATTTCCTTGTTTTAATCTGTGCTTTCTAACCTTTGACATCTTTTCTTAAAACTCTGCACCTGTACAACTAACTAACTTCAGGTGTTGATGAAGTAGACGCATAATACTAGGATTCTGCAGGATTTCGAGCAAGAATGAGACACTCCTTTGTTTTGGCGCTGCTTTTTTAGAATTGACACCTGCCAGGTCAGTTTGTTTATTCGTTCTCCGTCATAAATTCTTCAACCAATTGTATTTATTTTTTTCAGAATACAGAGCCACTGATTGAGGAAAATTCTGAAAATTTTCATTTTTCAAAATCCTCAAAGGTAAAATTATATTGTGTTATCATTAATAATAATAATGTTATTTAAATTATTTTTAAATAAAAAAAAAATATACACCTTGTTATAAAGTTTGTTTTTTTTTTTTTGTTGACACCTCTACTCTGTATCCTGAAGTACCTGTTCAATTTATCAGCAGCCATTGTTTATATGTTCCATGATTGTTGCCATATCAGGTAAGTATATGGTTTGTGTTATGCTATCTTAACTTTGCTGGAAAAGTTGGTGAGTATTTAGCAAATGCCTTTGTTGTTGTTATCGTCATAATTGTTTATATTTATTCCAGGACAAAGCGTCTGAGAGAAATAGGATGTCGACAGTCTTGAAAGATGAGTCATTTATCGACAAGCTGTCTCCTGTTACAAAACGGATCTTGTAAGTATATGGAACCTCAAATAGGAAACATGTATGGGCAGATGGTTTTATTCCTTAGGCATGTCAACCTTGAAATGATGATGACACTTCAAGGCATGACATAGTAAATGATCTAATTGCAGAAGGAATTCACCATTTGTTTGACAGATTTATTTACTCCATTATCTTCTGACAACCTGAAGTTTGCATTCCTGCTAAATGTATCCAGCATCTTGCTTTTTAAGCCTCACATAGGAAAACAATCTCCTATCCTCTTGCGGTTTGAGGAACTGTTTATTGAAGTCTCTCACTTCTTTAATACACATTTGTTACTTGTCACCTTCTAAGAAAATTTACTTTTGTTTGGTTAAGATTTTCTTTTTTATTTAAATGAAGTTTATTACATTTATTATCAATTTTTTACTTCATTTAAATTTGTTAAAATAAAAACATGTAAAAGCAAATTTTTCCATGCTTGGAATATTGTGCCTGTTGTGTGTTGTTTGCTGGCTGCCCACTTAAGACCATTTACCTAACAACAGGCTGGGCCAGCTTTTGCCTGAATAACAACCAGAGCCTGACATAGAATCCATATGATGCTAAAAGGTCTCACGAGGGATATTTCTCTGCTCAGCCATGAATATTGTACGGACTGAGGTAGGCAGAGGATTTTGATGGTAAATGCATCTTTCAAGTTCATTCCACAGATACTCGTTTGGATTGAGTTTCAGAGATCGTGCTGGCCGCGAGTGATTCTTTAAGTCTCTGTCCTGTTTCTCCAACCAAGAACATACACTGTGTCTTGGAAGTAGCCATTTCCATCAGGGAATTCATGAAGCATTGCTGGATGTGCTTGATTGAAAATGACGCTGAGGTAAGCTTTGACATTTATGCTGCATTTCAAAGGGCCAAAGGCATGCCAGCAAAGCATACCCTAAATCATGAATTTATCACGAGAAGCCTGGAGAATTGCAACCACAAAAGGGTCAGTGATTTGTGGCTTTCTCCAATTCTCTCTTCTCTTTTCCACCTATGCAAAAAAGGATAAAGCATTACTACTTAGACATGATATGGTCTTTCTTAGTCCAATGTTTGTATTCCTTACACCACCACATAAGGTGTCTTTGCATGTTGGCAGTTGTGATCAGCAGTCTACACAATGGTTTCCTATGGCCATAACAACTTTTTTTTTTTCAAGGTACAGCTGGAGATTGGTTTGAATTTCCCTGTATTGAATGTCTCTGTCAGTCAGTCTATTGTTTGATGAATGGTTGGATTTTACTGTTCCTGTCTGACCATCTTCCTTTTCTTTCTTTCGCTGTGTTTGCTGCCATAACTCCTCCCTCGCAACAGACATTTTCTTTAC
This sequence comes from Nautilus pompilius, assembly GCA_018389105.1. Classification (NCBI taxonomy): domain Eukaryota; kingdom Metazoa; phylum Mollusca; class Cephalopoda; order Nautilida; family Nautilidae; genus Nautilus; species Nautilus pompilius. Next base: position 108,381 of record JACATO010000373.1, on the reverse strand, counting down.
CTTTTGCCATTGCTGATAATCTTAGATGACCAATGTCTTGGAGCAGCCCGCCAAAAAAAAACTGTTTTGGCCACTGTGGCACCTGAATAATGGTTTTTCCTTTTCTCCTATCTGTTACCCTGTCTGCAGATGTACTTGTACAAGTAATATAGTGCTGCAGGGATCACCTGTCAGGTCATGTGATCAACCTACTTGGCATCAGGTCAGGCCTAAGTCTGAAAGGATATGTAGGTCCAAGGGTCAGGCAGTGTGTATGTTTGTATTAAAGATTTAAATGTTTTGCTCTTATTTCTGACAATAAAGATCCATTTTTTGGATATGATCTGCTTCCATTTTATTAATTAATTTGGTTCTCTTAAATTACATGATGATAGGTCCCAGAAGCAACATAAATCGCTTTTGTTTTGAATCAAAAGAGGGTTTCTGATTTATTTAGCAAACAAGTGAAATTCCATTTATCTGGCTTTGTCAAAACCGCTGCAGGATGAACGGCTTGTCTTTTGTTAACCTTTCAGGGGCTGTGTGCTGGCCATTTTGTCTGGGATATTATATGGTGTTTCCTTCACTCCGGCCATTTACGTCCAGGATCGATATGCTGGGTCAAGCAGCAATGGTGAGTAAAACAAGAGGCTTGTTAGTTTTCCCTTTTTTTTAAGGATAAGAATGAGAAAATTAAAAGAAACAAACAATAACAGGGTACTGGAAATATTGGCAAACTGCTATTAGTACATTGTGGCAGCTTTTTTCCCCTCAAAATAAACTGGAATTAAAGCAAGAAATGGTATTATATGAAATATCTGTTGTTTTAGTTCTCTTTGAGGTGGTTACAGAAATTCTGGCACTTCCCCATTTTGTAGAATGTTGCATTCCTTGTTATTTTTTAAAAGAAAGGTGCTAAACTTGGTTTCATATAGATATTTGAAATATTAAGACAGATCTGGAGTTTAGGGAGAAGTTTGGGGGTTATTCCTTAGTGATTTTCAGGGCTCCAATGAATTCTGGTCTCTTGTTTGCTCGATGTATCTCGAACTAAAAATTTCGATGAGATGTATGGATTCTTGAAGAAGGTTTTGGTGACAGGGATCTCTGCAAAAGATAGATTGCGCCTGAATCAGTGAGGTGTTATGGATGAGTCATTTCTAGCTTTTGGATAATCAGGAGAACTAGACACTTTTAATGCAAGGATGAAAAAGCCCAATCTGATTACCATTTCTATTGTAAATGGTATGCTTATAATTCTGAATGCCATTGTGTGTCTGTCTCTTTCTTTTTCCACAACACAGCTCTGGACTATGTGTTTGCTCACTTTTGTGGTATATATATTACAAGTACTTTCTACTTCACCATTTATGGAATTTACATGCGGAACCGTCCATGCATCTATCCAGAGGTCATTATTCCTGGCATCATTTCGGGGATAATGTGGGCTGCAGCAACAACCTGCTGGTTCGTGGCCAACAAGGATCTGTCAGAACCTGTTGCCTTCCCGATTATCACAACACTTCCTGGAGCAATTGCATCAGTTTGGGGAGTCTTTTACTTCAATGAGATTAAGGTACCAGACTTTTTATACTTATTGGACCACTCCAGCTGTTAAAGCTGCAGTTTTTGGTTTCTTCGTTGTTATTTTTTTTTACACGGAAGCTTATTTTGATTAGTGAAAATGGCTTCATGCTTCCTCATGATCATGGAAACCTTCCCACAATGCCACGCTATGAAAGCCGACATGCCATATAGCTCAGAATTTTACTAAAGGTTGACTGCTGAAAATTGTTCCTTAGAGTTATGTTGTGGGAATGTTTTCTTAATTTTGGCAGGGGAATATTATAGAAAAACACAAAACAAGAAAGGACTATACTACAGTGCATAAGTCAAAGACTATCTGTATCATAGACTTGTCATTACACCAGTTATTAATAAACAGACTTTTGAAACCATCAAAGTAATTTACTCATATAAGCTAAATAGTACTTTAGGTAAAATACTATATTATTGAATACATATTGTTCAGTTTTTTTTTTTAAATACTGTATTTCGTTACCAATGCTTTAAGTATTTTGAGATACCAGGGCATGGTCCAAAATGTAGCAAACAGAATCTGAGTCAGGGCCAGTCCAGGTCATCTATGTAATTCAAAAGTATAAATGCATACTGCGGAACATCCAGAGACTATGTAATGTTCATTGTGCTCAAAATAGTTCTTTTTTTTTTAGCACTAAACCCTGATGGTGGTATGGAAAGATTGCTGAAATATACCCTGGCATAACCATAAGAAAGTGCTATCTGCCCTTTCAAATTGTTAATGAAGATGCGTTATCCCAACAAAAAGCACCAAAGAAAGATCTGATGACTTGTGCATCAGATCATAAGTTGTTGATTGTGATAAGAGTTATTAGTTTAAGCTTTTTATATGATCATGGACCCAGCAAATTATTTCTATGGAAGTTAAATTTAGTTCATACTAAAAGCAGGATGTTATTGTGTTCAACCAGTATTTTCCCTCTCTACTAGTTTGAATAATTGCAGGCTTACATGCTATGCTTTTGTATGAATGCTAAAGGACTTAATCATTGATGAATGCTATTGCTATGTTTGGTTTCTTGAACAAATTTGCTTCATCTCCTAACAGAAAATTGCAGAGAAAGTTTGAGTTTGAATCTCGAAGAATTTATGGAAACATGCTTTCTTTTCATTTGGTGTAGGGACTCCAGAACTATTTGCTGCTGGGCTTTGCCCTGTGTATGAGCCTTGGAGTGGGTCTGCTGGCAGGATTCTCTCGTTAACTCACCTGACACCATCAACTGAGTTTGTGGAATGACATGCAGTTGTCAACTTTTTTATCAAAGTTAAGGCTTGCATGAAAAGGTTGATTCATACATGCCCATCCCTTCAGTTCTTTTGTAAAATGATGATCCTCTATCTTTTCATTAAATGATTTTGAGATAACATCAGTCATTGAGCAGGGTGATAACCTTGCCTGGCTGAGTAATTACCGTGCTGTGGGTGCAGCTTTATGGATTTTCAAGGACTGCAGTAGAACCCACAGGGTAATTGTACAGATTGTCTACCTTTCCTTCTACACTCTTTAAAAAATAAGGTTAAAACAAGACAACTGTAGTAGACTACATACTTGCTATCTAACTTAATTTGAAAATCAGTCTTTTTATTTCTGTCATCATTATAACAAAACAAACACAAATAACAAAGCTGCTGAATCCACCCAATCATTTATGATAGCAATTTCTTTTTAAAAAAACTCTTTAAAAACCCATACTGATAGTTTCTGGAACATCGACAGTTTATTAAATCTCTTACTAGCCTTTGAACATTTGCACCATTTGTAATATTGAAGCTGTAATTTTCAATTTCTCTACCTGAGCTGCCATTTTTATTATCCACAAGAAATACCTAAGAAAAGATTACTTGTTAAAGTCATAATTGTTACTGTTTCTTTTTATACATGCATTTATTGTCTACACTTGTGGATAAAATAATTCATAGGAGAGGATATTTCTTTGAAAATAGCTGTGTGTGTGTGAGATGAAAGTTTCAAACTAAGTGCACTTTTCTTTTATGTGCAGAATTTTTAACAGTAATATGCGTATTCCATCTACATGGCCCAGTAAATTAATTTATGCATGTACTATTAAATATTTCATTTGTGAGACCTCCCTCATGTTATTTGAGCTACCTTCCATGATTGCAAATTGCATTAAACATGACAAATCCTTGTATCCCAGAAAATGGTTGGAATTAGATTTTGCTGTTTTTGATATGACGATAACCTGCTAATTTCTATCTTAAGTTTTTAATTTATTAACGTCTTAATTATTTTAAATGTAAATGGAATTTTCAAGGGGCACATTTAAGATTGTTGATACGGTTCCTCATCACTGTAAAATGGAAGATGCTAGTTTTGATTTCTTTTTTTATAAAATCCTTGCCTGCTCAAAGTATTTAAAAAAATACCTGATCTATGTAATGATAAAGAAAATACAACAAAGTGCAGCATCAATCTTCCCTCTTGAATTTATTAGGAGTCAAGTGGTTAACAGTAGTGCAGACTGTTTTATGTCTACTCAGTGCCAATCTGTATGGCAAAGCTCCCACTCAAGTGAATGCAGGCTGCCTTTGTTTGACTGATTTTCTTGCAAAGTTTTGGTGTATGGTTAGTATATCTCTGCAAATTCTTTAAGCAGGACCCAGCTTGAACCAAGTAGTAGCCCCCCCTGGAAAGAAAGAGAAACTTCAAAATAGGGGACCAGCTTAAAAACTCTCTAAACCTGCCCTTGCAGCACATGTTTCATTCATACACTGAGCTAATTTAGCCACCAATATATTTTAATGAAAAATAACTGTTAAATGTTTTATTCCATAGAATAAAAATGTTTGTGGATGAGGTCTTTAAACAAATTTGAGTATTATTTTTTTGTTTTCTTTAAAAAGTTTTGGCCTAAAGGGAAACCAGATACCTGAAATAATTATCTCCCTTGCCAAAAATTTAAAAACGTAAAACGAAAGACCTCACATGCTCGTTCTGTGGGTAAATATGGTTGATTGGTACAAACCAAAAGAGCCGTAAACAAGAACTAAAATTATTGTAATGTTGTGCATCTGTGCGATATTTAATTAATAAATTGTTTCTTTGGTCAGCGTGGGTACAAATAAACCAAAAACCAGCAGCTAACCAGAGATCTGCCCCAGCCAGATGCACAATCCTTGTAACTCTTATCCAAATATTGACCTTTAAAACTCTGGTTGTGAAAGTGTTTTTTTTAAAATCCATTTTCTCCAAACGGTTTGTTTTTACACAGTCTAAAAGAACTTTTTACAGAGGTCATTAAAATTGTACAGAATCTATTTACATTTACATAATTTGCTATCTATTTTTTGCATGTATTGGACTGCTTTCTACTCAGTAAACGTTACAATTCCATTTTGACTCGGTTGTTCACCAGAAAAAAAAACTTTAAAATATGCATAATATAGTGTTATTATACATTTCTTTTGCTCACAAATTTTCTTTAGGTTTCACATTTTTAAACAGTAACTTGTCATTAAAAGGGTTAAATGTAAAAAAAAAAATCTAAAGATAGCACTCTTAATATTGTAGGTAACTACTTCGATGTGACTGGTTCTGTATTAGTTAGTTAACCGAGGTACTCTGGTTTTTACTGGGTGTATGGACTTAGTGTTGGGTTTCAGAGTCTTGAGGAATGTCTCTTTTACCTGTCTGTGTAGTCAAGCTTTTGATGATCTGAATCAAACATGTATCTAACCAGGGAGGGAATGGATGACCGCTTTTGGTCTTACCAGAGTATTTCTGACCACAGGCACAAGGCCAAATATGTTGTTATTTTTTTAACTTACAGTATTTTTTTAAAATTTTATTTTGTAGTGGGGTTAGTAGAGTATGAATTTACCTGTTAATTGGTAGGAAGGTTTAATAAATATCTTGAGAAGTCGTGTAATATTCAGATTCTTATTATACGGCCAAACTTTCGCTGCTAGACTGCAGGAATGCAGATTGTACTCTAAAATCCCGGTAAACAGAGCAGGTGAGTAGCATGAAACGTAGCTAATTAAAAAAAAAAAATATTGGCCCCATCTAGTTGTACTTTCCAGCCCGAAGAACGACGTGTGACATCACCATGCTTTGCGATCATCTTGCATGGGACCCCTTGATCTACTGAAAGTAGAATCCCCTTTCTTGCTTCATTAGGCATGAAATTCTGTTTGTCTATCTTCAGGCTTATCCTGTGAATTTAAGTTCCTGCCAAACAGGGGTTTTGACGCCACACAATTTGCTATTGATTCTTGGTACTAATTTCGCATTGGACTCGTTGGAAATTTAGTTGTAGCCAAACGGATTTTTATTTCCAGTGATAATACGATAACTTTTTTTTTTGTTTTTTTTTATAGAAGTGAATTCTTTCATTGAAAAATGATTGAGCTCATATTTTTATAAATGAGAGATATGCATTTAACAACTGCTGAAACTATTTTTGACAAGTCGGACCATCCATGTTTTGAGTAGGCATGAAATTACTTTTGAATAATAGTTGGAATGGCTGACAATACATCTGTTAATCTTGAAGTGCACAACTCAAGACAGAGCAAAATGTCAATGAAGCACTGTATTTTATGGGTTGTCCATCATGTTTTGTACAATGCAAAGGGTTTAAAAATAAGATCCTATTCATTGTTGATGACTTGTGTTGGCATTTTATACTGGTTTAAGGAGAAAAGAACCTGCTGGCTGAATTTGGTAAGTTTTACATGGCTTAGTTTGATAAGTGTAATGGAACATATTGTATTTCTTGAACAGCTCTGAACCTCAAGTGAGATCTAAGAGACGAAGAAGTCATTTCAAGATCCACTGATTGAGATACCCAGGCTGTTTTACTGAGCGGTGCCTCCTACTTTCACGCATTTTAACTGACCATTACAGAAATTGGATCTATGCGTTTACCTTATGAATGTTCTTGGAATGTTTACAAAAGTATCTTCACTGAGTTTGTGAAAGTCTATCAACTCAAAACTTGCCTGAAGGACAACTCTGGGAATTAATTTTCCCTCTCACAAACCGACGTTTTGTTGCATTATCACAAGAATGAAAATGAATAAGCATCCTGAGGATGATGTAATATCTGAGGGATGAGTTGCAGCATGTATGCACGAGAATCTTCCGCTGTATGCTGCGATCTTGGAGAATGCCACACTTTGTTAACTGGGAAGGCTGATTTTTTGCACAAAGGTGAGGGGTACTTTTTATTTGGAGATTCTACTATAGTTTAGGGGGCACTATGAGAAGTTTGAGAAGCGTGAGTGTTTGTTGTGTGATGAGTTGATTGTTTACCGCTAATGAGGGACTAGGATTTACCTGAGGAAGTCAAGCAAGCATCTTCTTTACGAGATGAAAGCGCTGCCAAGCTACTCGTCTCTGCTGCATGGATATAATCTGGGACCTAATCAATGGGTATCCCAGATCCTCAGTGAAGTGGCAAAGTTAGTTTTAGAGCTGCCTTGCAGTGATGCTGAAGAAGGTATTCAGTCTCGTCAGACGGAACAAGACACACTTCAGGGCAAACCTGAAAACTGATGGAACCCTGAGCTCCATTATGATCATTAAGATAAATTTGAATGGCTCCTGTTTTCAAGACAGGCCATCAAGAGAAAGTAATGGGGAAGTCCAAGAAGGCTATATGGGAGTACAATCAAGATCTCCTGAGGTGAGAACCTTTGTTTTCTTTCATATATCAACCTATCTCACTCATCCACAATCTTCTGCCGCAAGACTTCTCAATTTGTTGGCTCATTTAATCATAAATTCCCACTTGAAACAATTCATTAATTTTTGGTGTAATCAAGAAAAAGGGCAGGGCATATTTTTCTTCTATCATGCTGCAGTTAGTCAACTACACACAATAAACATCACATTTCTATAAAGAACTTGGTAATGGATATTTATGAACATTTGCCAGCCTGAAGGTATTTTCTTTTAACCTGTTCAACATCTACACTACTGATTCTCTAAATATATCATTTATACACAGTATTAGCAGTCATCTTCCTTATAACATACCACGATGTTCCTGTAATATAGCAAAAACATGAGCATCGCAATCTCATCTCAACTTACCTGATATCGCCAGAGTTTCTTTGCAGCTTGTATAAGAGTGCTAATGCTTTCTAGATGTTCTCAAAATTGTTTCCTCTACATTTCTATCTATATAAACGTTAACATACTAGCTGTCTTTGTTCCACCTGCCTGTTTATCAACTGACAGAGAGTATCATATTCTACATTGAGAGAAGTTTTTGCATAAAAGTTCTCACTGCTATTGTAATTTGTTCAAGAGATATTTCCCTTAGAATATTTCTAGCAATGTTGTTCTACCACTTCTTTCATTCATCAATAAACAAAACAGGAATAATTTGGAGTCTACAAACAGCTGATGAACCAAGAATAGGTGTTTCACCTGCTGCTGCCTCCAATTAAAAGGACTTCTTAATTGACCATGTGATTTAATGGCCTTCAAATGAAGCACAACATTCAGAACAACTTTCTCCCAGCCAAATCTAGTCACAGATGGCTTTATCCAAAAGGATGCATTCACATGCCACAAGCAGACATGGCAGCATTTTAGATTGGTGTTCTCTTACCTGATCCAAAATACTTGGTCGTCATCTTGCTCAAGTTGCTAAGGGGCCTCTTGCTGCTGTCATGCACCTTGAAATGTGACAATCAAAATGTGCATTTCAATGGCTTCTCTCGAAATTATATCTAAACTATTCTAATTTATTCAAAGATTTCGCAAAAATGTCTGACTGACTATACCAAAGGTCGGAATGTACTTTGTAACACACATCATCTTTCGGAAAGCAAAATGTTGACCACCCATTATTATTACAGCCCACAACACACACACATCCATTGTTTTCCAAATTCCCCCAACTGAAGAACGAACCTTGGATCAAAACGACAGTTACTCAAGTGATCCCTAAAATATTACAACTCACCAGAACATCGTGGGGCTGGCCTTCGTTATCCTTTTCATCTTAACGAAAAAAGCCTAGAAACTTCATTATTTCTAAGGTGTTCTGATTCACCCACTTTAAAACACTAAACAGCCCAGTTACTATTCCTTACAAATGTAAAGCAGCCCCTTTTCTATTAGTCAGCAAAAAAAAAGTATGAGACGTTATTGAAGTGTGCTTGTGACAAAACTGTCCAGGGCCGCACCCCTGGAACATTCACACTTCGGTCTCTTTCACGAAGGCAAGATAACATCATGGAAAGCTGACACTGAGAGGCCCAATCATCCATAACTAGCTTTCTACACCTACCTGGTGTTAGAAGCAGGTCCACCTGACCTTTTCCATGAAAAAAATGACTTTACTGGTAATAGGTATAAAGAAAAAAAGGGGCCATAAGTACAAGAGATATTACCATTAAATGAGTTAATATAGGCAAAGTACGTGAAGCGGATACAGTAATATGGAATAATAAATGTTAAATACTACAATTCAAATGAGCTATAAAAACAGGAAGTTTTAGTTTCATTGTATAAACCTTTGGCTTAACCTCATCTCTAATACACTAGAAAATCTCTTAATGTAAACTGTAGACATTCAGACTTAACAGAGGCTTTGAGGGCTACAAATTGTTTCAGCTATTTACTAGTGGTCATAATTACAAATAGGCCAAGATTCCAAATCTCCTTTCCCCCAGAACAGAATTACCTAACAGTAATGTATATTAAATTTCTCTTTTCACTGGAACACATACATTATGTAATAAGCAGCCTCCCTGTAATCACTAAGCTACATTATCTCCCCATTTAACTGACATTTCTATGACATTAAAGTACTATCAGAAACAAAAAGAAATACTCACATTAGCTTTTGATATCAATGAAACTTTAAGGCAGCAAGAGTAATCTTGTTATTATTGCTTTAACGTGAGAGCATCATCAATGGAACCTCAGGACTTTTTGAGCAGGTTTCTATCTGGAAATTTGCGCTATTTTGGAAGCTAATGGAGATGGAGACAAGAAAAAACCAAACACTGTGTAAATTCAATTTTTTTAATGCTGACAATAAAACAATATATATATACATACAGACAAGCTGAGAATTTGCACAATGACAGACAGACAGACAGACAGACAGACAGATTACCATCTGCATGTAGTGGCCAGCACTGTCAATCAAACAGCTGGTAAACAGCAATGAACGCAAATCTCAAACAAAAATAATAAATGATGATACCCTTTTTCTTTCCTCTTGAAAAAAAAAGAAGCCGTATATGATTTGCAGTTGTACAAATTAGTTCTATGAATGAATATTTACAAATGACATGATATCAACAATACAAATTTACATATTAAACATTTGATCATTTATTCCATCACTAAAGAGAGAGGAGAAGAGAGAGAGAGAGAGGGAGCGAGAGCGAGCTATAACCACCATCAAATAAACAAACATACATTTTGGGATGCTTTTCTTTTCTTCTAGTTGGTTCCTTAAAGCCTTAAAACAGATCATTTATGGACTATTATTAAGACTGATTTTTACTGTACCAATGGTTTAAACATGAAAATAATAATAATAATAAAAAAATTTTCTGAACTATTTCAGATATGGTTGGTCAAAGTTATATCAGCTTTAAAATATAAATCATATCCCCCCAATCAAAACAATAATATATATATATCTATATATATATATATAACTTTCTCCCAATATCACCTTGATTGTAAATTAGATTTAAAAAATTTTAAAAATAAAAATATTTTAGGCAGAGAAGGAATTAGAAAGGGTAGATTAAGGAGCAGATCATAGTAGCTTCGTGATGATACTATTCAGAAAATGAGGAAATAGCACTGATATGAAAAAATAAAATACCAATAGATAGATCAGTTTTTCTTCTCTCCCTCCCACCCCAGCAGTGACATCACGATGCCACACTACACTGTTTAGTTCCTGTCTCACCGGTTTTGAGTTTCCTAAAATATTTTGCTGATGTTGACTTTGAGTCATTTGAGTCAATCTCAGCGCCATCAATTGTGTGACTCCGTGTTATCCGCCGCATCTTACCCTCTGGCTGAGCACTGCAGCCATCAGAAGGCTCGTGCAAAATTTCTGCCAGATGGCATTTAGCGTCCCCATGGATGTGCGAGTTACTAGCTGCCTTGTTTTTATCACTTCCTACATGGCAAGAAACGTCGGAGTTTGAAGTATTGACCGGACTGTCCATTTCATACAAGTCTGTGCTGGTGTCTAGTTTCTTCCGCACCCTCCGAGATTCCACCACACCTTTGCTGGAGGAACCATGGTAATCATTTAGCCTCTCACCAGCTGTGTCCATCCTGTTCTCAGCTTGTGTTGACGCTTTACTGTCACCTGCAGTAGTTCGTCGTGGTATTTTATAACCAGTGAGGCTGCCCCTCGGTGATGCCACAGCACCAAACCAACTGTTCTGTGAACATGCCTGGTGACCAGGGGAGGTGATTCCATTTGGTACACAGCCTCTGTCGGCATTGGCTGTGAGCAAGCCATCCGATTCTGATCTTGTTGGCCTTTTTAAACCTATCTGGTCAACTGCCTCCTTTTGTAAAGTGTTCTGTGACCGGTTACGTAACCCATTCATCAAAGACCTTCTAAACTTTGTTGACTGAAGCAGCTTTGTCTGAACCTTTTCACGAACTTTCTCATCAACAACTAACTTTGACTTCTGCAGCAAGCCATTCAATTCAGCCTTAAGCTTCTCTGATATGCGACTGCCATTCTGTTTAATTGGAGTCTTCTGCAGCAGTCCTACTTTTTCTTTTACTGTGGCACATTTATTTGAACTAGCTGTTGACCCAGCTGGTGTTCTGGAGCTCTCTGCCTCCTCACACGACGAAGTTCTATGCCTCATTCTCCGAGTGTGAATATTGTCTTTTCTTTTTTCAGAAACCACACCATTCTGTTTCTGGCTATCACAGAGTGTCTTAACCACTTTATTATTGCAGTCATTCAGTCTGCTTCGTTCAGTGCTGGAAGAACAGGCAGGAATTTCCAATGGTTCCTCTACTTTTGTCAATATCCTTTCAGTTTCACTGTTTGGACTTTCTAGCAACTTTGAAATGTTCAGACTCAAGGACCCTTGACCAGAGCTAGCAGTTTTCACACAGTTTTCCTCTTTCAGTTTCCTAGTTGCAACACTATCTTCACAGTTTCTTTGTTTGGACTCATCTCTGAATTTACTTTCTTTTTTCTTCCGCATCATTCCATTGATGGATTTCATTTTCCTTCTGAACCCCCTATGGGATCTTGAGGTCTTAGTTTGGACTTCTGTTTTTACAACAGAGACACTGTCTTCACAACTGCTCATTTCATTTCTCATCATTGTCCAGCCTGAGTCATAGATACTAGAGTGATGGTATCTGTTGATGATGCGGTCAATTTCACGTGAAGTCATTGGTAGCCTGTCATCCATGAGCAGCTTGATCTGAGTAAAGAACACGTTTTCCCTCATCCGATAATACTGCCGTTTGATCTTCTCCCGCCGGTTTACCATGTAGCACAGATTCCGTACCTGAAATCACAAATAAAAACAAAAAAAAATATATTACAATTTAGGATCAATATAAAAGGATTCTTATTTCTGAACAAAAATGCCCCACTTCTCTAATTTTGATACAGAAAGGCATTTTTTCCTGTACAGGTACTCCCCAACTTACGACTGAGTCCCGTTCCGTAACTAGAAGACCCATACGTATTTGACCCCTTTTTTGGGAGTATTTTATATGCATTATTATATGCAGTTACCAATATCTTTTACTTTCTTTCTTTCTTTAATTTGCTTACTATTATTTTATTTTACACGGACATTATGCAGATTGTATCATCTTTTGAAGTGATTGAACCATCCATTGCTTGCTTGAAAGTTTTCCTTGAAGTCATTTCCTATTCATTCCTTCAAAGTCTCAAAAATACTTCTGGCCTTAGCTTGAATTGTTAGTAGGCTTATGGGTACACGTTTTTGTATCTGGTCTTCCATCCAGAGCATCAACAATTTCTCCATGTCGAACGCATGGCGGCCAAACCTTTTACTGTGTCTGAGACTCTTTCCTTGTCCTTAAGAATAGTGAAGATCGTTGAATGGGACAACTGTAGATCACGTGCGATAGCATTTACCCCCCCCTTCATGTTGGCTAATTATTTTCATTTTAACTTCCAAATAAAGTGACTTCCTCTGTTTCTTGCCTGGTGTACTGGTAGATGGAGAAATCTTCCTTTTGCACGACATCTTTTGGGGCGGTAAATCTGCAGAAGCTAAGCGAGATACTTGCAATACCGACTCTCGTATGGCGTGTGGGAATATCTGTGTTTGAACATTGTATTAAGACAATAATATAAGGATGATAACTCGATCTTATTTGCTAACTAGCCAGAGTAAAGTGATTAAAGTTCAGCATTGCCAATAACTGCTCTATTTCTGCTGAAGACATTTTTTTTGAAAACACAGAAACACTGCATAAAACAATGGACTTAGCACACAAATTTAATGACATAATGGGATTTTTCCCCTTTTAGCTCCCTATTTACAAAGCTGTCTTCAGTTACTTTGTTTTAACTTAGCTGTTTACTTTCTGTTAATGGGTTGGATACTATTGCAAAAGATGTAAGGCAAAAAACTGCATGCAATGTTTATTATTTAACAGGAAATATACTAATATATATTAACAACAACACTGATTCATACACATAAAAACAGTGTTAAAAGATTATAATATCTTTTTTTTCAAAGCCCTATTTTTGGTGTTGGATCCCTAGTTCTAATAAGAAAATTCATAGTATGTTGAAAACTAAGTCACAGGTATTGCTTACTTGCGAACCAATTGTTTTAGCTCATCACATGTCCATCATGAGTCTGAGAAAACAAATGATGGGGGTAATAAACCAGCTCTTACCCGTTCGAGGTCTTGCCGCAAATGGACAAACATTTTCATCCTTGCTGCCAGGCTGTCTTCTTGTTGCTTCTCCAGGAAATTTGCCTCATCTTGCTTCGGTGTCAACAGAGGCTTGTCAAAGTTGGCCTGTGCACAATAGGAAAGGAGAGAGATCACTTACTTAAGTATGGAACAAAATACATTCATCCATAAGTGATGACTGATGTCACACATCGCATTTTGAAAAATAGTCGTCCCAGCTACCACCAAAAAAAAAAGCTAAACCTTGCCGAGACAAGAAAAAATAATAAACAAACAACAAACAAAAATGGTTTCACTACTACTGTTTTAGTTAATTAATATTACTTACTAATGGGAAGACCCCATCACAACCCAAATTGCTTTGTGGTATCACAAGGAGACTTTATTACTTCAGAGCATCTATCATATTTAAAGTTGCCCAGTTCTTTCATTTTTTTTTGTTTTTTAAATAGCACACCAACACCTGTCTGCCAGCTCTCTCTCATCCGCACCAGTCAATGGATCAGCTTGGCAGGTGAGAAATTGCTACTGAAGACGATTCACCGTACTAGCTCACGCTGTCCCCCTCAGCTATTGCAGTGGTTTTTAGCTATTTCTGAATCTGGAAGCGTTTTGGTAAAAATTCTTGAAGCATGGTCTGAAATCACCAAAGCAAGCCTGTGTTCCACAATGAGGGAAGTGAATAAACATTCCGCTCTGATTGCACTATTTTCTGACCTGGTGTGGGGTTTTCTAAAAAAACAAGCCCAGTTCGTTAGTTTCAGGCATTCCTGAACATATTTGCTGGTGTTTAGAAGTGTTGGAATGTTTTTTTGAGGTCATTTTCAACTCCAGGAGAAATAGAGAAACCACAAACACAAATTGTTCATCTTGCATCATTCATACCCTTTGAGGATGACACAACAATGTCACTGAACTTCTTAGAATACTCTTGCCTGAACTTCTGCTCGCTATAAACTTTTTCTTCTTTGTTGGAGTCATTGGGTACAGCGCAGAACCACTTTTTCAGCCATTTTCCTCTAATGATCAGTGCACCCTAGATGCTTACTACTGGGTGCAGAATAATACACCAAAATACACACACTTTTTAAATTGACTATTTCAAGTGCTTGTAATATTGAGAAGCAAAGTAGAGCAGTGCATTATTCTGGGAAATTTCAAGTTGCTACAAAAATTCTGTAATTCTGCATAAAACTGTAAAAAAAAAAAAAACAATAATTTGTACAGGTGAAAAATGAAAATAAAAATGGAATAGTTACGCCTGAATTGTAAGAGTTGGCAGGTCTGCACAACTACTTCATGTGCAGTGAATTTCTTAATTGTGGATTTAGATCATAAGACCGTTAGCCAGCATCTGTTCCAGAAGTCCCCATTAGAACCTTTGCCCATTATGGCAGTCTAGTCAGACAAAGGCGCTGGCAACAATATCCTAAACACTAAACCTTCACCAAAAACTAACATTATATGTTGGAGTAAATGGTGTATACAAGATTCATAACAGCAAATATCTAAATGCATAAGAATTAAAATGGAATTTTTAAAAAACTATCATCATCTATTGAGAGAGAGAGAGAGAGAGAGACTAACTAGTTGGTACCTTTCTCTTTAATTTCCAGTAAGTGAACACCATGTCCCCCACATCTTCCGTCACTTCCAAGGTTTTTGATATCTCCACAACATCCACCAAAGTGTAGAAGTCTTCTTCCAACTGCTTCAGCCTATAAATAAAAAGCAAATCAACCACTGGAATAAATTCTTCATAGAACAATGTTTATAATCAAGTCTTACCTACTAAAAGTGTCTGTATCAGAAAAACATGAGCCAAATGTGAAAAAAAAAAAAAAAAAACAAAAATTTTGAAAGCTGGGATAAGTACAGAGCTCAATAAATTTGTAAAGTGCCAGGTAACCTATGAACCACAATTTCTGAAATGGTGTGGTTACCTTTGTGTTTGTTTGTGTTAAAATATAGAATATTTTGTTAAGAATAATTTTACTATTCCTAATAAATATGCTAAGCTGATAATATTGAAAGTTTTTTCTTTTCTTTTTTTAACCTTGTCTATCGGACCAACAAATCTGGTAATTTCTTTTTATCAATTTACCTTTCCAATAAGCATTAAATAATCTTTCCTCCCCAATGTAGCACCACACATAGGAATGTATCCTTCTTGTTGCACATTCTGTATAAACTCTCAAAACAGGTTTGCTCAATTCATCTCTTATTACAGCTTATAAGAAGATATTTGTTGTTTTGCTATAATTTTAAGTTATAATTTAGTGATTTTAGCCATTTTGTAATAGTGTTTTCTGATTTGTAAGAAATCCAGTGCTTAGAAAAACAGAGTGAAAGTATACAGTTCAGTAGTTAGTGGTACAGTTTTCTATCATTAATATTGTACTTTAAAGGTTTAATGAAGACAACTCGATATTCTTAAACAAGAAAAAAAAAACAAGATTGATAAGTTTCCATGTAGGAATTTAGTCAGATCCAAGATTACTTAAGTATATATCAGAGTTCAAAGAATTAATTTTGGTCATGTCTGAGTCTCTGAATGTGACCAGTCAATTATTTCAGCATTCTCAGACCTAGCCATGCCTTAATGTACATAAATGGTAGTAAACTAGGCTAACAGTAGTGATGATACAATGTTGCTCCAATCATCTTGCAGGGCTACAGCAAGGTAAGCTGATGCTGGGGTTAAGATCAAGGAAAACAGCAGATCGGTCTATGGCATTGATAGTGTGGTTCTAGAGAATATCGTAACCCTAAACCCCATCGCATATGAGCACAAGCCAGTTCTGGTCCTCAAAATCTGGTCAACATAACACTGAGCAGTGAGGTAGTTCTGAAGTTGGCATCGGTGCTGCTGCCATAACCAAAGCTTATCTCTCTACCTGACGTCATTCATGCTGTTTACCTGGAATTTGTACAGTCTCTGTCTTACTCATCAGAAAATGAAGAAGCAAGAGCCATCAGAAAGCAAAAAAATATGGCATCAGAATCGGGGAATCCTTGAAGTGATCATTTTACACATTGTGTGTGTGTGCGCGCATTAGCACTTTTAACATATTCTGGTACACAGATTGACTCCCCACTAATTACATAACTTTCTATTTCTTTGTAAACAACAACCAGGAATGTTCACCATTAACATTTAAAACAAGTAAACCACGAACCTCTGTGCTCTCATATTTGCCTTCTCCTCATTGGACAGTTCTTTCCGAGAACAGGTAAATTCTTTCCTCGGTGAATCTTGCTCAGAATCCGACTGGGATCGGTCTCGTTTCTTGCTGTGTTTCGGACAGTATGCCTGAAATATCAAAGACAACCATGAAAGTTAAAACCACGCTTGTATCACACAGTTGAGAAACAAAGCAGTACACAATGTGTTAACATCCTAATGGAATTTACTAATTAAACAATATATGTGTTAAGTACAAACATTAACTATTTAAAACTTTTTGCAAAGGTTAAAATTATGTACTGTTCCCTTCATGCTGTTTCTATGTAAGCCAGCATACTGCAGGTTACTCTTTTCTATCAAGGTTTATAAATGAAGAACTTGTTTGGTTGATGTTGGTCTATAATCTTCATTATGGCAAACTCTTGCACCCCCACCTAAATAGTTGATTATGCTGAGCAGTGCACGCAACATCTTACAAGAGATGTTTCAGCCAAGTGAAGGGTTAATGCCTTTTGCCCAATTTTCCCAAAATATAACAAGTTTTTTTTGTTATTCACGAAAAAGCAGCCTTTCTTCTGAAGTACTGTCCAAGAAAATGATGACTGATCCCCTCAGGTACCTTTAATAGGCACTATCTAAACATTCATCAGGGCTGTCACAGTATCCGGTGTTTGAAGTCAAGAGGAAAAATCTCTCAAACTGCTAAATGGTTTTGAGTGAAAACAGGATGGAGATTATAACTGGTGGAGGAGTTGTGAAAACAATGTGACACTAAATCCACTTAAATGGAGATAACTTCAGCATCCTAATGTAACCATAAAATGTTACAGTAAAGAGGAATACATCCCTTGAGGCTTTATCATGTTTGTTTACCAAAAGTCCGAATATCTCTTCTACATGATGTGTTATTGTAACAATAACCATAACAATGACCTTGGAACCTTTTAACCTTCACAACCATTTTGTTAAATAATAATTTTAACATTAAAACAATGCATTATTCACAGGCTGAACAAAACTTTCGGTTAACAAATCGATGAAAACTTAAAAAAATATGTTGTTGGTACGCAAATGTCTGTGGGTGGTAGCACGTGTTACGTTGTTCTGTGCATGGCAACAAGCAAAGATGGAATGGAAATTTCTAGCAATACAATCTTTGTTTTCAGTCCTGGTTGCAACCAGAGTCAGAGGAGACTTTTGGTTCAGTAGTGGACTGAAGAGTAAACAAACACCCATCAACAAAGCAAACCGCATTATTTTTCTCGTTTATCATCAATTATTTCTATATTCTTTCAAACTAAGAACATTTTTTGGACTGGAGAGTGGCCATAGGTTTTCCCCGATTTTGCTTAATATTAAAAAAATTAAGGATTTCTCCAGTCCTGTTCCCCCACCCGATTCTCAGACCCATGAGATCTCTATACCTAACGCCAGAAAAGGTTTGATAAACTCACCCATTTCTCTTTTTAAAGGCTTGTTAATAAGGTAAGTCAAAGGGGGTGGAAGTTCATAATTCATATAAAATACCTGTGTCAAAATAGCATGCACTTGCCAAATTTTAAAAAGTATTTATCATCCCAGCCAGTGGTCCGCTGATTAATAAATTTAAAAGAAAAAAACAAACAAATAAAAAAAATTTATTGTGCTCATAAAGAACACTATTGTCAACTTGTTGAAACATTAATTGCCTTCATAAGGAAAAACAAAAACAAAACAGACCAACAGGAAGTTGTGTATCATTGCAGGAATAAAAGCTCCAGAGTTTATTTCCATCAAAAAGACTGACCTTTAACTTGACGCCATCCTCCTCGTCCGACTCATCCAGGATGGTTTTCATTTCCAGATTGTTTTGGAATGCACAGGTAACATGGAACGCTGTCTTACATGTCTTCACCGAGCACTGAATACAGGCTCCAACCCGCTCCTTACAGAGGCAGCAGACTAGAGCCCAACGGCTTGGCTGAAAATACGTATGTAAGCCAATTAATTTACACCGAAGGAAAGAAAAACCAAACAGAGTATTTCCTTTTCAAATGCAGGTGCTTGTATTATTTAGCCACTGATGTCCAAAAGAGTGTTGAATATCAGCAGGTTATTTAAAAGAGAAAAAAAAAAAAAACTTGCTTTTATTTCCTATTTACAGAAGACCGTGATATAACGTAAGTAGCCCTTTCCCACTGCGTTATATAAACAACAACAAATAGATGGCAGAAATGCTACTGCAAACAAATTCAAGAACTTCTGAGTAGTGACATCTATGAGCAATAAAAGAGGTCTCCTGCTTGTAGACAGTGATACAAAATATCACATTTCTAGTCACTCTCTAGTTTATAAATTATGCTAAAATGTTTTTCTTCCGCTCTTTAGATGTGACTTTCCTTTTGAAATCATTTCTACCTGTTTGTTTAAATCCTGCTAAGCTCTTCAACACGTGTAAAGAATATTTCCATTCTTTATACAGTTTATGTAATTAGCTAACAGAAACAACAATAATACATAAGTAATGCAAAATAGGAATGGCAAGAAACTTGTAATGAATTATGCAAGTTAGTTGAGTAGATAGGGGTTGGTGCTCTGGGCTAAAGTATTGATCTAAATGGAAAAACAAAAACACCTTACATGCAGAAACAAAAATACTACTCTACAAAGAAAGAGTCCTTCGCAGAACTAAACCCTGATGCGATGCCAGGAAGAAATACCACTGAAATGTTAGCCCATTATCTATTTGTATTACCACAGCTAGGGCGATGGAAAAAGCCCAAACTCAGCCTCTAACCTGGGTAAATGATAATAAAAAGTTTAGAATATCAAAATGTGTTGTTTTTTTTTTTTCTCGTACAACAGTACATTTTAAAATTTTAAAACCTACAAAGCTTGAATGTCATTATCTACAGGGCAAAAGAAAATAAACGGCAGATATATAGAAAGAATTTCCCCCTATTTTAAACTTCTGTTAGTAGTAACGGCAAAAGAATAAAATGGAAGTTCACCGCACCAATGTGAGCAAAATATTCTACTGATGGATTTCTAAGGTGATCTAAAGATTTTATCCAAAAAAAAATAAATAAAAAATTGTTGAAAAATCTGACAGCATAGATGAAAAAATAATAAATAGTAAATACATTTTATACAGAACAGGTTCAAATGTAAACTTCACAACATTTGAAATAATATTAGTTAGAAATGTCAAATGCTTATGTTACCAAAAGGGGATGTTACTCTGCAACTAACTTGTTCTCATAGGGAAATAGTCAAAGGAAGGAAGGAAAAGTTTACCGCTTATCTATTCATGTAGTTGTTTCAGTGCTAAAACCACAAATCACAACATAGTTTAACAAACGCAAACAGAATCAAATATTCTCACATACTTCGGAGACTGTCTTTTTTCCACGTTTTGAAACAGTAGTGCTGGAGTCTATATAAATACCTATAGCCTGCCATCAACAGTGTTCCTTCTAAGGCTTACTTACAGGGATTTGAGAGATTTTTGTGATCGGTTCCATCTTCTCCACATAGCCTATACTGACTTCGGGGATCCACAAAGCGCAGCTGACATGGGCCCACTTGGTACCACTCCTGAAAGAGCACCACAGACCTGTGAACAATCACAAAGCAGCTAAAAAAGAACACCAACGGACACCATTAGAGACAAAAAAGGGTTAAAGGGGGAACAAATGGCAAAGGTTTCTGCTTAGAATATAGCTGCTCAAACTGTTACCATGGCTTTGTATGTGCACAGAATATCATGTTAGAAGTCAACAAAGAAACTTCTCTTACTATCAGAGACAGACAGACCGAGGGCATTTACTCAAATTAAATTAAAGACAGAAGTCAGAGAAGGTCAGCCACTTTATTTCTGTCTAAAGTTCACAAGATTTAGTCCAAAAAAAAAAAAAGAGAAAGAAAAGAAGAGTAATTCCTGCTGCTAAATGAAAAACAAGAACAGCAGGTAGACACCACCCATCTCAATTGTAGTGACATTTGAACTTGTTGGCAGGTGGTCCTATTGACCTGTAGCAAGCCACAGCATCCCATTGTAATGTCAGAGAGAGCCTACCAACCTTGTACTTTTCATGGCCCCTGTAGAACTTGGACACAAGATACATGTTGGTTTGATCCCCAGGGCACATGTGCGGCAGAGCCAGCTGCCTTCAGGAATTGTCTGTATACCATAACAAGCCTGGAGGAGAGAAAAAGTAATCAACAAAGGTGTGCTAAACGGACATTCTTCACAACAACCACACAACTTTCAACTTCACATTCCCATCACAATTTAAAAGCTCCTGTTCTCTTTACTTGCATACATTTGTTTCATTTTACATTTAAACATATGACTGCTCACTTATATATCTAAAACACAGTAGCCCACAGGGGTGCAACAGCCGTATCCTCTCACATAACCATAAGTCCTGAACAGTGATCTTGCATGAATACAATTCAAGTTACACCTGTAATGATGGGGATTTTGAAGTATAAACTCCCTTTTTGTGTCATCAAGCAATTGTAAAAATTATAATAGTTTGTTAAAACAGCTAGCGAAGAAGTTGAAAAAACATCTATTTGGTTACACGATTTTCTTTTTCCTTTAAAACTAAATTGTAACTTGAAATCAAACATGCTCTTACTTTATATACCTGTATATAAGGAGAGTTTTAGAACAATATTTTTTGGTCCTGAAATTACTTTCAACTTATACATGGGGTGTAATTCCTGCAAAAAAAAATTAATTATTTTCTAAAATACATCATTAATTCATTATTCCATATTAATTTTATTTAACTATTTTATTAAATAAAAATGTCTCCTAAAAGATTAAATATGATAAAATGTGCCAAAAAAAAAAAAAAATTCAGAAGCTGGGGGGAAGATTAGGTGATAAATCTTAAATATTCCTCAGCTACTTGTGGTAGAAAGTGCTTATATCCAGAGGCCTTGAAGATGAACTTACCGTGCCATGGAATCACATTCAAATGAATGCCAAGAAGTTAGTTAGAAATACTGATGACAATTTTAAGGCTTCTGCTAATTGAGTGAATGATTTATGAAAAGAAAATTGTAAAAATTTTATAAATCTATGAGAAGTAAAAAAAACTACAAACATAATAGTGTCAGAAATATGGAGACACCAGTATGGCTCGTATGCAACAAACACGGAACAGTGAATGCTGTAGGTTCCAAAAAAAACACAGAGATAAAACACCACAGATTACGAAAAGTCCCACTACACAGTTGTATTTGTTGTCTTGCTGATGGGACTTAGTTGAAGCCAATGGTTATTTTTAAAAGAAAAAAATAATTCTCGAGGAAAATTTTCTTCACTGCACACCCCCCCCCCCCCCCCCC
The DNA here is from genome assembly GCA_018389105.1 of Nautilus pompilius. NCBI lineage: Eukaryota > Metazoa > Mollusca > Cephalopoda > Nautilida > Nautilidae > Nautilus > Nautilus pompilius. Next base: position 86,368 of record JACATO010000373.1, on the reverse strand, counting down.
CCGCCAACCAAAGGATAAAACAGGGGTAAAGATTTGGACTGCAAAAGGTTGCCGCATGCAGGATGCATTTAGGGAAAATGGCAAAGAGCATTTTACTTGAAGACCACAAACCAATCTGGTTGCTATCCCAAGAGGGTTGAACAGAAGTGTTGTGCAGCCATTCGATGAATGACCCAATAAGCTGTTTAAGGATAAGTTAAGGGAGAGATGGTTATTCTGGATGGATTGGGAAATGCCTTATACTCTAATGTTATAATAAGGCAGCTGCTCTGGATGTTATCTGTGAGTGGGTGAACTCTACACGGGATACGATGAGTAGGATCTCAAATGCATTAGACGACACAGAAGACAGGTGGAAAGAAGGTAGGCTCACAATGAAGATGATGACAAAGAAAGCAACAAAGAATATTTATGATAGCCAGTCAGCCCATGAAGACGTGAAAGAATTGTTTGCTGATGATAATGAAGATTTCTATGGCTTTGAATAATAGCTCTTGTATTTTTTAATGCGAATTGCTGTAAATAAATTCCGTATCTTGAGTAAACTACATCTGTTTTCTTATTTATAACACCTTCAACTACACTTCCAATTGGTCAGCAAACAGCTCCCAGACTATGAAGATTTCTACAAGAGAAATACATCTATTAGGGATACATGATAACAGAACTATTACGATCAAATGTTCTTTTATAATACTTATGATAGGTGAAAATACATCCTTCACATATGTATAAATCAATTATTTTCAATCAAATTAGGGTGTCAAATTATATACAGGTATATGCAGCATTTTCCAATTCTATATCTTAATTATGCACAAATATAAGTACATAGTTCATAATTTTTTTCCTTGTTAAAGTATTTTCTTGTTAATGGTTCTAAGATTCAAATAAAAAAAGATTCAAAATCAAAGATTAAAAGCAACTACGATTTCAAGGGAGACAACCGAAATGCTACAATAGAACAATGTTAATTTAACAAATTAAAATTTTTAATAACAACTGTTTCAAAAGGAATTGAGACTTTGTGATCCCTTCAGATTAATATGACTAAATAACTGCAGTGATGAAGTACAGGTAAACAGTATCCATGCAAAATGACAAATATAAGGACTTCTTGAATGAAGTGTCTCTCTTCCTAAATAAATAAAAATGCTGCAGAGGGAGAAGCATTCAATCATCAGGAATGGTTGAGTTCAGTAAAAATATCAACAACACAATTTTTACGTCATCACATCATTGTCATCATCATCATCTATGATCCTCGTAATAATTTTCACCTGTTGCTAGGTTGGCTTCCTGAGAGGACTACCCTTAAATCATTTGCGATTATTAGCAAAGTAGACAAGCTGCTCAAAGAAAAAAAACAGTATAGACCCCAAATTCACCCTTTTCACACGACGATAGAACTACTCACCTGATGAACACAGATATCACAGCCATCACAAAATACCATTTCATTGTTTTCTTCACTGTCCGGCTATTTTTAATTTAGAAAAAAAAGAAAAACAAGAACATTATTTCAACAGTAACTAATGAATTCAACAGCAGCAGTTCCAGTCGCATCACATGCTGCATGGTTCCAACACCAAAAACTGCCAAATTGTATGTAGCCTTTTATTTTCTTTCTAATACAAGACTGCTAAGAAAATATAAGCTTTCCAGATATTAATCAGCTTCAGTTAAGTGAAATCCCAAATTATTTTTATTAAAGCCTGGCACCATTAATTAGCAAAGTCATAATCCTGCACACAATTTAACATACATATATAAAGTATTGGAAATAATTACAGAAACAGAAAGAAAAATGGGTTAAAAAAACAGAAGAGGAGCAAACAATGTGATAGTACTGCATCTTTTGCGTAAAGGTAAAATGCTGCATAATACAGTTATGATGCTGATATAGTACATTGTGGGCTGGTTGTCATGCAAGAAATCAGTGTCAAACCAGCTGAAAGGCTATAAAGTAGACAGTGATTTCAATGTAGTGTAGTGAATACTATAAGGCCAGCTACCCCATGTGACAGATTGCATCCCAACTTCATGGTTCAGAGCTGTATGCCAGGCTCCGGAGATACACAAAACTGGTACTGCTGACAACAGATGCGGCTCGGAAAGAAAACCCAAACTCTCCAAAAGTGATGTTAAGTACCTCAGGGTATGTTTTCCATGAGACAGACGTTGAGCCAGTGGAGATCTTGTAAATGACCTAGCTGCAAGTACAGGTGCTAACATTTCTCCAAGAACAGTAAGACAAACATTAGCATGAAGTGGTCTTAGTGGATGTATAGGTGTCTGAAAATTAAAAGGAGACAGAGCCAAATGAGCAGCAGAAATGAAACAGCGGGATGGCCATACCTTGGAGCTGCGCCTTTACATAGTTATTTCCAATACTGTACAAATTAAAAAATTAGTTAAACGCACCCGTGATACCACCCTGAAGAAAGCATCTATACAAGATGATTCAAAAGTCATGCCCATTAATGAAACTCAGCAATAGGATGAAAATGATATTCATGCATGGATAATGGCTGTAGAACCAAACATCAGAACAAAGTAAGAAAATGAATGAGTTAATGGTAAACCGAGAAGCGGACATCCTTGGGGTGCTGGGTAAGGCGAGAGCCAGTCTGACCGCCTGGTTGTTGACGACATCTGTTATTAGCTGATTAGCAGTGTGGTGGATAGTTTCTGTCTATACCAGTTCCAGCTTGTAACAGACATTAATAAAGCAGTTTGTGAGTAGAAAGGAACAAGAACCACACCCTTTATGGCGATGAAGCAAAATTTCACATAAAATGGCATTGTTGGACAGCACACACAATGCTGGTGCTGGAATGACCGAATCTGTATTGAATGGAGAACCAGGGGAAGCAAAAACAGTGCTGGACCATACCAAAAGTTTTGCACTGACAATCACCTAAGAAATCTGTGAGAGCACCTGTTTTTTCTCTCTTTCTTTCTTCACATTAGCTTGCTGCAGCCAGGGATCAAATCTGATGCTGACTTTGAAATTCAGTCATTTCAATAGCATTGCTTTCTAAAAGTGTATGGGATGCTTAGTGAAAGATATCAAAAGAAAAGTAGCAGAATTTCTGTAAAAGATTCGAATCCCATTGCCAAGGATTTTGAATTCCTACACAATGTCATATTTTCTTCGTCTTTCTGCATCATCCAAACCAATGGTCATCTTTCACACTTTTCTAAAATTATCTTGCCAATTATCAGTTTTTTCCCCAAAGAAAGGTCCTTTTCAGTTTGCTAACCCAGCATCCATCGATCAAGACTCAAACATATGAAAGTCAGCAACACCCGATTTCAAACCAAAATATAACAGTCACAATTTTAAACAGCCACCTGCTGTTTGCTCAATCAAAAGAATGTTATGATTGGTTTAGATCGTTTTGCATCACTTTTACGAGTTTCTTTCCGATAGAGGGCCTGATATGAGAGAGATCGTTGCAGGCAAGTACTGCAACAAGCCAAAGTTAGAGCAGCTCAATTCCCAGGTCCCTTTGCGTATGGTCTCCCATCAGTGCAAACACACGGGTGGGTGATGCCAACATTACTGAATTAGAGGTCCTGTGAATGTAGGCTGGGTGGGGCACCTATGACACTGGCCAACATTTTTTCACTTTTTGTCTTCTGCTGCCTTTTTAACTAATTTTGTGGCACTGATTTCAAAAATAAAATCGGTTTTCGCCTATCATGTCAACTTTTTGTTCTACGGGATCTTAAAACGCTTAACTTTTTACTCGGTCAACGAGGAGGATACACAAAATATCCATATTTCTTGTGCCTGTGGGATAGTAGAGCTAAGGACAAGCATTGGACTCAGAAGAACTGGCCGGTGAGAAGAACATGCTTAAATGTCAGAGAACCAAATACCAACCATTAGTAGATCGGGTAAAAATCATCTTTCCTCCTCTCCACATCAAACTGGGTCTGATGAAGCAGTATGTTAAAGCTCTGAGCATGGAAGGTGACTGTTTTAAGTACATATGCATAACATTTCCTAGCCTCAGTTATGAAAAAATAAAAACTGGTGTGTTTGATGGGCCACAAATCAGAAAACTGAAGAGAGATTGGCACTTCACAAGCTCCATGAATGATATGGAGAAAAGAGCATGGAATTCTTTCGTGGCTGTTGTGAAAAATTTCCTGGGAAACAAAAAAGCTGAAAATTACAAAGATCTTATTTAAACATTGCTTAAGAATTTTCATTGTCTGGGTTGCAACATGAGCATAAAGGTTCATTTCCTCAACAGTCATCTTGATAAATTTCCTGAAAATCTAGGTGACATAAGTGATGAGCAAGGTTAAAGGTTCCATCAATATATACAAGCTATGGGGGAGTGATACCAAGGAAGGTGGGATACTCACATGATGGCCAACTACTGTTGGAGTATTAAAAGAGACTGTCTGGAAACGAAGCACTCCAGAAAAGCCTACAAACAAAAATTTAATCCATGAAGGAAGAATGTGTCATTTACTGATATCAGTTAATGTAAATAAACCCATATCTGTCGTTTTGTTTTGTTTGTATGGTATTCTAAATGAAATTATAAGAATATTCTGGATTAGTTTGTGCCCATTTTTGACTAAAATCCATTCAATTCTAGCATAAATTTATTATATTTTTCTATTTCAATATTTTGACCTGATATGTCATAGCTAACCAATATATTTGTTAACCTCAAAATTGATTCATGGTATTTTGTTGGAATGGTATTCTAAATGATAAGAATGGGATTGAGGTGACTGTGGAAATCATTGTAATCAGGTACCTTTTTATGGCGATTGATCGAAAAAGGGGATATGCTGTAGAGCAAAAACTTGATGTGATAGGCAAAAACCAATGAGATATTTGAGTTCAGCAAAAATTGTGTTGACCAGTGTTATCAACCTTTGGAGTTTGTCAAATTTGGGAGGGGGGTGACTTCTGAATAACCCTACAGTTTGATCTAAGTAAGGGTTAGGGTTGACCAATTTGTATAGAAAAGGCAGGTACATGGCATTATGAGAATGTAGATGATGTAGATGCATACCTAAAACTTTTCCTTTTATAAACTGTGTCCAAAAATCAAAATTAACTCAAAACCATACCAGTATCCTCACAGCTCTGTAAGCTAAAGGACAGAAAAGAAAAGGAAATTATTATATAGAGATTGTCTCTTATCAGAAGATTTTATTTTGTAATGAAATATTACTTCTTGCCTGAGTTTAGGACTTTCAGCTGTACAGCACATTTAAAACAATAAGACCACAAGATCTGAACCAATTACACCAGCTGTTTCTCTATTCTAACCCATTCCAAATGATTTAAACGAAGTGGTAACTTACCGATCGGCAAACATCACAGATTACATCCTCATCGTACTCTATACCCAGACCCACTTCAGTTTTTATTATTCGCTGCATACATTCATGGCACTGAAAAGAAAATGTTTACCTTAGGAATGCACATCAGTTAGCTGAAATGCCAGGCATTATGCTGATAGCTCGTTGTCGCTCTAATAAGTTTTCTTTTCTGCGTGAATTTAATTTGAAATAGAAAAGCAACCAACTGCACAGTTAAAACAGTCTGCTCAACTCTGAGAGAAGTAGAAAGGCGTGTATTTTTTTAAATTCTTATTATTTGTTATTAATAAACTGTAGTGTTGCTCAACAATAGAAATCCTGAGCCACTGAAGAGCAGTCTTACTTGTTTTTGATCACTGCTAGTTTAGACTTTACCGAAAACAGTTAATCATAATTATAGTAGAGACGCCATTATTTGATGATATAATTTTTACCTTATTAATCTCTACTATCAACTGGTAGAGAGTGACTAGTTATGCCAAAAAACAGCTTGTTGGACATGCGACCTCAGCCTTTTTGTTTAATATTAGGCAGCTGTATAGGTAGATATTTTTTCCTGAAAATTCTGGCCTGGACCACAGTTCAATCCGACCTACCTAAGACTGAAATCTGAAATTTTGTGGAAGAAAACTTTAAAAAATCATGTTCTAGGGACGAAAAAAAAAACAACAAAAAATCAAATCATTCAAATTTATAAACAATTACTGGTATACAAATAATCAAAAGCAAACAAACACACGGTATTACTTGACTACTGGTAATACAAGAATTACCCATCGTGAGCCTCAAATGTTTCACATGTGCACACAAAAATACATACAAAATGACGGATGGAAAAACACCGTCAGTTAAGTGGATTGTCCGACCCTTGGGTACATTTAACAGAGTCTGAGATTCATTATACCGACTTTGTTCGTCTTACAAGTGTGGTTAAATAATATTTCAAGCTGTTGGGCCTTACGTGACACACAAGGTAGAATCTATCTATTGATTGACAAGCAAACTGATCAACCGATCAACAGAAAGTCACCTGTTGATTATGATGGCCAAGTGGGATTTCAAAAGAATATTTAATGGATTAAATGCAGATCAACATTTGTTTTACAACAAAGCTCTCTAATCCACTTCTGATTTGACAGCAATCAAGCACCTTTCACATTCTTGATATAGGTCCTACATGACAATGAAAAATCAAAGAAACACTGTTGTTACTTTGACAAAAATAAGACAAACAAGCAACATAAGAAAAAATCTTTTATTCATTTTTCAAACTTTATTAAACAATAGCTTAATCATAACATGGTTGTAAGGTTTTCTATACTGAAGATTTGGACATCTTTGCTTTTGTCTAGGAATCAACCTGTCTAAGACCTGATACCCGATTTTAGCCAGAAAATGACTATTTGACCTATAGTCTGAAAAATACAGTACAGTACATCCAATGGGAGATTCGAAAGGTGGTTGGTCAAAATCCAAAATTGTTATCTAGCACAAAAATGTTTCCATTTTGTATAAAAGCAGGTTTAGAAAATTTCAAGCAACCCTAACAGTTATTGAAAAACATTTTTACACACATTTCTGCCTCAACTATTTAATTGCCTGGCTTCCTGCTGACTTCAGGCTTATTCATCCTCAGAGTTCTCAATTCTACCTATCAACCCAAGCTGTTTCCTACAGACATTTACAGAGAAATACAATAAAACCTGGGGTAATTACCCTTAAGTACCGATTAACTCTTCGAAGAAGGTATGACCATGTATGGATTGAGCACCAGACTATTTTCACTTCACTTTACTTGTCCCATAACCAATAGGTCGTTCAGGCACCTCGAGAAGTGTTTCTAGGGCATTTTACAACCTGGCAGCCCCATCCCTCTCCAGGTTGAGAGTCAAGCATCCAGAGAAGGGGGCTGTACAGCTGTTTTGGACTTTTGGCCCCCATCAGCAGCAGTGCATACCTCTGACCCCACCAGGGATCAAACCCGTGACACAAGGATTGACAAGCGAACTCGCTACCCACCGTGCCACGATGCTACCAGACTATCTAGCTTCCCACAAAATGATGGCTAGTTAATGGAACAGAACCCAGCTATTCTTCACCCTTGTGTGTGTGTGTGTGTCAACAATAATTCCAGAAGTTACGTACAAATGTAAAACTAAATTTTACTCTAACACAAACTTAAATTCCTTTTTTTAATTCATTTTGATTAAATATGAAGCACTTGCATGCTGTTGTATAAAAATTGACAATTTTGATGTTTAAATAAGTGGAATGCAGAAAAGTAACCCAAAATCAAATTGGCTGGGTAGGAACTCATCATTTAGGAATTGTGAAAAGTTTTCGAATTTGCCATGAAACCTACAAGGTAAGAACTTAAAGTAGCTTAATTACCTGATTTTCAAGTTCCTCAATAATCCTTTCCATCACCCACTCATGAATCATACTATCACCTGTAACAAATAACACAAATGTCAACAGAACAGAGAAAGTCTTTTAAGTCTGGAAAACATTTTAAAAAGAAAATTTGCCAGCACAAAACAATAAACAGTAACAGAATTTTGAAGACATGAAAGCACACGACAGTTGTTACACGTCTTACAATGAGAAAGATTCTGCAGAAAACTGACCCAAGCACGGTGCTTTTCAAGAAAGAAAACCCTTTTAACAAAACATTTTTAAAATTAATAACAGTACTATATCAGAGAAAAATGTTTTGCAGTTCATGTTTAGCTGAAGCTAACTTTAATAAAGTCAGAAGCTAAATTATGAGTAGGCTAATTTCATCAACACCCGCCCACACTAAATATGAAGTGTTAATACAATTGTGCATGTTCTTGACAGTCATATTTCAAATGTGACTCTATAGATCATAAACTTACCACTACTTTGTTTAGAAATTAAAAATTAATTCATATTTATTTTCAAAAGATAATTGCTGCCTCATATAAGCATTATTCATTTCATAAAAGGTGAAACTTAGCTGGGGCAGCCAACTTCTTTCTCTTTCCCAAAATCAATGCTGCCGCTACTTACCCATCTCCTCTCGCTCTTCGTTGACTCTCTCCAGCCAGCATACATCCACATCATCAAGATCATAGCGCACGACTTGCTCTGACAGCTGCTGCATCCCAGATAACTCGTGCATCCCCTGGCGGTATGTCTCGTCTTGGACTGCATGTAGCATTTTTCTGGGGCTGTAGCATGGTGATAGAACAAGTGTTCCTATTGTTAGTTAAGAGGATTCCCTTTACTACATTACACTACTTACAACTACAGAAAACCTCATTTTAATACACACACACACACAGTTCATAGAACATAGTAACCTCACTAAATGTTAAATCCCTTAAGAGAAATGACAGTAAGACAAAATATCTAATATCTCTACTGCATGTCATGTAGTCCATCATTGGAGAATGCACAGCCCTTCAAACCTGAGGGATCTCAGTTGGTATGGAACCATCCAAATGGAAGAGAAGTGCACCCTTTTCCTTTATAATTTTTCATAATTAAAATATGATAAGCAGGACAGATGCTTTTAAGAAATTCTGAATTTCTTTCAACCATTTAAAAATAATTTTTTCTATTTCATTGTATTCTTACTGTTATCCTCTTATTATGAGCAATGTATAGTAAAATAAAGAAGATAAAAAGTTAACTTCTTGTTCAAATAAAAAAACATTTGGGCACAAACTTATCTTTCTTTTCTTAAATGTTAATCATGGAAAATTTAGGGATGTGAGAAGAAAATTTATGAGCTTTAGAACAGGCATCCTGTCAAGTTTGGGCAATGGAATGTTCTATTGTTTATCATCAAGGATGTTGAAATATAGAGAACTATTGTCGTGATCATTGCATTATACAGTAAGTACATACATATGGATATTTTAAACTGTAGTTAATCTTATAAAAATCATCTTTTTTTTTTAATGTTTAAAGTCTGACACCATTGTACTGCAGTTGCCTAGCAGAAATAAGATTACTTCATTGGTACCCGGCCGCTTTTGTTTGAACATCTTTGTTATCTAACCCACAAGTTTTCTATGAAAAGAAACATCATTTATAAGTCTAAATATACTTTAATTTAATTTGCATCATATTCAGGTTGAAACAGAAACATCTATTACTACCCTTAAGATTTATTTTCTGAAATTAGTTAAAATGATGTTCAATAAACTGGTTTTAGAAATGTTATTGATTTGTTTACATTTTTTAAAAGTGTCTTTAACAATTCGACAAGGTAAAAAGAAACAAGCAAAATCCAAGTGTTTTGTAATGCAAGAAAGATCAAATACCATTGGACATACATTTTATTTACTATTACATTTTTAAAAAAATAAAAAATAATGTATACACAAATTTAAAATGATAATAAAAGGTTATGGTAAACAAAAATTGTATACATTGTTAGTTTCTAAAAAAAAAACAACAAAAAAAAACATTGTATTTATATTTTATAATATTTCCAATAACTAAGAACATCTAACCGAAATAAATAAGACTGAATTAATCTTAACTGTTTATTTAAAGAAATTATAGGTTTCTTTCCTATGGGTAATCCTCGGGTGGTTGGTCTATCTGAATCCACTCCACAGAGAACTGTCCTTGGGGGTCAGCCAGGAGGATTTCACCCCTACTGGCTGGGCAGGTTACTGGCCTACACACTTAGAGCAGCCTCAAAACAAAAATCAAGACACTATACAGTTCAAGAACATTCACAAGGAAAGTCCCCATGAGAAGTCTTCTGTTTATCTGAGAGAGTAAAACTGGTATACCTAGAGGAGATCCACATCCTGAGACTGGTACAGAAGAGAAAGAACCCGTGCTATGAAAAGTTTGTCAAACAAGTCAGTTCCCAAAAAATGGATGTGGATCTGGGCGCCTCAGCCACATAATTAATCACAGTATAAAGATAAAGCTTTTCATCAATTTGTAAATCAGCTATTAAAATACAACAAAATTTAATAACAATAAAAATTCAGAAAGAAATTTAAAAAACAGAATCTCTTGGTAATCAATTACATTGAACTGATGCAAACCTATAATTTTACTTAGTCAGTGAGTGTCTAAATATAAAGTAATTGTTCTTTTACCCCTTATCTTCTATTCTCACTTTTCCAACCTGATATTCAGCAGCTGCTGTTAGTAGTTGCTATTGTTGTTTTATTTTAATAGGCTACACCACCCCACCATGGCAGCAGTAACTGTTTTTAAGACCAGGTCTTTGCAATATCTTTTCCAAAGTTTGCCCTCTCCACTCTACTGTATTCCTCTGAAAATAGAGAACCTCAACAGCAATACCAGACACTTGACAAACCCACAGAACCTCCTCACCTTTAGTTGATTCTATATGAATAAACGGATTAATTAATTGTTTTATTACTGGTTAAGTTTGAAAACTCTTGACATCAGACAGACAGACATTTAAATAAATGATACAATTTTTGGCACAGTTCTCACCCATTAAACAGAATTTTTCAACTAAAGCAGGGAATTCTAATATTTATTTTTCCAGCATGAAGTTACATGGATGTTGGCTTTGCTAAGCATTTTACTTCATACATTGAAAATGCCAGCCACATCTGTGGAAGTGAACTAAGGATGCTGCTGCCCACTCACTGCATGCACACATACGTAGAGGTCTTGGGAAGCAGGGCTGATGGATCACCACCCGACAGAATCTCTGGGGTGTCTTGCTTAATGAGACCGAGACTATAAGAACTATCCCCGAAATGAGAAGCAAGCAAACAAAAGCACCATCACACTCGTATTCTGAATAGACAAAAAAAAAACTTACATCTTGAAGTCCCCATTTTTTTCTTTCTCCCTGACCACTCTAAAAAACAAAAAAAAAAAACAAACAAAAAACAAAATAAAGATACTCATTTGGCTATAACCAAACTACAATCCTCAAGTCATCATGGTTTCTTCATGTAGGCCATGCAGACTTACAACATGGTAATGGGAGGGTAAAGCTGCTTCATCACAAGTTTTCATTTCACTACATTCTGTGAGGAACTTCTCCACCAGCAATCAGCTCTGACCACCGACTAAGTAAACGTCAGACCAGCGCAAACCACGAACCCAGCAACTTGGTACTACTACACTGCACTAGTAGCAGCACGCAGTACCATACAGCACCCCCAAGCTTAGAGCATATAGACCACCTTTACAAATGGAACATGGAATTAAAACAAACAAACAAACAATTCCCAGAAGCTGACTTCCTCAACATTTTAAAGCAGTAGTTTTAGAAAAAAAACCAACAAAGAAGGATGTTTATATATGATCTCATATTTACAAACATACAAGAGATACTGAAACATAATTATAACAGAGGAATTAAAAACAAACAAAACAAACAAACAAACAAGCTAACTAAAAAAAAACACAACAAAGCAAATCTCTTTTTGGTATTGTTTACACTTTCATTCAATACCATCTTGGATATCTAATCCATCAATTTTTTGTAGTATCAAGCTTTATTTCAACAATATCCTTTATAGTAGTAGCCATTTTTTAAAAATTATGTTTAGCTGTAGACTATTTTAGCCAATTAAACCATTCTACAAACACCAATCCAACCAATCAATGACCATGTAACAGCACGACTCTACTACTGCCAAAATTTGGTCAGATTTTCAGTTATTTTAGAGATGCAGATTTAATTTGCTCCCCTTGTTTTTTTAATTAATTTTTGTTATCCTTCTCAGTTAATGGGAGCTGTAATATAGATAAAATCTTAAAAGTCAAAAGTATATATGTAAAGCCAAAATGCCTCATATACTTGATGAAAACTGGCTTTTCATTGTTAAACAACAACAACAACAACAACAACAAAAGGCTTCTAACCACCAGGTATCTAACCCTAACCCTGACTTGATGATAATGTTGTTTGGGCATTTGTGGACTCAGCCAAAACCTACACAGATGTAATTTATTTCCATCTGGACATCGACTAAGCACTTTGCAAACCCACTATGACTTCAAGATTGAAGACATTTGACAGAAATGAACTAGGAGAGAGGTGTGTGAATATTAGTCTTGGTGACCAAGCAAGTAGTTACTCACAGACCCCCCCTCCCACTACAAGTATTCAGATAATCCTACTATAAGCCTATTTTTTTTTCTCAGATGTGGGAGAAAATCAACATGGTTGGCTGGTGAAGAGCAAAAGGAAACTATGCTGGCAGGGGTACATCAAACTGTATCGGTCTTGACTGGGATTCAAACTCGGGTTCTCAATCTAGAGTCCAGTAGACTAACCACTGAACCACAGTGCCAACCTGTCAATTATAGTTAAGTATTAGGCTACCGACTGAGTAACACCATTTGTTTTTCTTTATTACTTCGCACAGAAGCCGAACCGTTTGAGATATTCTCGGTATTTGAAACAAATGAACTAATTCAAACTGCGCACTGGTAAAGTTGCCAAAACCAAAGGTAAAAGCAACAAGTGCAAACCAACAAAATGAGAAAACAAAACAATCTGAAATTCATCTCAAAAGCAAGCTCTTAAAGTTCTGCTGCACATGCAACCAACATTTGCAGCCTTCCTGAAGTAAGTAATTCTTACATTTTTGATACGAGTGACACTTTCAGTCAATTCCTATTTAATTTGGACTCCACGGCAGTGATATTCGAACTCTGCTACACATGCAAAAAGCGATGCACTATTTAAAAATTACCTGAAAAAGGGAAGAAAAGAAAGTAAGAAAAAACAAGCAAGAAAATACCAAATAGAAAGCATTACCCAAGACATAAATAAAGTATAAAAGAGAAAACCCACAAAAAAACAACAAAGGGTTAAAATTAAGAAGAAAAAAAAACAAGGCAGAAAAAGAAGATTGACAAAGACACTTGTGCAACAGAAAAAAGCTACCCTAACTAGACAAAAATAAAGCAAAAGAAAATCAATAAAGAAAAGAACACTTAGAAAACAAAAAAGATAAGAAAAAAGTGAGAAAGAGAGGAAAGAAGATAATCACAGGTTGACTACAAGGAGAAGAAACAAACAGTCGAAAACTGCAAACAAGAAACAGACAAAGGAACACAAAGCAGGAAAGCTGAAAAAGAAAGAACGAAATAGAAAAGTACCTAAAAGACACACAAAAAAGAAGAAAAGACAAAATACAGAAAGAAATTCAGAATGAAAGAACAAAGAAAAAAAGAGAAAGAAGAAAAAAAAGAAAGACAGAAAGACTAAAACAGAGAAAAAACAGAAAAGTCACCAATAACGAAAGATAAGAAATAGAATAACAGTCAGAACCAGAATAAGAAGAGAAAGAAAGAAATTAAAAGCACGCAAAATAGAACCAAGGAAATAAAGAACAAGTAAGCCAACAAAACAACAAGCAAACTGTCTTCACAGAGAAGAGAAGAAAAGCAAAGAAAGTAATAACAAGCAAGAATAAAAGGTGCGAAGAAACAGAACAAAGACAAGGAAAGGAATTAATAAAAGGCCGGGGAAAATAAAGAAAGAGCAAAAAAAAAAGACATCCAAACAAGGCATGAAAAAGAGAGGACAGAAAAGCAAGAACAAGACAAAAGAACAGACTGACAGAAACCAGAATTGGAGGAATAACAGAAAACTCAAGCAAGAAAGAAAAGACAAGCGAAAGAATAAAGAAATAGAAATGACAAATTCACGAAAAATGAACAGAAAAGCGAAAGAGAAAAGCGACAGAAAAAGTCGATCAAATGAAAAAATCTCAAGAACAGCAGAAACAAAGAAAAAACAGCAGTAAAGAGAGAAAGAAGGTCCAGAACTTATACGACAGAAGCAAATTAGAACAACTGCACGCAAAGGCAAAGAAAGGAAAAGAGAAAAACTAAATAACAAAGCAAGACAACAGGAAACAGAAAAAGAAAAACCACAAAATGCGAATACAAAGAAAAGACTAAACAGAACACTTTCAGAAAGTCAGCGAGAAAGAAATTCAGAAAGCAGACACGTGAAAAAGAACTTTAACAAAAAAAACAGAATAAGGACGAAAACTGTCTAAGTAAAACAAACAGTCATAATAATTACATCAAAAGATTGATTACTCACGATAAAATAAATATTCTATATACAACAGCAATCCAAACATCAATGGTCAGGAATGGTTTAATTATAGTCAAGAAATAAAAATTACAAAGATATTTGCAGATTGCCCAACAAACACTTGTGCAATGGAGGTTAGCTACCCTATCTATGCACAAACATATCCTGCTTTGACAAACTAAATAAATGCAGTAAAGCTCCACTTATCCAACATTCAGCTTTAGTCTCACTCAAAATATACTTAAAATTGTGATCAGCGAGAAGCAGATTCTCACAGCTGCTGGACACCTTTAGTAGATAATAAATCACTGTTATCCTTCTATGCTGCACTGCCAAGACACTATCAGAAGAGAGTTGGGGCTGTTGGCTCAGTCACCACAACGTGTGCAGTTCTATCTGACCAGCTGCACAATCAGCATTGAAATGACACTTCTCTTAAGAAAATAGCCACATCTAAAAGTTACACAACACACACACACAAAAATCTTGTGGATGGCCCTAACAGTTCAAAATCTCTCATGATTGTTTTTTCTTTCATGTAATGAACTAATTATTAATGTAAAAATAAAGAAAGAAAGAAAGGAAAAAATAGAAAAGGACATCAATCCCCTACATACAGTAGGTCAAGGCAGGAGTTACAAACTAGATTCCACATTGTACACCATCCACTTAAGACAATTTTACCAAACAAAGTATTCAGCAAATCTATTTTTGAACACTAGTAAATATTTATTTTAAGTCAACATTAAAATAATGAGTAAAGTATGAAAAACAATTCTGTAGAGGAGTGGAGTACAACAACGGCACATTACACACCCAACCACACAGTAAGGAAAAAAGCCATTAAAGTTGTATTACGCATAAGTTCACTGGACAATCTACTACAAGTTCTATTACGTTGGTCTGGCCTGACCGATGAACTCACCCTCCCCCAACTCACAGGCTGTACATGTACTTAAGGAGATCTACTTAAATCTCTGGTCTTTTAGTTTCTGTGGGTACGAATATGCAGCTATCCCAATGTTTGCTTAAGCACACAAGTTGTAGTCCCATATAATAAAGATAAATGGAGTTTTACTTAAATTTAAATTTAAAATTAAAAAAAAAAAAGTTACATCAGTTTGTTTTACACATTAAAAATTCCTGCACTAACCTTATGCTAATTTCTGGAATAGCCCCAGGGTTTACAGGAACCTGTACCCCCTTTTCCCATTCCTGGCGCCAGGGATCAACTATAGGGCAGTATTCCTCTGTTGACAGTTGTTCAGAGTCAGCAAGCTTCATTGCACTGATAAGATCTTTTCGAAACAGCTGAAATAAAACAAAATCTGTGCATAAAGTACATCGGTTAACTATAAAGAAAACAATTCCATATCAACTGTAAGGATCCTATAAACAATTAAAAATGTAATCAAATGCTCAACATCTCTATGAGTGGTGTACAGCTGAAACCAAAAAGTTTATCTACCAGTACCATCATCTAATGCAGATCAAATGATTCCATACAAGTCACAGAATAATTCATACCAACAATTGCAAACATGGGAACTGATAGTAAAATGGTGGCTTTAAGAGAAACACTTCCTTTCTAGCAGATAAGTGAACATCTGCCATCACTACTGCCCTTTGATGCCTACCAATACCAATATACCGCCTTCCTGACATCCAATATCTAGCCATATAAACTTAGACACCTCTATAGTTTGACATCAGATGTTATCCTTATGTGGTCGAATAACCCCCACAGAATTCTCTGACGAGCAATAATCATCACCAACTACATTGTTGGCCAAAATTATAGCACCACATTGTTTTTAAACAAAGTGTTGAGGGTCTGTTATTGTGTTACAATGTAAAAATACATAAAATACATTTGCTACCAGTCACAGACAAATCAG
The DNA here is from genome assembly GCA_018389105.1 of Nautilus pompilius. Lineage (NCBI taxonomy): Eukaryota > Metazoa > Mollusca > Cephalopoda > Nautilida > Nautilidae > Nautilus > Nautilus pompilius. The sequence continues at coordinate 70,063 of JACATO010000373.1, read as the reverse complement.
TTTACAGACATTTATGACCAACGAATTAACTAAAAAGATTTGAAGAATTCTAGCATTTTAAATGCTGGATCTATGTTAAGACAACCGGACTACTGAGGCTGAGAGCCCTGAGTTTGATTTGATTTAGAATATCTCTCTAGCACATTTTCTCTTCTTCACCTGCCAGTCATGTGGTTTCTTCTGGCTTTCTCTTACATAAAAAAAACAACAACAAAAAACAGAGATCTAGTAGGGATTTCCCTGCTGAAGTCAAAAGTGCTAAGTTCTCTTAAAGCACTATACTACCTCACCAGGGTTGTCTCCCTTGTAGAGAAGTCAACCTGAGATTGGTGAACAACATTGATGCTGGACAGGTTATTTACTTCAAATACCTAATTTTAAAAGAACTAATGCCCACAATCAAACTACCCATATATGTATACACAAAAATACAGACATAATTATAAGATAATTTAACAGCAGTGAAAAACAAGCACCAAAATACCTTGGTAACCACTGTGACAAATTTAGCAAAATGTGGACCACTCCAAGACAAGGAATTATTGCTCTGTACCAAAATTGTGGAGGCTTTCAAGAAATAAATATTAAATATAAAAGAAAAATGCTGTTTAAAAACCTTCAACATGTAAACAGAAAAAAACATTTCCAACTAACAAAAAATTATTCAGTGATCTCTGCAGTTTTAAAATTATCTAAAAAGTGTAATACATCATTCAAGAAAAAGAATGACCATACCTTGAGTGTTCAAAGACAAATAAGATGTAACTAACCTCAGCTGGTTTATTGTGGTTTATAAATGAAGGACTCCGCACACCATTTCCCATTTTACTTCCTGAATCTGTAAGCAAAGGAATGTTCATACAGGACGGCTTTAATTTTTATCAAAATTGCACAACGATAATAATAATAATATAACAAGAACATGTGAAGGAAGATGCAAAAAAACTTTTAAAAAGGGAGGTTGAAAACTAGAGATTACTAGTTAGTTTGTTGTTTCCCCTACCTAACTTGACACTACTCTCAGATAAGCATGGCACACTAGAACACCTCACCATTCCAACTTTATTAGCTTTTGTTTGTTAGATGCCGAAAAGCATTACCACCGATGATGACACTTATGTTTTAGAAGACAGATGATAAAATTCAGAGCAGAGAACAAGTTTTTACAAAAACTGATGGCGGCTTTATTAAGAATATATATAAAAATACAATTTGAGAAACACACACAATTACATTTGCATGTCAGTTGAATGCATGCAATCTAGGCCATTCAGTTTTATGTGCTGTGATACCATGTAGTGGTGGCATACAGACGGTGTCAGCCAGATGTTTTGCAAACTGAGACAGAAATGTATGCTAAACTTGTCAGAGACACAAAACTAGACAGAACTCCAATGTGCAGTATGAATCATCCCACAGAGATGAAGCTGTCACAGCAGTACCAGATGTGAAAGCATAGGGGTTTATCAAGAATGTGCAAAACTGAATGATCCTAGTAACATTTACTGCTAGAATGGACTAAAAATAAACAGGTCTGCATGCAATCTGGTTCCAGTAGTCAAATTCTTGAGGTGTTACTTAAAATTCCAATGTGAGATGATGCTTTTTACTACAAAAAAGAGAACCTTACTTCTCCTTTCTTCCTCTTCATCACTGCTAAACTTCACTCTTTTCCCCTTTTGACTTTCAACATCTGAAACAAGACAATCAAAAATACTAATAAAACAAAGAAATTCAGTAAATCAATCTAGACAGTAAATATGGGAACTCAGCCAACCAGAGTTCTGATACATTTCTCCACAAAACATAAGGTACTCTCTTTCATCAAGGAGCAGTAAAAATGCTGTTACTTCACAATCCATACCTGCATAATATAAATGAAATCCTGATGTCTACTAATGAAGTGGAGAGAAGAAAAAACCTGCTGAATAAGAATGTATTTTGCATTGTGTTTAATGGTGATGTCTGACAGTACGGCAGCTGCTGGAATAAATCCATCTTGTTGGCAATGAGTGAAATCACTTGAACATGATGCTGTGACACGTGGTTCTGCTAATGGTCAGATTCACTGGCAGTCCCCAATTTTACTGATCAGTCCCATTTAAACACACAGTGACTAACTGCAAGCGCTTTTACAAATGCACCAGTCAGCATCCATTAACAAAAGTGCTACTATCTATTCACATAACAGGCAATGGGGTCCAGTGCCACAATTTATCCGGTATAATTATAGACAATCTACTCACCTGGGCTGGAATCTCTCCGTTTACTTTTAAAGGACATGATTTTTATCTGTGTTAGTGCTACAAAATAAAAGAAAATGTTTACTTCAGAAAAAATACAAGATGTTGGAAAAATGTCCTACAACACATTTTGGTCAGCATTTAAGGGATGCTCAGATAACACAACTGTAAAAGCAACATTTTCTTTTTATTTGTCACTAATTGAATGCCTTTAAAGATATTTGCCATTTCAACAAGCCTACTACATCAGAAGCACACAACCATTCTCCACTTTTTTTTTAAATGGTCAAATCAATGGAATACAAAAGTACTCAAAATATTTAAAAAATAATGGAATAGAAAATCTCATTCAGTAGGTTAACAAACATAGAGGCATCAAGTAATGAGAAACCAACACCAGAACCAATGCTGCTGCTGCAACATTCCATAGGCTAATTCAGTTCAGGAAACCACTGAAGGCTGTGCACCAAACATAAACAATAAAGTGCATGCATGCAATTGCAATGTAAGTATTGATTGTTTTTAAATTATGGTATTGGAAAGCCAAAATAATACAAATCAGGCTGATCTAGTCTTATCTCACACCACACACTGTAAATATCTTCTTTCCAAGTAGGCTTGGTGCTTGAGTAGAAGAGCAACATAAAGACCATACATTAGCAGTTGCTCCACCTTTTATCATGAATTATGATAATACTGCTGCGATCAAGTCAGAGCTAGTGCATGTGTGATGCTAGATTTTGAGGCCTATGGAACTATTTTTCACCTTCTTTGAAAGGATGAAAAATTTTATAGCCACACATATACACAAACACACGACTGAAACAATCTACAAAAACAAGTGTTGTTGATCATAGTTATGTAATTGTACATTTTCTTTTAGGTGAAATGGTTTGTATTTATTAAAGCTGTTGCAAGAATTAAAAATAGCGCATAGCATTCATATACCAATATGGCACTGTATGTTATTTCATGCCCCTAAAAGCAGAAAATTCCAAATGCTGTGTGCAAGATGAAGCCAAGTTGAAATCACAAGTAATACAGCAGCAAACTAGATTAAATTTCTTGTCCACAAGATGGCAAAAAATCAGTTTCTTATTGACTTCTGTAGGTATGTGCATTCTTTCTTTGTTATTGTGAATGTAGCATAAAAAACACCTTTTGAAGTTTGCTGAAATTGTGTACCTAGTGAACAAAAGCTTTATAGTGGATACATAATGTTAAGCTAAGTGGAAAGAAGGGGTTACTCAACAGATACAAATGGACCATTGTATGTATCCCAAGCAGTTGACCTAACGACGAAATCAGCTGGGAAAAAACTCTGCAGAGAAGGCTGACAAATGAGTGCACAAAAAACATTAAAAAATACGATCTTTTTTGGACAGTCTTCTAAGAATCCTTATTTGATACTTGGTATATCAGAAAAAAGAAATTATGCTATTTTCTATAAATCATATTTCTAAAAAAATGTAGTATTTTTTTGCTTCAAGTTTTAGATTTTAAAAAAAATACTTTGAATGTCATGTAGTGCAAGAAAAAAAAAAAGAAAAGGAAAAGCAAGATCTTTTAAAAAATTCCAAGTAACTCCATCCACAACAAATACAAATGGGCAGTTCTGCATCATCATCAATCTGACAACTCAATGCTACATGTTGAAAAAAGTTAGCTAATGTAAAAAATAAGAAAGTGTACGAACTTGTGTGATCCAAATATTCTGACGTACATGTGGCGAGTGAAATCAAGCAGTAAGTTCATTTGATTGACCACTGTGTCAATTTCAAAAAGTTCATATCCATCACTCACAATGACCAATGAACCTTGACAGACTGATAACGCAAATGCAGTAGGGTGGCTTGTTGATCCCATTTTCTGCTTTTATTCCACTCCAAGAATATATTATATTCATCAGATACTTTTATCAACAATACCAAACTAAAAAATGTAAGCAATTCAGTTCAAAGAGAAATGATTCCCCAAAGCAATATATATATATATATATATAGCAAAATTATAGTGGTCAGGCTTCTTTGTCCTAGAGAAGTGATGCAGACTCTTCATGTTTAAAATAATACTGCCATTTATTTATGTAATAGAATAAGAACACAACTCAGTAAAGGGTTCTTTTAAAGAATGGACACAAACTTGAAAGTTTAATACAGCTGATCAATCTCTTTACTTATAAATATTTTAGTATTTAGTAAAATTAATGCTTCTCTTAAAAAAGGGAACATGGCTAAAAAATTATAGACATTTCTATCTCATCTCTAAAATAAAATTTGGAACATTAAAAGTAATATATTCTTATTTCTAAATATTTGGGGTAACTTCATGTTTTGTTCATTGTTAATTTGTATTTATAGCTGGGAACTTGTGTATCTCAATGTGTTTCTTATGTATAATGTGACATACACCATGCTTTTTAGTAAGCTATTTTAGGTTCCATGGTAAAAAACATTCATGCATATTATGCTGTCCAAAGAGTAAACATGAATGAACACTAATATCTATTTCGTTTACGTATAATATCTAAAACTTAATTTATTGTCTGTAATTTCGAAAGGATAAATATGTAGTACGTCCTTAATGGACTACTGAGGAGTTTCACAGGTTTAAAACTGGTGCAACACCAACAATTAAAACTTCAATCAAACAGAACTGTTATATTCAAGGTGACTAATCTATTAGTATTGACTATGGTGATTGAGAATCAAGGTAAATAAATAAAAAAAAAAAATTAAATTGCATATACAGTATCTCAGAAAGGAATAATTTAAATGGGGACCTTCGTGAACAGTGCGTGAGGTAAATGACAGGAACTCTACCCAATATGGAAATGGGAGGCTAAAATCCAAGATTAAGAATGAACCATACTGTCAGTTCATAATAATACATTAGCATCAGACATTAAGCGTCTGACGGATGATGTAATAGCGGCCCGTTCAGCAAATGTTCGCTTCATTATGGACATAACTCAAAACTCCCGCGATTTTCTGGAGAGAGAGAGATGGGGGGGGGGCTGTGTGTACACACAGATGTGTGTCAACCAATGGAGAGAGATCGAGCCACCGTAGAAAGGTTCCCAAATCAGCCAGGTGAAAGGAAATGTAATGGTGGTCGGGATCGCAGGGTTAAAAGAGACCGAGGGAACCGGTAGGAGGAGGGGGGGGGTGGGGGAGTGGGGGGGGGAGAGCGAGTGACGGAGGGGAGGGGGGGGGACGGGTGTCATGGCATCCAAACTTTGAATGACCGAAAAGACAACATCATCGCACACGTGCCACCATCTGCTCCCCTGCCACCCCGACGTGGAGGGGGGCAGGGGGGTGAAATAACGACGACGATGGTAGCGAGGGGGGAGGAAAGAAAGAATAAATAAAGAAAGGAAAGGGATGAGGTAAACACACGCGCGAGCTTCGCGAGAGGTTTCAAAACTGGCCAAAAATCGATCCCCCCCCTCTCTCTCTCTCGCGTGGAACAGCCAGCAGGCCCCTGCACGCCCCCACCCCGGGGAGAGGGACGGGAGGAGCCTTTGAATACCTCCCCGTCACAAAAACAAACCCACCGTCCATAAGATCACCATCATCATCGTCCCCCCCCCTCTCTCTCTCTCCCTCTCTCCCCCCTCCCTCCCCTAGCTAATTATATATTCACGGCGCCTTCCTCGCCAAACGGACTCACCTAAGGATTCCCGGACGGTGCTGCTCAGGGGCGCCGACGATCGGGGAAGGACGGGAAACTTCAGGCGCGGGCCGGGCTGGGAGAGAAAGGGAGCGGCCGAGACATCTTCTGACAACGGGTTCTTGGCGCCATCATCAATGGCGAAATTTCCACCAAACACAAATCATGTGGCCGAGAAAACCCGAGAAACATGGCGGCCGCGCGAACGGGCGGCGTGGCGCCCGGGACGGGACGAACCGCGGACGGGCTTCCCCACCCCGACCCCTTCCCCTCGCTCTTTCGTTTGTTTGTTTGTGTTTCTAAAATTTTATTTTTTTTAAAAAAAAAAAACAAAAACACCTTTCGGCGACTGAGGGAGAGGGAGCTGCCGTTGTGGCGACGGCCGAAAACGGAACGCGGCGGACCCCTCGAAAGGCCGACATTGGTGGGGGGGGGTCTCAGCCCTGATCGCGAGAACGCTGCGGAGGCGGGCTCATTATCCCACGAAGAGGATCGAAACGCGTACACGAGTTCGAGAGTAAGTAAAGCAGACTATCTGACGGAAGGCGCGGGAAAAACGCTCCAGGGTCTGCGAAAGTGAAATTAGTCCGCTCTGGTTCCGTCCGGGCTTCCGGCGAACGGTCGGCTTTTTTTAATGCTTCACGTTAACGCATTTCAGGTGCCTCCAGGTTCGGGAGCCCGACGGCAGCCGCTGTGAGACATGTGCTAACTGAAACATCCACACACACACACACACACAGGTAACAACAACACCTCGCACCGATAACCTATCCACCAGATTGTTCCTCTCTCTCTCTCTCTCGCCAAACTGTCTACTTACGGATGTTCAGCATCTCAAACTGGTCCTAATGTAACGCGGGACAAGCAAACAAATACACATATCCCCTGCTGTCAATGTCTCTGGTATATCCCCCATCCTATTCCCGTTTATAAATAAGTCTTTTAGAGGGAAGTGTAATAAAACGAGATGTGTCTGAATGGAAAGCTACTGCGATCTTTGGCATCTCTCCCCCTCTCTCTCTCTCCAATTGGGGGTTTCCTGCATGCCAGTGCCTCCCGCTTATTTATCCAACTCCTCTCTGTTTTCCTCAATATTTAAACGTTCAGAAAATGAGGAAAAACCCCCCAACAACAACACAAGACAAACTACTTAAAGTTACAGCGGGTTATGCTAAATGAATTATAATAGTTTAGTGTAAAGCAACAACAATAAATTAGTATCACAAGCTGAATATAATTCAACTTTAAAAAGTTCTCCAGGGTTCGATTTTAAAACCAGCCTCTGCAGTCGAAATGCTGAAAATCTGTCGCATGATCCCATAAATCCTGATATATTGACTAATATATAATATATATATATTACCATCTGTTTATTAAGTATAGAAATCTGCTAATGTAAAATTAACTTAATGCGGTAAAAGGGAAGTTACTCTTTAATAAATTGTGTATTTTAAACACCTTTAAAGCGGTTTTTAATTTTGTAATACAAACAAGCAAAATCAATTTGTATTGAATGGTAAAAAAATTTTAATATTTAATTGTTAATGAAGGGAAATATATTTACATTAGGTTTTTTTTTTTTTTTTAAAAAAATGTTAGTACAAGGGGCATAACTCTTCTTTAAAATGTATATCATCCAAAGAACGTTTTAGGACAGGACAGGACTAACAAGTTTAAAATTATCTATCCGCAGTTATAGTTTATGGTGCAAAAATAATGACATCACTAGATTTGAGTTGAAACAATCGGTCTATATTAGAACTAGGTGAAAAAAAATTTGTTACAAATCTGAAACCAAACAGCGATGCCGTTAACAACTTATACAGTTTGTAGTTTTCATTTCGGCCAATTGAAATTTATCACTTAATTCCCTACTGTCTGTACCAAAATTGATGAGTTTATGAAGCACCTATTCCTGTTAACTGTCTGAGGATACCTCCCCCCCCCGAAACAACTACCTACTAAATTTAATTTGTACATTTAGCCACACTGTACTTTCTCCCTTAGATGGAGGCAGCAGCTTCAACAGTTTGCCAGCCTTCCTAAACAAATAGAGGAAACTTAAGTTTAAGATCAGGTGCTGTGAAAAATGTCTCAGGGGTGGTCATCTAAACCCATTGACAAACATGACTGAATTATCTCCCTTGTAATTGCTTCAACCACAATTTGTGCAACACCAAATGTCTTTTTGAAAATTTAGAATTCAGTTAATTTTGATGAACTATACAATAAATAAATAATACAATTTTCAAGTAAAAAATACAGTCGCATTGTTGTGTTGCTCTACAAGGGGGACAAACCTAATGAGGGAGCATATTGCTGTTGCCACCCATTAGAACCCTGTACAACAAGGGTCTTGGCACTTCCAGCCTCAGCAGGGAATTCCTTACTAAAACTCTCTAGTTTTTAGATGTGGAAGGAAACCGACACAGGCAATAGAGAAGGACAAGGAAAAGAAAACAAGGCAGAGAGGTATGCCAAACTGAGTGAACCCCAAACAGTAAACAAAGTGGGGTCCTCACCCAGTCCAGTAAGTTAGCCACTGGCTGACACAGGTATGAGAGAGTCAAGTAAAGACAAGTTGGTCAAATCACCAACCCAGACTATTTCATGACTTTTTATAAAGGACAGAATTTTTGGAGACTTATAATTTTGACTTACACAGTAGCAAGATTCAAAGTACTAATACATTATATTTATATTGACATCACCATTCTTGTGCCTTGGGTTGCCCATGTACCTCATTTATTATTTGAATATGCAACCCCATTTAATGAAATTTGAAAATAATTAAACACTGAATCTTAAACAATAGATAATGATAATCTTCATATCTTTCTTTTGGCCCAGGCAGTAAAAATGATACTATTTACAGAATTCAAGGAATAAATCTTCAAAAAAGTATAAAATGGCCAAGACTATATAGATATCTCTCAGCCAGTGTCATTGTTTCTGGGAGGTCTTCCACTACCTGAATACAAGTTTATGGTGGTGAAAATGCTGCTGTGATTTGTTACATTAAAATGAAATCTCACACCACTCCCTCCTGAAGTCTTACCATAGTCATTTAAAAAAAAACAATCTCCTTTGTTTTTGGAGCTGTCGAATTATAGCTCACCTTTGTACTACATCGCCAAATAAGAATGTCACAATGCAAAGTAAACAAAATCTGCTTAGATTTTCTAAATGACCACATCCTGCTGCAAGTATCCTTAATCACATTAAAACATTTGTAAATCTGCCAATTTGACCACAAAAAAAAAATAGTTCAAAAGCAGCTGACAGTGACTGACACTATATTGAATATAAGAATTTACAAATTACAAAAGTATTAGATGTTCTAAGACATTGGGAATCTCCCTGAGAACATTAATGATGGTACATATCTTATTAAATAATTTATCATGAATGTTACTACAACATACTACAATTTACTGCGGTTCCTATTGTAGTACAAAGTTCAAATATCAAATAACTAAAGAATTTATCATAGCAGCTATTTTGAGTTTTTTTGTTTTTGTTTTACATATTGATTTTGGACATTGCCTTAAAAATTGCAAGGGTATTCAGGAAGCATAAATCACAGAATTTTCCATTTTAGATAAGCAAAATGAGCATTTAATAATAAAACCAATACTTAAAAACTTTAACAATAAATAATTACAAACTATAAGGATGAGTTTGTTAGTCACAATCAATATAAGTCCAGATAGAGCTGAAGGAAGTACAGATTAGGCTAGCAGTTGACTAAAATGCAGTTAATCACAGTGGCATGCTGTTTGGAGTAAGAATCACATCTTTGGAAGACTTAACCAGTAACACCAAAGAGTGAAGATAACAGAACCCACCCTGGAATAGAATAGGTTCTCCATAATTACCAGGATATCTTGTGCAGCTAATATTCTGATCAAAGAATGAACAGTGGCAACAGATTGCAGCCATAGCCTACCTTGAATCTGCTCAAATGATAAGAAATTGGCTTGAGGTTGGTTACTAGCATCTATCCCTAACACCATGCATGTTGTACACTGACAATGTCCACACTAGTAGAGTCATGTACTGAACACACACTTATGGACAATAGTACTATTCTCTGAGAGGTTCAAGTTCACACTAAAGTGATGCCAATCAGGCATTCAATTAAGATACTTGCAAATATCACTCAGAACATAGCAACTTCATTAATTGCTGCATAGTGATGTGGAATAGCATACTGAAACATTCCTTTAGCATATATTGTTCAGAAGAGCTGGTCAACAATGGTGTGAGGTGCATAGATGCTAATCAAACACTCCATCAACTGGACCACAAAGAATTTCAGGCCACTAGAAGTATTTTTATATTATTAAATATTTTCATATTTTAACATTAAAGGTAGCTACATTTTTCAAATTTCTATACTAGGCGCATTGTGTAGAGGAGCTGATCTTAGGACCATGTATGTAAGATTTCATTCAACTTTCTCTTTTGGTCATGCTGTTCTCTATAACTTTACAGATGCTCTCATATCGATTACAAGATAAAGCATAATCTGTTAATGCTGAGTTCATTAATTTTACAAATTCGTCACTCTTCTTCAACCATGATTTTGGTGCATTGCATTTTTTCTTCAATGTGTTCTTAGTTGCCATCAATTCTCTCCTAGGAACTGATCTGGTCAGACATTTATACATATGTCATTACCAGAATGAATAACTCTGATGTTAAGTTAAATCCTTTACATAAATGAGCAAGGTATTCCCATGTACCTTTGATCCATGTTAGACTGATTTTTTAAAAATGTCAGTTGAATCAATCTTATTACATCTGAGTATAAACTGACATTGTGAAGCTTATTTCTGTAAAATAAGACCATTGTAAATCTATAAAAACCTTTGCACACGCATACTCCTTGAATTGCTCATAGTCCATTTCTGGTGATTTGGGCTGCTGGCAGTCTGTTAAGAAATATATCAGTGGCTGTGCATGTCAACTTATTTTACAAACTTGATACTTCAAGACAGCTTTCTTTGTGTGACTCATAACCATATAGATACACAATAAACTGAATTAAGAAAATCTTATCAATATTTAGAAAAAACACTAATTTCATAAAGGTAATAAATAGAAAGAAACTTCTATCCATTATCATCATTATGCATATAATGCAACTAAGGTCTGCATGTCTCTGAGTCTGTATATATATATACACACACACACACACACACACATGCATGCACACATAAGATCAAGTAAAATGTTTGATCCAGTTTTACTGGTGAAAACTCCAACTTAACTGATTATATTTTTTCATGAGATCAGTAGTATTTTCACTTTTGGTATTTAATGATTCTGGGACATGTTATCAAAGCCTCACTTGGAGAAGCTATGATTTTTAACTGTGAAAAACTAAAGTAACAGCAATAAATAAACCAACTTTAGATGATCCTATCAGGCTGTAATGCTACAAGTATTGAGAAAGCTTATCCTTTTAAACTTTACAATGATCCAAACAAAGTGCTTAAGAAACTGCAAATGTTGTTCTATGCACATTAAAAGTCAAAGCATGCGTTTGTTCAAACAATTTGTTATTTTGTACACCAAACATAGCTATTTCCTCCATACACAATGAAGAAGGTCCACAGCCATAAATTAACTTGAAACAAACAATGGGTAAAAGGGAGAGCAGATGGGGTATCCCTTATATCTAACATTTTAGCGAATACTTTTTCTATATCAAAGAATGAGCTTGTGGGATGAATGCCAGAAAATACAAGTATATTCTAAGTAGTAGTAGTAGTTGACCATCTCGATAGCATGTTTGAAGCGGGCAAACAGAAGAAAGGTATTTAGAGAAAGGGGACTGGACACCCAAGAGAGACAAATGTTACATGGGACGCAGCCCAGCGGCAACGGCTTCATCGAATTTGAACAATTCCCCCGGTACATTCGCCATGATGCAGTTCCATAACCTGGCCCGAGAGAGTTACTTCCCCCTTCTCTTCACTACACAACAACGATCTACGAAAGGGCCGTGGACGACGCCGGCGGACCAAGAAGCCTAGTCGAACTCCGAGGAAGGAAAGGAGGAGGAGGAAGAGGAGTCGGCTGTCCGGACACTTTCCAGTCGGTTCACCACATAATTGGTGGTGTCGATGAACCGCTCCACGCAGTTCACCATGCAGTTCTCCGAGCGCGAGTCCAGCTTCTGCGCGGGCCGGTCCATGCACAGATCCCAGCACTGATCGGTCAGCGTGTGAACAAGCTGCTGAAACCGCTGTTTTTGAGTCTCCATCTCCAGGAACTTCTGGATCTGAGGGTCTTGTAACGCCTCCGTCATTCCGCTGGTCCCGTCCCGTCCTTCCAGGAAAAGACGCGAGGCGGAACAGTAATTCTGGGCGAGCCCCCCACCCCCTGCAGGCGGTAATACTCTCGAAGGGGAGACAACTTTCTTTCGCACAACCAACCGAGACTCTATCTGCGTGTAACAAATCGCAGTCCTGAATAAAGGATTTTATACAACGTGTCTGTCTGTCGTGTAAATGGACAGTTGGTTATTGTTTATTTCTTCACTATTAAACTCCAGACAATAGTATTGTAGCATTAATAATTAAAAAAAAAAATCACCATGGAAGATTTGTACAGAAAAGAACAAGAATAGACCAGAAATATACAGGAAATGTAGCTGGTCTTTTAGTTGATGGGAGACAGTCCATCGCATATTTATGTAATACAGAAATTGCACGAGTCAAATTTTCAGGTGATCGAACAGATTTCCGCATTATTTTAAATAATTATTCGTAAGCATTTTTGAAAAGTTGACCCACATTTTGAAAATATCTACTAGTTTCGTGGAGTTACAGGTGTAGATTCTGTAGAGTAGTTCAATTTCAAGACACCATTGAGTATATATATATAGGCATTTTGAGACAACGAGTTTTATGGAGCCAAACAAATTCTTGCATCTTATCGTTTTAAGAGAGAGAGAGAGATAAATATGACATCAGTACACAGAGAGAGAGAGATATGAAGTCAGTGCAGAGAGAGAGAGAGAGAAATATGATGTCAGTACAGAGAGAGAAGGGGAGAGAGATATGACGTCAGTACCACACACACCAACACACACACACCACACACACACACACACACACACACACACACACAGATATGAAGTCAGTGCAGAGAGAGAGAGAGAGATGAAGTCAGTGCAGAAAGATAGAGAGAGAGATATGATGTCAGTACACAGAGAGAGAGAGATGACGTCACTACAGAGAGATAGTTGGTTGTTGTCTTTTCCTGAATTGAGTTCTTTTTCTTAACTTTTCAAATTTCGAGCACTATAAAAACAAACCGTTTTGAAGATTTCCTTAAAACAACAATAGCATAGCAAAAACAAAAGAAACAAACTACAATACCAGATTAATTAAAAAAAAAAACGACAAGAAAACAATAAGAATCTTTTTGAGTTATATTTAAGATATTTGTAATTTCTACGTATTTAAAAAAAAAATTCAATGAAAAATTAGCAGTTTTCTGATTTTCTCAGTCAATTTCATGCAAAAAATAATTGAAGTAGACGGGGACTTAATAGTTCTAAATGTCTGTTTAGGAAACGGCCAAAATTTCTACGTTCCCTACAATTAATAGTTGAATTTAATTCCATACTGACAGAACACATTCGTTTAAACTTAAGCGTCAAGAATTTAATTTAAATATATATAATGGAACGTAGCCAAAATTAAAAATACAATAGTAATTATATACTAAAAAAATTAAACGATATAAATTCATTCATTAGTTTTAAAAAGATCGATTTTTATTTGCCGGTAAAGTTTTGTGCGCGCGCGATTTGGAGACAGACAAAAAAATAAAAATCGAAAAATAATGAATCCAGTTCGCATTTCGTAAACAACACGAAACATTCATAACCACATAAATTTCTATTTTGTTTTTTGAGCTTCCTTGTGTTTTTTCTTTCCTGGAAATCTGAAAAACTTCGCTCCAAGTGGGTAATTTAATTAATCTCAAGCTATTCAATGTTTTTTTTTTTGTTTTTCGCTTTTAGCGAACCCCTTTGAGGCAAAAAGAGAATAAGGAAAAACAAGGTACTTTCCAAGACCCCGATTGACGACCAGACAAAACCAAGATTTGTCTAACCCTGGCCGTACTACACCGCTTCACCTGCCCGTTCTACGGCAAGTCGTTATTAATAAACCTCGCGCGCCGGGGGGGGGGCAAAGACTTCCAGCGCTAGTACGACCAGATTCGCGTGAGTGAGAGAGAGAGAGAGAGTATGTGTGTGTGTGCGAGTGTGTGCAGCACCTGCTGGCGACCGTTCCCACCTGTTCACCGATATTGCTTCCAGGATCCGGCATCGAGGCTCGCTGCTCTGGCGGTCGGGACTGATGACGGCTTTCACACCGGCGGTGTCTCGTCGATACCGTCACCCGAACTGATGTCAGGAAAAAGGATCCTAGTCTAGAAGTGGAAAACATTACACATACAAATGTCTGCTTTCTCCTTGTTTAAGCTGCCAAGTCTCTCAAAGCAGGGGTGCCGACCAACGTCTAAACCTGATGCATTAGTTAGATATTCTAGAAAAATATATTTATATGAACAAAAATGCTTTATAAAGCGGTAATTGCATCTAGTTTTTTTATCAGCCAATTAACTTAAAAATAGTGATTACCTTTCAATAAAGTAAACAAAGTGCATAATTTGAATTTGCATACTTTTTTTCATATTCTAAGCTATAAACCCTGATAATGGCAATAGAAGATCGCCCAAACGTCGATTTATTAGTTAGTTCTGTTACTAAGGTGACGGATAATGTATGAACTCTCTACTTTCTGCATATTGCATTTCTGAACACGTGATAGATAAGTTGATAGACAGAGAAAAATAGACAGCAATATATTCAGCCGATTACATATAAAAAAAATCAATTTATTCCCAAAATGGGAAATAATTTTCCTAGTGTGAGAGAACAGTCAGTTTTCTCAAATTTAATATATTTGCAAGGATAAATCTTTTAAACGTTTTGTACGACATTTATTTATTTTAATGTGTTTGCGCCATAGAAAAGGTGGAGTTAGAGGAATAGGAGTCATCTCCCTTAGACCAAATTTTCGCGAAAATATTTCTATAAAATATATAATTATTTTTCCTAAAAAAAAATGGCATAAGCTAGTGCTTCTACAGATACAGAAGGTATTTTTTTGTTGCAGTAAATACGATTCTATTAAAGTAAAATAAGTTTCTAATTAAATAGTTTGTGGTTACAAGAAGACAGGAAGTCTATAGCGTCTGTCCTGCTCCCAGAGAAGGAAAATAATACCATTTGGAAATTGATTTATGCGATCGCCATTAACGTTCATCTGCCTGTAATTTATTTCACTTATTAACAATTCTGGTAGGCAAAAGAAATTTTTTTCCTAATATCGACTCAGGCCAAAGTATGATTAGCCATCTTGTAATTAGGACCTTTAGTGTTGATAACTGTAAACAGCTAAGGGAGAGGGTGGGAGACAACGTGTCGTTGTTAACACGTTTAAAACGATCGGATATCTCTTAATCACTCGATATGTCTGGTCTGTTCAGCACCTTCATGATCTCTTTCGAGTAGTTCAGTATATTTAAAGGTCTCCCAGCTCGTCCAACCATCTTTCTGAACGCCGGAGCTACCTTTTCTCTTTCCTATGTTTAATATTTCGGCTAATTAGTCTCAGCCTTCGTTAGCTTCGTTAAGCAGTCGAAAGGGGCAAGGTTTTTGGCTAGTTTTTGTTTCACAGTTTAGCCTCTTTTCCGAAACCGCAGCCTCGGGCGGCAGGGCGGCCTCCGGTAGTCAGTCCCCTGGACTGGACCGCTAGGGTTCGATTCCCGTTGAGGGTTATGACGCACCTTCTCGACACAACTCACCAGCAGGTCGTGTGGGTCCCCTCCACCCAACATCTAGGGAGACAAAAAAAAAGAGGGCTCTCAGAAGTTGTGGCAAAGTCCGTTCCTGCGGAAGAGCCGGAACGAATTTTGGGAGCCCGTCATGCGAGTACCCTTTCTCTTTAGCCTGCTATGAATGGTGATCCAGGACTGTCCAGCCTCAACAAGCGCGGTGATTTCTCTCTCTGGAATTTCAGCTTTTGAACCACCAGAAGTGATCATTATTCTTTATAATTTAAGAGAAATGAGCGGTCGTCTTTGTTGACTTTCGTAATGAATGAATAAAGGGGCAACTTTCCTCAGATATAGCAGCAGATCCTGAACGAACAGCCTTTACAATATCTGTCGTGATAACCATAAACAAAATATCCACGCGACAACTTTAAGGCAGATAACGTCAACGAAATAGTTTAAACTGTCCCTTAGGTGATAGTTTGTAAGGTTAGCAGAATACCAAATCTAAGGGAGCTCTGGCATTTAGTCGTTTGACGCTGTATTCCCTTGCATCATTCGACATATTAATAATCTTGGATAAAACTAATAAATTATGCAAAAAGTGTGGTGCTTGTCAGTAAAATATTTAGAGCTGGTTAACGCAGTCACGCAGCGTAAATCTATTCGTTTTATTTACATCTCCGCAAATAAAAACTTTCAACTGTAATGTTTTTTTTTTCCCGAAACTTTAATCTAATTATAATTATGACCTTTACTAGTTTTCCTTTTTCGTAGGCCCATGGTTGCAAGGGAGACAACCGCAGCGATATTATCTGATAAAGAGTTGCCAATCGTGCGCCACGTGGAGACCCGATACTTTCGACTTCAACAGAGAAATACTGAAACTTCTGTTTTGTTTTTAATGCGGGAGAAAAAGCATAAAGGAATCATACCATGACGGTTCGCCAAGCCCCCCCCCCAGAGTCCGTCACGTGAGTGAGTTAAACTCCGACCCTCGGCAGTCCAGTGGTCTACCGTCGCGCCGCCTAGAGGAAAGCGGTAAAAAACTAAAGACCTTATGACTGCCTAAAAAATATTTAATTATTTAAAACTACCAGCTTTCTCGTCAAAATGCCTATATTTAAACTGGTAAATATAATATCTTTAATCGTTCTGCATATTATCAGCGGATGTATTTGACAAAAATATGCATATTTCACGGGTGAGAGGACATTAAGGTGGATAAACGTAACCGGTGCGCATTGTCGCCATGCCATCACGGACGGATCCCGCGATGGGTTTTTTCCGGTTTTCCGGTTACTGAAGCCCGTGCATTGAAATTGCACGCAGAATCAGTGACAGATCGCCAAAGATATCGGCACTTCTCGAGCTTCCGTGAACAATATTATCGCGAAATCCGCCATGGCAAAGCAATTCGGAAGTCTTTCTTCGACCTTCCACAGTAGCATCATGATACCTATCGTCAAGATCCTCTCGCTGACAAAACTAAACGAACAAAAGACCGGCCCAGCGCCGACTTGGCTATATAGAGTGTGCAGTACGTAAGAAACTCTTTCTCTCCAACAAGAATAAAACAGTTCGAAACGTTTGGCCAAACGACGTAACCTATGGCGAGAACTACACCGCTCTTGGCATTTGAGAATTTTTGTTAGCAATGGCCCAAAATCTTTTTTCTTAAATTACATTTACGATTTTAGTGTCTCATTATAATGAAGTTCATAGATTTTCACATTTAAAAATTTGATTGAGTTTAGATTTAGCAGCGTAAAATTTCCTTATTTTACGTCACTGAACAATTTGGTAAACCACATAAGCTAATTTCAGCCACTGTAAGTATTACCTTAGCTGTAAACATTGTATTTACAACTATTAGGTCCTTACAAAAGTTTTGTCAGTTTTTATATTATGTTAATTTGGGGTTCATTTTTTGCCCGCTTGTGAAGGTGTATATGTAGATAAGGTGTATCTCGTTTTGTAGCTTCTGCTCTGACATACATTATGCAAAACCTACCTTTTTTAAAATCATAAAATGGATATTCGTTTTAGGGTTCTGAATGAAACATGGATAGAAAAGTTTTTCGTGCCATTTTGCTTCACGAGTTCAAACCGGGCCACAAAGCGAGGGAGGTAACTCGTAACATTAAGCAAGGCATGGGACGAGGACACAGCAAATGAGCGCACAGTATGTACAACGATGGTTTGCAAGGTTTCGATCAGGAGATGTGAGCCTCGAAGATAAGAAACGTAGCGGACGTCCTTCCAGCTGTAATTACGACCGTCTGAAAGCCTCAGTTGAAGCCGATCCAAGAAAAGCAATGCGAGAAATTGCTGGAGAGCTCCAGGTAAGCACTGCAAATTTTCCCCGGCTTTCTGATACAATCGGCAAGGTGTAAAAAGCATGACAAGTGGGTGCCTCACGAGTTGAATGAACAACAACAAAATCTTTGATTGGAGATCTGCTCTTCGCTTATCATAATAAACAAAAAACGACCCATTTCTTGACCGAATCATTACTTGTGATGAAGAATGGATCCTTTACGACAATCGCAAACAACCAGCACAGTGGCTCAACAGAGATAAGGCACCTAACCACATTCCAAAACCCAGCCTCCACCCAAAGAAGGTCATGGTCACTGTCTGGTGGACTGCAACTGGTGTCATCCACTATAAATTCTTGTAACCTGGCAAAACCATCACAGCTGAAAGGTACTGTCGTGAATTAAACGTCATTCATCAGATTCTCTCCCAACGACAGCCGATATTGGTGAATCGAAGAGTTACAATCCTCTCTTCAGAAACTGAACACTTTGGAGTACGAAGTTCTCCCTCACCTAACCTATTCACCAGATCTTTCTCACACAGACTACCACCTTTACAAACATCTCGACACCTTCCCCCATATGAAATGCTTCTCCAGCCAAGCAGCAAGTGAACTGCCTTCCAATGGTCTATCGACTCCAGAAATCCAGATTTTTCTTCAAAATGGTATATATGCGCTTGTAACTCTTTGTCAGAAGTGTATTGATTGTAGTTGAACTACTTGATTAATAAACTTCACGTTCAGCAACGACATGATGTCTCATTGTTGCAGTAAAAAACCGACCGACAAAACCTTTGTAACGACCCGATAATAAGCTGTCAATATCATTTATATACATTAATAACAAAATAGATCAAGAAACGAAACCCTGTAGCACATCTACAGTCATTTTGCTCGTATGAAGACAATACAACACGTTCGCGTTGTTATCCTCTTTTAGATATTTATCCAAAACAGAAGATGTACAACACAAACTTATTGTTCTCATCGTTTTTTTATTCCTCTTTATTTAGCACTTTATAGTTTTCTTCCAGTATTCCGTGAAGAGAACATCATGCATTATCGACTTTAAGCCATTCTGACTTTGCTCAATTGTATTACTTGTAAAAACTATAGCATCGGGCTTCTCTTACCTGTATTGTATAACTGGTTATTCTTCTGATGCAAACTATTATTACTCGGAATGCAAATTTTAAATTTCAAAGTCGTTTAAAATATACTTTATCATTTATTTAAGCATTCTTTGCGTTTGACAAAGTTATAGCAGTCTTGCTTAATATAATAATCTTTATTAATTAACTGCTAAACGTCGGATGATGTATAAATAGAAGAGATGAAGTTAAAGGAATAGGAGTTACAACTTCCCTTTAAATCTTTGCTCTCGTTTTATTAGAACCAATTTTCCCTGTTTAAAGAAAGTATTTTAATTTAAAGGAAAACGGTGCTTAATAGTTTATTAAATATTTACTTTTCAAAAAGAAAATAATCTTGCGATAAAAAAGCTCTCTCTCGTAATAGGGAATGACAACTCTACTAAATTTAGATTAGTAAACCTGCGCTTTTTCCCGTACTAAATCAGACCGAGTTAGGTGGCTTATTTAGGTTAAGGATCTTCGAGAAAAGTTTTGCTTTTAGCCCAACCATGCGGGGGTTATGGAAGATGAATAACAAGTGGAGGCTATCATACACGAGAGTTGAGGATTGTAGGAAGCTTAAAATCACCGTCCTCCTGTGTAAAGACTCCAGAAGAGAAGTAAACTGCCGCTGATAGGTTAAAACTCACTGTAGTGTCTAACTGGAGTTTGGGGGCAGAGGAGGAAAAGATTATCTCGTATGGAGACCATTAAGTCCGGAGAAGCCGCAAAATGTTCTCATCAATATCTTTCTGATTGATCAAAGATATAGGTCGGTTCGAACCTGCTAGCATACTGTTATCGATTACGAACTAGAATAGTTTTGAACTTTAAGTGAAATCCTGAGAAGTTGTGGCACTGACACACGTGCACCATAAAGTATGTCTCGCGAGCGGCCAGCTGCCCAAGTAGTCGGGTTATGCCCATAAAGTGACAGATATTCTAATGACACCTAAGTACAAATTAACATAGCTATCAACTTGGCACACAGAAAGTCTCATAAAGGAACACCGATGTCTCAACAAGCGAATTTAATTTACTCCATATTACGTTTTGCCGCATTTGCCAGTATCATCTAATTGAAGGAGGTTTCAGTAAATGTAGATGTTGTGTGCGTAGCGTTACAACGTTTGGCTGTGCGTCATAGTTGTGCAACATGGCGCTGCGTAACCTCCAAATAAGTTCTGACGTCATTGTTGTGTGCGTAGCGTTACAACGTTTGGCTGTGCGTCATAGTTGTGCAACATGGCGCTGCGTAACCTCCAAATAAGTTCTGACGTCATAATATGACAGCCTTCAAACTATTGTCAGCAAAACCAACGCCGAAATACATTTAAGCTATGGGTCCTTACCTTCCCAGACGATCGCTAGCCTATCAACGAGATCGGTATTGCCCGCTGTGTTATCTTTAAATTTACGAGAGATAATACAATGTAGTCTCTTAAAGAGGAGAATGCGGGAGACACACGGTAAGTTACGGAGGAGAAAAACCCAGCTTCTGCTGTCATTATGTTCGGCTTCGTTCAGAGTTTATAAAGCTAACGGAAAGATGACCACGAGTTAAGTTACGAGTAAACACCGGCTATGATAAATAAACTGTTAGAATGTGAACATTACTTTCATTTGTCATAATCTGAGTATGGAATTTCTGCCTCTTTGTCCCCCCTCTTTTTTTTTATATTGCAAGCATCGCTAATCCTAAAGCTCCCATGTCTGCTAATAACGACAGCTACACTGACTGAGGATCCGATGAAAGCAACAATTAAATATATACCTCCAGTAAATCCGCCGATAATGTGATTTGGGGCTTTTTTTGAATAAGCACAAATTATGTGAAAATAGTGGAAAATAATTGCTAACTCAGGGATCACACAGAAAAGTGCAACAATAGAAAAACCATTCAGTCCCGGGAGATTGACTGTCGTCTCTCCGACCAGCTGTTCTACACGTCACTGACCCCTCTGACGTCGTACAAACTAAACTCTCCTTAATTGGCTAAACTTTTGTACGGTTAGCGAGGCTAGCGCATCCTCGCTTAAAGGTAATTGCATCTCGTCTAACGTAGAGCTTCATTGATCAAGGAAACCGCAGAATAGATCCGGAGGACGATTATTTATCAATTTGCGAATTTAGATAAATGTAATCTCGTTCCGGAAGACTTCTCGAGTGAAACGCGAATTTTGGAAAGTGAAAATAGAAATGACAAGAGCAACAACAAAAATGCAAAGTTATTGTGCGTGTTTTTATCAAAAAATTTCAGCCGCATTACTAACTTAAAGGTCGCTACTAATTAAGGAAAGCGTATTATACAGTTTATTCAGGCTGTTTATACTAATAAATTATTCGTATCAGAACTTTTAATTCTCACAAGAACCTTTGGCTACTGATATTTGTAAGAAACAATCAGTTAACCAAGTTGGCGTTGATGAATTTTGACCAATTAAAGGTCGGGCAATCGATCTCACTCTGCTCCAAGTGGAAGTTTTCTCTGATTAATTCCCTTGAATTTACAACCCCCCACATCAGAAATTCGCGAATTTTCGTGATTTTAGTATTCCGACCACAGCAGATCCCTCGACAAGAAATCGTCATCAGAAACAGAAGAGTTCTTCTGGGCCAAATCAGGCATTTCAAACCAGCTTAGAAGAAATGTTATGCAATGACTCAGTCCGAAATTTCTAGGTTCAGTCTTTTATTTCTATGGTTTCTACAGTAGCTTCACAAAGCACGACAAGAATGCAAAAACAGTCTGGCGACATTTTTTCTTAATTACTATTTTACTTCCAGTTTGACAGCGGTACCCGATTGAATGCAATTTCCTACGGTTTTTATCTATTTATATACATGGTTATTGCCAGGATAAGCTGACTACCCTGAACAGTATTAGGTCGTTACAAACGTTTTGTCTGTTTCTTTTACCGCAACGATGAGACTTCATATCGTTGGTGACCGTGAAGTTTATTAATCCAAGTAAGTTCCACTACAATCAATACACTTCTGCCAACGAGTTACAAGCGCATTTATACCATTTTGAAAAAAAAAACTGCATTTCTGGAGTCGATAAACCATTGGAAGGCAGTTTCACTTGCTGCTTGGCTGGAGAAGCATTTCATATGAAGGAAGGTGTCGAGATGTTTGTAAAGGTGGTAGTCTGTGTGAGAAAGATCTGGTGAATAGGTTGGGTGAGGGAGAACTTCGTACCCCAACATGTTCAGTTTCTGAAGAGAGGATTGTAACTCTTCGATTCACCAATGTCGGCTGTCAATGGGAGAGTTTCTGACGAAAAAACGTTTAATTCACGACAATACCTTTCAGCTGTGATGGTTTTGCCAGGTTACAAGAAGTTATAGTGGATGACACCAGTTGCAGTGCACCAGACAGTGATCATGACCTTCTTTGGGTGGAGACTGGGTTTTGGAATGTGGTTAGGTGCCTTATCTCTGTCGAGCCACTGTGCTGATCGTTTGTGATTGTCGTAAAGGATCCATTCTTCATCACAAGTAATGATTCGGTCAAGAAATGGGTTGTTTTTTGTTTATTATGATAAGCGAAGAGCAGATCTCCAATCAAAGATTTTGTTGTTGTTCATTCAACTCGCGAGGCACCCACTTGTCATGTTTTACACCTCGCCGATTGTGTCAAGGATGCCGGAGAAAATTTGCAGTGCTTACGTCCAGCTCTCCAGCAATTTCTCGCACTGTTTTTCTCGGATCGGCTTCAACTGAGGCTTTCAGACGGTCGTAATCACAGCTGGAAGGACGTCCGCTACGTTTCTTATGTTCGAGGCTCACATCTCCTGATCGAAACCTTGCAAACCATCGTTGCACTGTGCGCTCATTTGCTGCGTCCTCGTCCCACGCCTGCTTAATGTTACGAGTGGCCTGGCTCACTTCAATCGTGAAGCAAAATGGCACGAAAAACGTTTCTTTCTATCCATGTTTCACTCAGAACCCTGAAACAAATATCCTTTTTTTGATTTTAAATAGGTAGATTTTGCATAATGTATTCCAAAGGACATGCTACAAAACGATATGTAGCTTATTTACATACACCTTCACAAGCGGGCAAAATATGAACCGCAAATTAACATAATATAAAAACCGACAAAACGTTTGTAGCGTCCTGATATATTTGCAATCATGTGTATACAACCATCTAAAATGCTAATTTTTATTTGTGAATAAAAATACAATTATCAGTTATGCAGAAGTTTGACAGGAAAACAAAATATTTTATAACTTTAAAAAATTTGGAAAATATTGAAAAATTAATTTTCAACTTTCTAAAACCCCTTAATGCCACAGCTTATTTTAAAGGAAAGTACTATTATGATTTTTCTATTTCTTCCTCTAAGTCTACAATCATTTTAAACTTTAGCGGTACACTTGGCATCCATAAGTTTATTTCATAATGGAGCGGTGAATAGGTGGAATATGAGTTTAAGTTGACAATGAAGAAAGTTTAGTAAAAGTTAGACATGAATAACGATTGTGATAAAATGACATTGGATGAGAAATCTTAGATAACTTAATTTCTAGATTTCCTTCCCCTTTCATTTATTTATTTACATTGAAGCGAGTTGTTGAAATTTGTGAGAATTACTTTTTTTAAAAAAAAACCAACAAAAAACGGCAATTGACAAAGTTTTAAAGTCCATCCTAGATAAAGTGAAAGTGAATAAATTAACCCAGTTTCCACAACTTCAGACCTGAAATGAAGAATAGAACAGTTAGCTGGAGTAATTCTGACAAAGAAAAAGCAGTAAAAAGCTCGTTTAAACTATTCGTTGGTTCATTTTTGCTTACGGAACAAAGGCACGCGAAGAAACTTTGTCTTTTACGGTGAGCGGAAGAGACTTTCAGGCGTCCATAGAACACCGCCAAGATCTCTCTTCGCATCGAGTTCGTATGTGAACAAAAAGAGGAAACAAGCGCAGCAGCAGCAGCGACGAAGACAACAGCTACGAATAATCGTAAGAAGGAAATCGCTGAAAATTTAATTTGTTTTTATTCTTGTTCATCAAAAAAAAACGTTTTTTTGTGATTATATATAAATGACGAAAGTTTTTGAATTCGATGAAATTTTGCCAATTAAAAATAATGGAGGTACGAAAGAAAAAAAAATTTATAACAGGTGGCATGGTGGCAGTTTTTCACATCTTGTCTTCAAGTCTGGACCATTGCTCTAGCAGTGCCGAGTAATGTTCTCATGTCTGGACCATTACTCTAGCAGCACCGAGTAATGCTCTCAAGTCTGCATCATTGCTCTAGAAGTATCGAGTAATGTTCTCATGTCTGGACCATTGCTCTAGCAGTACCAAGAATGTTCTCATGTCTGGACCATTGTTCTAGCAGTACAGAAGAATGTTCTCCAATCTGGACCATTACTCTAGCAGCACCGAGTAATGTTCTCATATCTGGACCATTGCTCTAGCAGTACAGAAGAATGTTCTCATGTCTGGACCATTGCTCTAGCAGTACAGAAGAATGTTCTCCAATCTGGACCATTTCTCTAGCAGCACCGAGTAATGTTTTCATATCTGGACCATTGCTCTAGCAGTACAGAAGGATGTTCTCATGTCTGGACCATTGCTCTAGCAGCACGGATTTGTTTTAAAATTTGAATCTCTGTTCTCTTTGTATTATGATGTTCCTGAACACTTCTGTCAAACCACGTGCAGAAGATACTCTTTTTCGAATTAAGTAAATTCTTCAGAACTTATTTTCAATCTTGTTCTAAGATGCTCCTTTGATAACTTGCGGAGATCTGCCACCTCTGAAAGTACGCAAAGAGAAAGGGCCGAGAGGCCTGAATTACATTCCTTTATGTACGTAAAAGCCGTCATTTTACTGCTGTGATAGCACTATATTAACGAAGACAAGTCGTGACTATGAAGTCTCTTGCAGAATAAATCTGGAAGACTGACTCTAATAAAATCGTTTTTTTTTTCAAAAAACGGTAAAGACAAAAGAACGACAAATATATTACCGGTGCGACAGAGCTCAAAGTAAATCTGAGCGACTTCTTATAAACGCAGCCGTTTGAAACCGTTTTTATTTGCGCTCAGGCCGTGGACATCTGATCTGGATGCTGGCAACAGTTTGCCATTTGTTTCGGTACAGACTCACCTTTCTTACCTGGGTCGCGTGATGCTATAACAAAGATGCATCCTCAAAGCAGCACTTCCATTCACAATCGCAGCGTTTGTTGATGAGTGGTGTTCTGATAATGTCTAGGAAAAAAATGGCAACTTTTCGCTTTTTTGGTTGTTTTCAGTACACTTCTTTATCTTAGTGAAATGTCGCACATACAGCGAGGTATCATCTTAGATACAATACCGTATGTACCTTGAAGGGAATGTATAGACGTATACAGACAGCCATAATTGTGGACTCAATAGTGGAAATAGTTCAGCAAGCATATAAACGGTTGAGGAAAAAAGTCTTGTCGAAGGAGAATGAGAAAAATAAGAAATATTCATTTATAAACCGATTTTAGTGAGTCCACATTTGTTTCTGAAATAATAATAATAAAAAAATATAGGCGAAATTCTGAAATAAAAAAATTCCAAGAATGGTCTACTTGTTCTTAAACTTTACCATTTTAAATGTCTCAGACGTACAGTTTTTGATACACAAGTCTACAGATTTGTTAATCGCTCAAAATGGTCAAGAGCTTTTACTTCCAACTGGTTCTAGAACATCTTTTTGTGCATTTTCTGCAGCACCAACATCCTCAACAAGCTGTAGGCACCGAGCAAATAACAGTGGCGTGTAACTAATAATGCTTTGAATAATGGAACAAGGATGTTTGTTCACTCAGTGTCTTCATCCCCAGAATTCTGCTTAACAGACTCAAGATCCTCTTAATGAAACAGTAAAGATAAATTACAAGGAACTTCCAGTCTCGCTTGTAGAACCTTGGTTCTTTAGCATAACCTGTTTTTTTTTGCAAAGCGGGCGTTTTGGAGAAGACAGTGTCAACTGCAGGGTTACTACTTTAACGTCGATAGCTTATTATAACTGTTTGATTTTAAATCACAGTACTGAACCGACGTCTTGTCATTCTCGGCCATAAAATAAACCTGTTTGAATATTTTTAGAATTTTATAAATGGAACTGGACACAAGTTGCTTTCAACGACCTGTGTCTCCTACAACGAATTCCTCTTTGTTACTGACACCGACTCGGAAGAAAGAAGTTAACGAGACCGAAAGGTATACATCCCATCGTCGATATATTCTAAAAGGTATGTACTGTAAACCTGTCTGGTCTGTGCTGAAGCCCATACACTTTGCGAAGCCAAAACTTGGAAAACTAACTGACACAACAAACGTTACAGTTATCTCATAGTTTATTATTATTATTATTATTATTATTATTTATTATTATATTATTATTATTATTATTATTATTTATAGTTAACATTTGTATGCTTATTATCATTCTGGTTACCATGAAATAGCGATCGGACCAAAAAAATCGTAAAAATTGATTAAAAAAAGGTACTTATTCTACTTTATGCGATAGACACATCGTGTGGTAATAAAACTCCCGGACCTTTCTCTAATGTTCAAGAAAATGTTATTTTTTGTATAATTATCACTATCAACAGAGGTTAGTAGATTCCCGTTTATTTTTCCACAAAAGCTCTTTGTACGGGATGGTTACCGAGATCTCATTGATTCGCACTTTTACCTGCAAACCTAGACACCTAGCGGCAATTTTCCTAGTTAGCATGCGTGGTAATTTCGATTGTTCTCCCAAGATGCGTTTCCCGACACGGCTGACGGTCGACCGCGTAAATATGCCCGCTGGAGTCCTCCTGCAAAGTTTACTTCGAAATATCTTTGGAATTAAAGCACAAGTAGTGATATTCCTTTATGGAGTACGTGTAAAAAAAAAGGGGGGGGTAACTTCGGGAGAACTGTTGTCGACGAGTGTCGTCTGCCTTGTCGCTGTTGTACTTCGATGGAGGATTTCGTATCGAAACCGCATTCTTTGTAATGCGAACGAACGCATCAACGTGACTATCACCGGGATCATTAACGAGCGAAACAACAACAACAACAACAACATCACGGTGACAAAATATTTTAAAAAGGAAAACCGCGAAGAAAACCGTCGCCGTTATCGGCAGCAGCAGTATCACATGCAAAGAGACTTCCCGATGTTCATTCGGAGCACCACTTCCTCATTGGAAGACCTATCGCGTAGTTCTAGTAATATCCTAATCCCATTACCTTTGTTTCAGAACACAGCGATATGAACTTCAAGGGGGAAATAACCAGAATTAACCCTGAAACCACCGTAGAGCACTTAAAATAAAATCCAACGGAATCATCGGTTCCTAGATCTTTTTGTAATTCTGTACAAAATCCACAAGAATCCATCTAGATCAGTCGACCAAACGCCGGAATGTATTTGCTTGTTAAATCTCATTTGCACTTTGGCTTCGTTAGAGCTTGTCAGGTATCACTTAAGAAGATACAGGTTACCAAATCAAATTAATTGTGGAAATTACGAATCGACTTATTTCGATCAGTGATTGGAAATTACGAATCGACTTATTTCGATCAGTGATTGGAAATTACGAATCAACTTATTTCGATCAGTGATTGGAAATTACGAATCGACTTATTTCGATCAGTGATTGGAAAAATTACGAATCGACTTATTTCGATCAGTGATTGGAAATTACGAATCGACTTATTTCGATCAGTGATGTTATATGAATGATAATCAAACCTGGATTCCGTGTTTGAAAATCCACTGGGTTTGTTGTTACCTTCGGGGAAAGAATCATAAGACTGTGCATTGGGTGCTTACCTACGATGGAGTTTTGGCGGCTTAGTGATTTTTAGTATATAAAGTACAAATTAAAATAAATGCACTTGAAAATCAGCTAATCTTAGAGCAGAACTCAAATGATAACGAGGAAGAAATGTCTCCAAAATGTAGGTTTGTTCATCCGTCAGTTCAGATAGACTACTGATAAGATGATAGAAGCAACACCAAACTGTTCATCTGGTATTCACGGAAACGGCGATCAGCGGCAGAGTTTATATCACGTTGTTCCCGTGATCAGCTTCCCACTATTTGCAGAACTGCATCACCATGCACGGCGAGAGGCTGTCGTATGGTCAAGGACAACCAAACTTTAACGTCACAAAAACTTGTCAAGAACATTTGACACGTGTTAACAAGCCACATGTGTACAAGTAAGGTGAAGACAGCCGGCTAGTGCTATATTTACAAACCAGAAAAGCCCAGCCAAGAAGGCGATTCGATGATTAAACTTGACGGTACCTACCCACGCTTTCATTGCCAAGACATTCCATCTACAAAAATTTAACACCGAACATGGTTTTTTACTTCTTTTTCTGCTTCAAGTCGTTGGTTTTTACGGTTTATCAAAGTCTTAAAATGTATTATCATAGTTTACAATCAATTTTCGAGAAACTGAGAGATAAGCAGACAGATTCTTCGCTTGCATCCACCCTGTAAAAGTCAAACGTAAAGGAATCTGGCCAAACTGTTAAGAAACGGTAAAAACCATGGCTGATGCTTACACCCAGGTTAACAAAAGGAATAGCAGATTTGAATTTCTGAAATTGTATCACGTGTAATATGCAAAATAATACACTTTTTTTTAAAAAAAGAAAAAATCCACTTCAGAAGTGGAAAGTTGTAGACTTAAAAAATATTTTAAAGCGCATTAAACAAATTATTGTAAAATTGTTTTCAGATAGAAAATAATAGATTGCTTCTTTAAAAGAAAACCGTAGTTGGCAGAATTTTGACGTGTGTCACTACTGTTTATGATGTTGTTTTAATGAAAAACTCTCTAATTGCAAATATCAAATAAATATGCAAATGAGGAATTAGATAATTTAATATTACTATCTAAATGACCGTCTCCTTGAGACTTCCGGTTCTTTTAATTTGACTACTGAAAAAGTAGTCACATGGAAACCAAGGTGAATGTCGTAGAGTATTATGCACAACCATGACGCACAACCAAAACACCCCATACATCATGAAGCATAACAGTAAAGCTTATAAAGTTAATTCTCGTTTTATTAACTGGACAGCTACGATGTCGTTAATATATCTTTAAAATGTGTCGAATGTTTAAAAAAAGAAAACAAACAAACAAGCAAAAAAAGCTTATATGTAAATTACTACAAGCATTTTTGTTTCTTTAGTTACAGAACAGATTAAATAAGTCTGTCAAAAGGTTTCCAAGTTTCTCTAAAGCGAACGACGGTCTTCAAGCCTAGCGAGAATTTACCGTAATCTAACAATATCGAAACTAATTGAAATGTTCTTATTAATTTTTGTTAAGTATAAATAACGTTTATAGAAAACACTTTCTCTAAAAACGACTGCTTAATTGTCCGTTTATAGTAAATCCGTACAAGCATCACATCTATCTTTGTTGATTTTTTCCCCAAATGTTACTCGCTGATTAATTAAAAGTCAAATTATTTATATTTTAAAATAAAAAAAAATGCAAATCCAATTCTTCATTACTTGATATTTCCTTGTATTTAAAATGGTACCAAAAGGGAAAAGAAACAAAAAAGAAGGGTTGTATTTGTTACATCTGTCGCAGGGTTTTTTGGTCACCCAGCCTTCACGTTTGCATGCTCGGCCTCGCACGAGAAAGTAAATTAGAAGGAAGGAAAACGCAGGTGCGCCTCTGGATTCTATTTAGATATGCTATGAACAAGTACCGTCAACGTGGAAACAAAATGATGCTCCTGAAGTTAAAAAGGAAGCATATTATTGCGATTTGAATGGTTACAGGTCGGTCAGTTTAGCATCGTTATTACGTAAGATGCTTGAGCGTATAGTAGAAAGAAAAAGAAATGGTTTGTCTTGCCAGCTTGGTGTCTTAACCAGTCTGTTAGACGGTACCAGCAACTCAGATGCAGACAATATCACGGATTCCGTTTATCTGGATTTTGTGAAGAATTTCATACAATTCCAAATAGAACTTTGGAAGAGAAATTTAAAAGCTGTACGTGGAAACCTCTTGCTATGGATTGAGAATTGGTTACATAAAAGAGTACATTTCACCAGTGGGATTTCCCAGGATCTATTTTCAGGCGGTTAAAATAAAGCGATAATGATACAATAATCTGCAACAGTAATAATGAAATCTGTTGATAGAAAGATATATATGGAAGTGTTAACAATAGCAGTGATGTTAAGATAATGCAGTCTGATATAGGTCATTAAATCATTCACTAGGTCGAATAAAATTTAACGTTTCTAAGTGTAAATATCCTAGCATCATTCATCTCGAAAATAGTTATTCGAATATATTATCGATGCCTAGCATCAAACATGAAAAACTTAGAAGCCATATGGAGATATATGGGGGCGGTGTGGCTCACAAAACCAAAAGAATCATAGCAATGAATTATCGTACTATGCATAAGAAAACTCTCTTAGTTACTGTATAAATTACTGTCGAGACATTCTTTTTGAATATGAGATTCAGGCACAGGGCCCCTATTATAGGAAGATATCGATACTATTGGAAAATTCCGGAAGTGATTTTCTCGGACGTTTAGCATCGTACGCAGTCTTGGTTATAAAGGAAGAATAGAGATTCTTCGGTTGTGTATTTTTGACCAACCAGAAGACATAGTTGTAAGATTTACTTGAAGCATTGTAGATTGGAAGAAGAAACTGCCCATTAGCAATGCTTTAGTATAATCTGGGAATAAGTTACCCAATCATGTAGTAGAAGATGATACAGAATTAGACTGAACGACGCTTTTATTGACGAAAGGAACTGTGCGGTCGAATCTAAAGTACCTGGTCGACTTAATCCGAATATCTCGGGTATACATTACCCAGATAAGCATCAGGGCCTGCCGTGACTCAGCAAAGAGCAAGGATTAAATTTGGTAATAAATCATTACTGGAATTATTTTATAAATTATAATTTATGGGAGAAAAGCACATTTCTTAACGTCTCAAGTATATCGATTTAAACTGATGCTAACCACAGCTTATAATTGGTTGGAATCGAAAGCTACCTGTCGGAGATTAACGTGCTGAAGGGAAAGGAAAACGGCAAAACTCGGGTTACTAGCGCAGATCTAGAAAGAAGTCCATGTTAAGAACTTGCGATTTGCAAAGATAAACAAGTGTGTAATGGTTGGTTAATCATAGACACAAGGTAAGTGATGCCTTGTAACTACAGTAATGAGCCACTGGCCAGTCGTTCGTTATGCTGGTAGCTTGGTTCGCTAAGACAGCGAGTCCGGATAAGGGCTTAGATTAAAAGACACCCGACTCAATTTATAGCCAATTTCAAACGTATAAAGCCCAGAGGAACAAACCCCATGCCTGTTCTGTTCAAAATAATATTGTTCTACTTACTTCACTGTTGGGGTATTTTTAAAAACCTGTACTATCATTTTATGGTTTGCATAGGATTATAAATATGGGTAAGGCCAAAATACGGTTAAATTGAAGTAAGAAACGGAATTAGGGTACAATTAAGGATAGCGTCAACTGTTATGGTAGAATTATGATAGAGCTAGAGTCAGGAACGAAGTTGAAGAAGGGTTAGGCGATGTTAAGGTTGAAGTAAAATTATTTATGGCTTCTTTTAGAGCTCCAATTAACTCTGTAAACAAAACAGCTTCAATTCATTCGTCGTCAGCGTCAGTTCCATTTCGGTTCAGATATTTAGAGGTCCGGTTAAGTTCTGGTTATATATATATCTATATATATTGAACCTGTTATCATACACAATTCGGTCTTTGACCACGACCACCATTTTACCGTTGTTAGGCAACATGTTAACAAAGAAGATAATCCAGTCGATATTGCGCCAAACGATGCATATTTTCATTCCGCAGTGTAAATCACTAACTCTTCACAAAACAGCAAACATAGTCGAATACAGAAACAGGTTCACCCTCATTCTTTAAAAATATTGTTGGTATCGTAACGGCTCAACGAAACGTCTCCCAGGACCTTCTCTGTTACATTTGTTCTTCGTAGCGATGGCGGCAGCTTGAAACCATTAGGTCCTTACAGATGATTTGTCGGTTTTTAGATCATGTTAATTTGGGGTTAATTTTTTGCACGCTTGTGAAGGTGTATTTTTGTAGCTTCTGCTCTGGCACACATTATGCAAAACCTACCTTTTTTAAAAATCATAAAATGGATATTTGTTTCAGAGTTCTGAGTGAAACATGGACAGAAACGTTTTTCTTGCCACTTTGCTTCACGAGTTCAAACCAGGCCACAAAGCGAGTGAGGTAACTCGTAACATTAAGCAAACATGGGGCAGGAACACAGCAAATGAGCGCACAGTGCAACGATGGTTTGCAATGTTTCGATCAGGAGATGTGAGCCTTGAAGATAAAGAGCGTATCAGACGTCCTTCCGCTGTGATGACAAACGTTTGAACGCTTCAGTTGAAGGCGATGGAGAGCTGCACGTAAGCACTGAAAATTTTCTCCATCTTGACGCAATTGGCGAGGTTAAAAAACTTGACAAGTGGGTGCCTCATGAGTTGAATGAACAACAACAAAACCGTCGGCTGGAGATTGCTTTTCGCTTACCATAATAAACAAAAACGACGCATTTCTTGACCAAATCATTACGTGTGATGAAAAATGGATCCATTGCAACAATTTCAAACGATCTGCACAGTTGCTCGACAGAGACAAGGCGCTTAACCACATTCCAAAACCAGGTCTCCACCCAAAGGAGGTCATGGTCACTGTCTGGTGGACTGCAACTGGTGTCATCCACTATAACTTTCAACCTGGCAAAACCATCACAGCTGAAAGGGACTGTCTTGAATTAAACGTCATTCATCAGAAACTTTCCCAGTGACAGCTGGCATTGGTGAATTGAGGACTCCCAATCCTGCTCCACGACAATGCTCGTCCCCATGTTGCAAAAGTGAATCTTCAGAAACTGAACACTTTGGAGTACGAAGTTCTCCCTCACCCAGCCTATTCTCCAGATCTTTCTCCCACAGAGACTACCACCTTTACAAACATCTCGACAACTTCCTCCGTATGAAATGCTTCTCCAACCAAGCAGCAATTGAAACTGCTTTCCAACAGTTTATCGACTCCAGAAATCCAGATTTTTTTCAAAATTGTATAAATGAGCTTGTAACTCGTTGGTAGAAGTGTACTGACTGTAATGGAACTTACTTTGATTAATAAACTTCACGTTCAGCAGCGATATGAAGTCTTAATGTTGCGGTAAAAAACCGACAAAACCTTTGAAGCAACCTAATGAAAAAGCCACGTTCAGCTGTAAGGAGAGAGGATAAGGACGACTTCAGCCAGCCTATACAGCTCGGGTTGAACGTTTCTATTCTGATGCCAGTATTTCAGAACGTTTATATTTTTGTTTAGTCAAAGATCGGGAGTCGAAAAGTCTATAACTGTGCCAATGCTATTTCTCGGCATGAACTGATGACACTTGCAGAAGAAGCTCAATTTCGCCATCTTCCTATAGCGTCTATTACCCTTCATATCAATGGTAGGTCGATGGTTACTTAGTGCTGTCAGTATTCCAATGTTGGTGCACAGATTGGTAAGACGAGCTTAAGCCAGAATTTTACCTTCCTCAGATAACAGCAGCTAGTTTCTTGGATCCTGAAAGCGGCATTTTCAGGCGATAAATTCTTTCATTGTCTTCATTAAATTCAGCTAGGTTTTGAGGTTCCAAATTGACAATTCAGCCACGTGCCACAGATTTCTTCCATATTTATCTGTTCTGTTTGCTGATATATTTTTTCTGGTCTGAAAGGAGGTAGCTGATATATATAGCTGAGAATTTTAAGTTGCCATATCTTGGCGGAATTCCTTCAACGGGACCGCCACCGCATGAGGCAGACTAAGATAGGTGTCTTAACTTTCTGTTTCTTAAGAATAGCCATTGAGTGCTTCATCAACTGCTAGCTGAAGAATGTGAAGCAACAGACACTTGTTACTGCAGCACCAGTATCATGCTTGGTCAATGTTGCTTGCTTCCGTCCGTGCCTCCCACCTAAACCTGTTTATTTGTGACCAACCTCTTATTCTGCATCAGCACCAACTATTTCCTCTCTACTATTAAAAATTTTTCTCATCTGTTGCTATGCTGAATTTATGCTGCAGTTGAGATGCTGGGATGTATGTTTCTCTAATATATTTCCTAGCTATGATACGGACTTTACGATACTGACCGTCAACGGAGAGATCCAAATAAGTTGCAAATTCAGTCTTAAAAGAAAGAACAACCTTTAACTTCTTTGATGGAATGGCGAATAGGGACACTTGACACTTTCTTCCTGATATTATTATTGCCAACACAAACAGTACGCAATAAACCTTTAATAATTTTGATCATTTATTTTTCTAAAACCAGAATCTTCCATTAAACTGGATTTTTTCTTCCTATAATAGAATAATAAATAAATAGAATACAACGATGGCTTTAGCTGTCGGCATTGACAGAGCAAATTAGTTAAAATTATCGATAGACATTTTTTGCATTCCTGGGATCTTTGCATAATCCACGTTGGCTTCCTGCTTCCTAAACACTGTTGTTTCTGCTGTTACATGCAGTATAAAAGACAAACAGGAACATTTAGTTTAACAAGATCGAAGAGATAAAATTAATCTGCCATGACGGTCTACTTAAATTTCCAGTTGCCTTTTCTATTTACTACATTTACTTTTTTTGGTAACACTAGTAAATTACCAGAACATCAATACATCCAGTTTTCTCTTCATCTTTTATTGGTACTTTGGAAGTTCTTTCTGTAGCCTGTGCGAAAACAAGTTTTTACCGAAATGTCGATAAACAATTTCAGTTTTGCAATGAAACACCGAGAACGCGATCAGCAAACATAGGGAAAAGAGAAACACTGATTAACGAAAGCATCAAATCCTGGAAGCTTCGAGTAGTGTTTGGAGAAAAGAAATAGGCTTCAGATGCTGAGTTTGTCAAATTGTCCGGTAAATGACTTCGACGAGTAGCCTTTTTCTCTATAGGTTTATCACAGCGAACTCGGCGAATCGTCAAGATCTCGAACTCATCGCGAGTTTTTGGCTACTCTTTTTGTGGCTGCAGTAAAGGGGCAGCATGACCGTATAAATAAACTATCATATTTAATCGGATTTTTAAAAATTGCGCACCAGTTTTTAAACGCAAAAAAGTAGAAAGGTTTCTGTATTATTGACCATGTAACAAAATAAAAACCAGTCAGAGTTACGGAGACTGTGATTCATGTGATTTTGGCAGCATTTAAAAAAGAAGAATTAATATAAATCAATTTTAGATATAATCATCGACAACAGGTAAAGAGAGCATATTCTTACAAAGGTTGGACATTTATTCCGAAAAATTCATGTTTGCTAACTTTAGCTTGTAGATGTCAGAGAGAAGACTTAATACAACTATTCTGAATGTCAAGAAACTTCGAAGGGTTCATGCTGTTACTTTTACAGTTATTACAAATTGGTAACAGTTTTAAACAAGTGAAATTAATTGTTATCAATAATTTTAAAATTACTCGGTTAATCAATTACAAAAATTGCATAAACACAACTGTGTTCGCCATGGAAATCTTGTAATAACATTTGGTAATAATGAAAACTAAGCTTGGATATTTAAACTATTTATGTAGTGTTTAAAAAAATACAATATATAGTATTATTCTTTTACATCAATATTTAGGAACCAAGCTGAAATATGGCGAGGTATGGGATACTTATTTGGAATAATAGTTTGTGGATGTTTATAGACTCATCAGCTGACGACGGCGGAAGATGCTGTGTTTTTTTGACTTTCCCTATTTACAGTCACTTGTTTCTTCAGATTCGTCTAGCTGAACATTTCCAGGCGCTGAATCACGACTCACCTTAGTAATATCTTCTCAGCTGGCGCCTGGTGAGTAGAACACAACAAAGGGACTCAGATATATCATTTACAACTTGACGGAAGAGAGTTTAATTTTAAAATTTTGTTTTGGAACGCGCTTTCTTGTCTACACTCAACATGAAAGCTTTAGACAAAATTGTACCTGTAATGATGGAGCTCTGCGAGACTATGCCAGCCGACGAAGTCCTTTCCAAGTTGATTGGAAGCCCAAACTAGCTGTAGTGGACAATGTCTTCTTGAGTCATTGCCTCATCCTGATTCCGTAACGACTCTCCATCCCATTATATATTAATATGAGTCCGGTAAACGAACCTCGTATTAGCAGGCATCTCTTTGCCCCATCTTTGTGTACATGGTCCAGATGGACTTTTCGGAGAGTCAGAAATTTTTACGACGTTTTCATGACAAAGGAGATGACTTGGGGAAAAGTGTCCAAACCCGTGAAGTTGTACCAGCCCCCCAAAAAGGACGACATCTGTTTTGATGAGCTGACAAGGAAACTAGATCTGTGACTGCTGGAGTCTGAAGAGCTAATGGCTTACCCCAAACGCGTCCTTCCTAACAGTTTGGCATAGCAGCTTGGCCAGCAAAGTCTCAGCTCAGAGACCTGGACCTGTTCACGTCGTTTTCTAAGCATGGCGTTGTTTTTCTCGTTTCCTTTGGAAGCATCTTGTCCCGTATGCCAGAAAATTACACCCGGGAACTGGAATCAGCATTCATGAAAACTGAAGCAACTGCAGTATAGAAGTGTAATAAGTCTATAGAATCCAAAGGAAACGTTTCAACATTACCACAGATTCTTCAGAATGACCTGCTGGCACACACCAACCCCAAACTGTTTATCACACACCGCGGAAGCAGCGGTCAGCACGAGAGTTTGTATTACGTTGTTCCTATGATCGGCTTTCCGATATTCGCAGGACAGCCATACAATTCCGTATAATGGAGACAAAAGGCTATGGCCTGGTGATAGACATAGATAATTAATTACACAGAACTTGTCAAGAGTATTCATGGAATACTGGAAAACCCTTATTATTCGAATAAGATTAAAGCAGCCAGTACAATATTCAAAATAAGCAAAATTCCAGCCTAACAGGCGGCTTACTGGGTAGATAAACGTGATTAACTTTGGGGCTCCCACCCACGTTCTTACTGCCAGGAAATACCCTTGCACCAATATGTTATGCTTGACATCTGTCCGCTCCCTGTTATTGTTTTTATCACTTTGACTACTTTACTGTCTGGGGGTAATAAATGCAGACCATTTTTTTTCAGTCAAACGAAAAACAGAATAAAAAAAAAGCAATATGTCTCAACAAATAGATATTTCTGTAGAAATCTAGGAAGTTTCATTATATTACAAACAGTTTCTTCATTTTATTTGAGACAGATTCGTGTAACGTAGTTAAGATTAATAATAAAAGTTAAAGTAACATTTTACCCAAGATTAGTAGCAAGAAAGTAAGAATCCATTGCTGCGAACAATTAGTGAATTTCCTTTTTATGATATAAGGGGGCGCCACATGTAGTTTTATTGAGAACTCGATGCGAATATGCGGTTATGGCGTCACAAGCTGCCACATTTGGAAGTAAGAAAACTGCATCTGACACCACTTCCAGTAACAGAATTGTACTCATTATCCGACGTAATATCTCAAAGTTGATTTTAGACTAGCACTTCCTTTGGACCTGTTAAAAATTTGCAGTACTTTTTGTAGGTTTCAGTTTCTGGCACCATAGGCTGGGCTTCTTGAATGTATTCGCCGATTGCTCTTGCTGTGTGCTTAGGTTCCTACAAAGGTTATAAAAATCCACCTTTCAAAGACTACTGAAAGGCTGGCGTACAGCGCCGATATTTGCAGATTTTTAATTTAGTCAATTCAGAAAGGTTTTACCATTTGTTTTCTCCGGTCCATGAAAAAGATCATTTTCTTTTTTTATTTTTTTATCGTGTATACGCCACTTTAGACTGGCATGCTCAGTTTTTGTTCGAAACTAACCATTCTAACACGTCCACTTATTAAAAAAAGGGCGATGCCAGCGCTTCATCGACGTAGACTCCCATCAGGTTACTATTTTCTCGACGCGAATTTCACTCACGCAATGGTCGATCACGCAAAATTAAAGATCGGATCTGTTCATCAGAATTGTCACACCTGATATACGTGTGGGATGAAATATTAAATTAGTATTGATTAACGCGAGGACGTTTTAAAGCCCAAATCCTGATTAAATAGTCAGATAAGGCAATTGACCCGTTAACCTCGAGAAGTCCTTTTTTGTGTGATTGGAACTTGAAAGACGGACCTTGAGATGCTACACAAAAGGTTGGAGGTAGGAAAGAGACTTTTCTTCGACACCATAATGTGATAAAAAAACAAATTTTAGTTTCCAAAGATGTCATCCATCGTCTCAGCATCTGCATTTTTTTTTGTATTCTCTGAGACAGTCTAAAAGTTATACTCAGTTGAAAGAAGGAAAAACAACCCAAAAAACTAACACTTTAAATACGAACATAGTAGGAGATAAAGGGTTTGGGGTATACTGAGAATCAAAGATTAAATCGGACTCTTCTGTACTGTACTGTATAATTGTGTTACGATGTTAAGAATGGAAGAAATTTCCTGTTTAAGAACGAGTAAAACCAAATCAGGTCAGGAACCGGAAAGATTTTGGAAACGCATTTACATAAACTAGAGGGGAATAAGTTCAGGTATTTCCTATCGGCAGCAGGTTTAACTAAATAACAAACCGGCGTTTTGGAAATTCCGTTTGCCATCAACCGAGTCTAATCCTGCGAACATTTTTAGACCGCGACAGGGTTAATTTTTGCGAGATCGTTGCTCACTGTATAGGTGTCGCTGGTCAACTCTGAACCCTGCGAGTCGCCGGTTCCCATGGTTCTGATGTGCTCACCTTAACCAACAGCGAGGCAGATTGTTGCATCCTAAAAGAGTTCTCCTTCGGGATGAATCTTCATAACGGAGCCGGGAAGAAGACCAGCGGAAAAGTCCGTTAACCCTCCGAATACCACGTCAGTTTGCACCCCACTTACACCCCGCGGCCGCGCCGAACTCGCTTCACGTTTAGCCGACGCAAAGAGCTGGAAACTCTTAGTTCCGAAGGTTTACACTATTAAGGGAGCGCTCCTCTGCGTATTACAGCCCCCGATAATTAAATCTGTGCTGAGAGAGAGAGAAAAGACAAGAAGATGGGAAAACAAGACGCAATCAGTCGGTGGCAAAGGATCTCCGCAGTATTATTAGCGGAGTTTCCGCTCGCCTCTATGTGATTAAGCGTTTGATATTCTCTGCTTTAAAAAGACAACACCCCCACCAACTTCATGGGAGATAACTCCAGTGGGCTAGTTTTTTTGGGGGGGGCTGCTCGTGCGGGGCCGACTCCGTCTCAAAGGCAAGATTAGGAAACATGGATCTCAGAACGAGTTTCCCCTGCAGCTGGATATTTAACGTATGGAAAGACACACTGTTGGAGAACATCTGATGGTTATGGCGGCAACGAGTTTGCAAACAGCGCTGAACAACACGAAGGGAGCTACGAAGAAGAGAGATGACGGTTCAACCGGATTCATATATTCCAATCAACGAGGAATTAATATTAATTTATGCTCGCCGCATCACCGAGGCAACAAATGCAAACCCGATGCTACAGGCCATCTGCAGGGTAAACTAATTCACCATCCGCGCTGACATAACGTAAACAAGCTTTAGAGAAGAATTGGCTACCATGTGTTTTTTTCTCTCCGTATCTCCGTTGTCGCATGATTGAGCTCATGATTGGACCGGGCTTCTCCCCTTTCCGCGTCTTCATTTTTTTATTTCCGATGCTGGCAGCATCAACCAGTCGGGTTAAGTTTGAATTACGACCTACACGATAAATAATGAAGAGGCTGGGAGGGGGAAAAAAATCCGGAGTCACGTGGGGGCGTAGCGGTTTAGCTAAGATCGCTCCGCCCGATACAAGTCGGAGCTGACTTCCAAACTTTCTCCTCGTTCATGTTCTTTAAAGACAAAAGGGGAAAAAAATTAAATTTTGCTTGTTTTTCTTTAGTAGCATCATTATTGAGATGTTAAAAAAAAGAAGGGGGGGCAAGGATCTTTCGGTTTCGTTCGTTCCTCATAACCGACTTTAGGACGAACTCCATTAATGGAGATAAACATCCGGGTCTTGCTGACTCGTCTCGTTTAAAAAGAAAATCACGTTGTTCGGTATTTAGATAAATATCTTGAACTGAGAAGCGTTAAAACAAAAAAACAAAATTAATTTACCGTGCTTACAATCACAAATAATTTATTAAAAACTTGCTATAATATAATAAATATTATAGGCCTTTTTTTAAAAAAAAATCAGCAAAAACTTTTAGCAACGTTATTTCGAATAAGGAATTGAATGGAAATCATCTTCACGATATCTTTATTGAGTGCCATAAGGAAACAAAATGCCATCTTTACTTTGTCTTTATTACTAACGTAAAGAAACAAAGAACAGTCTTGCAGTTTACAGCAGATTAAACATGAAAACGGTGAATGCCATGTAAAGATAGTCTTTATTTGAGTTATTAGAGATAAATCAATGCCGTTTTTTTCTTTTTTATTGTGATGAAGTATGTCAACAGAATAAGCTGATGGAGAGAATGAAAATGTAAGTTTACTCCTGACATATTTCTTAAGCCCTACGGATGAACGGTCAAGGGTTAAGCCTTTCCCCCCTGGCACGTACTTACCAAAAGAGTTCGTCTGTTGACGGAATACTGTAGATTAAATCTCTGAAAGGTTGGTGCTGACAAAAGAATGAAGTTTTTTTTTTTTTTTAAAAAAAAAGAAGGATTTTTACAAATATGTGGTTCAAACCACATAAAAGATCATCTTATAAAAAAACATTCTTATGCCAGTTCTATTATTTCTTTCTCGCCCTCTGATGCTTTATATCAGGACGACCGGTGACTTCAATGACGCCAAGAATTTGCCGTTTAACCTTCAGTACAGAACATCGCTGGTTTCCCCGCCCCCTTATTCCATCCGGAATCTGAGCGAGGCACCAGTTGGTACCTGTGTGTCAATGGATGTGCATTTCGACACCCCGGCAATGCAAAACACGTGGGGGTTGGAGATCTGTCGTTACAGATTAGGATTATGTTAATGAGGAAGGTCATGGCCCCTATAGTTCAGCCTGCGCCGAGATATTATATTTGAAGGATGGTAACTAATGCGTGTTGAAGCTATACGGAGTCCTGCCATGTGCGGATACATTTAAAACGTAATTATTACATTTTAAAATTCAAGTGCTGTTGTTTGTGTTACTACTCGCGATGCTTCAGCACGTACAACGAATACAGTAAGCAAGAAACTCTATATGTCATATTTATGCAAGCCGTTCGTGAACACACGCCTGGAAAATATAACTCTTACAAAAATACTCCATCAAAAATACATTTGGGAATGGCACGGTTCGAAAGACGATCACCTGTCGTAACTCTTAACGTCCGTGTCATTGCAATAGATCATTTTACATACTCCGCACCTAATTTTCCATGATGCTCGATCTGTCTGACTGTCTCTCTAGGTTTGAAGCCAGTTGTTGGAAGAAAACCATTTACAATCTCAAAACAGCTATTTCTTTTATTCTCCGGAGCCAGGAGGAAGCAAATAGCTTTAATTGGCGTATCTTCTATTTTCTGTTTTAAATATTCTCGGGACGTCGAGTTACTGAGTATGATTCTGGGAGAAACATGGAAGGGAGACCGTCGGATTTTCTATTCTGTAAAACAACGCAATCAGAAAAGAATTTTAAAAGACCCCGCTGATTTTCCTGTCTTACTCGACAGAGTTGTAAACTTTTCTGCTTGAGGAGGGGGGGATAAGAGCGGGTTACATCTGAAAAGAAAATTACGGTGCTGGATATTGGAGAATGTGGCTGAGAGCGGTCTCTCTCTCTCTCTTCTCTCTCTCTCTCCTCTCTCCCTCTCTCCTCTCTCCTCATCTC
Source organism: Nautilus pompilius (assembly GCA_018389105.1). NCBI lineage: Eukaryota > Metazoa > Mollusca > Cephalopoda > Nautilida > Nautilidae > Nautilus > Nautilus pompilius. Next base: position 27,891 of record JACATO010000373.1, on the reverse strand, counting down.
TCCTCTCTCTCTCCCTCTCTCTCTCTCTCTCTCCTCTCTCTCTCTCTCTCTCTCTCCTCTCTCTCTCTCTCTCTAAACGATAATTTACGAAGGATGGGCATATACTGAGTGAAAAAAAAATTCGAATTCCAGGAACGGATTCCACACTTAAAAATGTTTTAAAAATTGCATTTTACCTCTCGAATGAGTAACGAACCGAGAAAAACAGAAGTTAAGCTTAGAACTTTCTGATGGTTGGGGGGATCTGGCTTATTAAATGAGTATCTTGCTTTAATTTCTGGCAGCATCTAGTGAAGGGAATGGAGTAGAGGGAAACCTTTGAAGTGATTCGATCTACTTCTCTGTAGTTGTAAATAGCTAGTGGGTTGGTATTAATAACCGGAGCCAATACGGATGCGGGTTCGAATCGTTTCCGTGGTATTACCGCTGGTGTGGGTTTTATCTAAGAAAACAGCGGCCGGTAAACAGAACTAAAATGGCGGCGCGTGATGTTTCTTCCGGGTATTCCTGTTTCCTCTCTCCCCCGCCCCCCGCTGTATCGTGTAGCAGCCGCCGGGTTTCTTGACCTATTACCGTAGAACGAGAGGGCGTTAGGGTTAACCAACCTACTCCCTAAAACGGCCACGAGCTGGAGGAAATAGGCGCATAATCGCAGTGTGTGGTGATTAATTCGGTTAGTCACTCCTGCTGACGGTCGTCCGTAAGTAGCGCCCGCTGAGATGAAGGCGTTAAATTCTGACTTGTTTCCGGTTTTTGAGGGTCTGGTAACTTCTACCCGAGCGAATATATTCAGCAGAACGGGCACGAAATAAACAAATAAACAGCTGCGCAGGTGGGGAAAGGTGGGAGTTTTTAGGCTCATTGTCTTTGGTATGAAGACTTCTTTTCGTAAACTAAACGATACGAATGCTGTCTCTCCGCAGACATGCACCTCTTCGTGACCTTAGCTTGAAATCTAGATATAATATTAATTATATACATGATGCACGTGACGTTTTCATCATGAATAATATTTTAAACTGTTGAAAGTAAATTGTGTATTTATGTTTATTTACAGAATAAATTTATTAACCCCCTATATACCACACGGGGTACATTCTCATATCTCTACAGACCTGTATTACACAGCACGAGCTGAAACCCGGTACATTCCTTATTAATACAACCCTTTGTAACGACAAATTCCTATTGTTTCGCGTATTTTGCATTACGAGTTTGTTGACCAAATATACAGCAACAAATATTAACTACTGCTTCTAGGTTGGGACTGATATAAGGGAGGTAAAAACTGACGGAGTAAAGGATTTATCCAAAATATGCAAAAGCGGTTTTCGAAGTTCGTTTATTTGCTTATAAATATTAATATTGTTTGAAAGTGATTGAATATCAGTCAGCAAGGTAAAAGAGAAGTCGGAATAAAACCAGGGATTTCGAGAAAGCAGCTTTAGCGGTTAGCGCCAAGCGCCGACTGGTGACCGCTCAGAGGAACCAAAGCCTGACGTCTCCATGCTGTCATCTTCAGCGGGACAGTGCCCAGCAATCCACCCTTTTGCTTTAATCCTGTAAAGAGAAAACACCAACGCAGTATTTGGACGTTCAGCGAGTTAAGATGATCGATTATCATCTCCTACCGCACTAATTTCCTTAGTAATATTTCACAATCCTATAACCTTTCAAGCAGAGAAATTGTGCGATATCGCGGGAAGTTGTCTCTCCTGTGGTAGAGTTTTCAAGTCTTAAACGAATTCTAATGCGCACTCAATATTATCCCAAGGCGGTCGTATTGCGATCCTAGTTATCTTTTTGCTGCTACCCTACCTGTTCACACCTTTTATGCCTGCAAGGCGACGTCATACCAGCAGGCCTGTCACATATTACTTGGAAACGCTGGATTGTAGAGAAAGCACAAGTGAATTAGTCACAAGGTGCATGGTTTTTACTTCCCCTGTTTATATTTTCATATAAATAATATATTATTTGCAATCTATGAGAGATGGTTAAGGCTTAATTGTATATATGAGTGCGCAATATTTTGGAACACGAGCGCAATCTTATTATATTGCCATTTTTGATAATAGGTGAACGCATAATCTAAATTAAAGGATTTAGTTTTAATATTCCGAACAGGACAGAGATTGCAGCTTGGCCTACCTTTTGTGTAGAATTTGTTGTCTTTTTTAAAAAGCAAATGACTGCAAAAGAAAGATGGCATTACCACTTTTCATTCCATTGTTAGCAGAAGACAAGATTAGTTTAGACAATGAAACTTAGTGCAATCTCTGGAAATGCCATCGATTAATCAAGTAAATAAGTCCAGTATTGTTCAACTTTACTCTAGGTGGTAACGGATAACTCAGGTTTCCACTGATCGGCGGTCAAGTGACTTGATGAAAGAGGCTAAAAATGTGGAGTTATGGGTGCGATAAACGTACGGTTTTGCCATGTCCAGTCCTGAAGGTTTTGCGTGTCGGGCGCGGTCGCTATCTGTCTGTCCGTGGCGAGGACAATGGCGGACTCGATCGCGGTGAGATCATCAGTTCTCTGTCTCTCTGAACGCCAGCATTCAGGGGACCTTCCAAATTCAGGGAGGGGGGAGGCTGCCTCGAATGCAGCTATTACGCTGACAGACACAAGCCCGTTACCAAGAAGCCGTCATCCTTGTTTATTTCATTTATAAATCACCTGACTTACTAAGTCAGAGCACACTTTCTCTTGATACTCGAAGTGAGGGAATGCATTTTCAATTTGTAATAAAACAAACAACTTGTAATGTTAAACTGCCTTTGAAATGCATCGTGTCACGTCTGTAACTGCACCCGGACACGTGACTTAATGGGTGCCAAGATCACCCCTGATGCCACCGTGTGATAACACCCGTGCTGCTAATCGCATCGCTGACTGTCGTAACGCTTCGGTCTAACTAACTGCGCTTGTAATGAATCTGAAGACGCCTGCAATGGCACCGGTCGCGTCTGTAGTGTTTCTGCGGGAACCCCGTCGACGGTAACGTTAAGAAAGTTCGAAACGTCAACAGCCACCTCTGTAATTCCCCTGTAGCGATAAAAGGGAGCGAGTAAAATTCAATTATAAAAACACAAAAACGAAACGAAATACAGACCCCAGCTTGTAAAATGGTATTCGAGGTGGCGTTCGACTGTAGCCGGTTGACACTGATTGGATTACGATCCGAAACAGAATTTTAATCTATTCCTTTGCGAAGGAAACTCAGGGAAACGTTATTTGGCAGCGGACTGTAGATGGGATTCTCTGGCATTGAATCCTTTTTGCTGAAGTAACAAGGGGACGACGGTGAAACAGGAAACCTGAACGGACTCCTAATAAGAGTATTAAGAGAATCCGTCCGGTCTGCGAGTTTGTTTTCTCAACGCCAGGGAACGGGCGGCGCTGTGTATCAGGTTATGGCAGCCTAATTCGATGGCGCCGTCGGGGATAGGTAAACAGGTTGTATGAATGGCCTTCCATTTATTTTCGGCTCGTTTAAGTGATCGTGACGACGAACTATCAAACAGCGGTGAACTCATTAGAAATTAATTTTTGCCGGATTTTCGCTCATGGCTGACATGGCTTACGGTCGCCATTGCCTGTGTTCCGCTCATGGCCGACTGCCGCAAAGGGCGAACCGGCGCAAATAAGCAAACGTTCACTATAAAAACAACAGATGTAAACGTTTCGGCGAATTTAAGGCGTTGACGTGTTCTCTTCCGCGCCTATATAAACTCTTCCACCTCTCAGCCGTCCACCTCCACAGTATACACGAACGCCAGCACTCGATCAGCCGGAGCAGCTTCTGCCGCTGACAGGATAAGCACCGGAAGTTTCAACCTTTGCGCTATCCGCGACGCGAAGTTCCGAAGTCTCCGCCAGGCGGACCGAGAATGCTTACACCGACCGCTACTGACCAGACGCGAGGGCATCATAACTTGGGCTGGGGCGGGCGCGCAAACAGCCTGTAGGTAAGAAAATCTTCTTAATTTTGTATTACCCTCTTCTGGAAGAGAAATGCTAAAGGTCAAAGTTAGTTAGTCGGGAGAGATTTAACAAAAAACTCAAGTTGACAGCCACTAGAAAAATTTTAAATGTTTTTGTGTTTTCTTCCCCAGTGCAGCAGCCTCAAGATTTACAGAAGCTACATCACCCTATGATGGTTGCTGAGTAATTAACCTGGTCAAACCATATCGGACTCCGGTTATTACACTCTCCGGAAGCATCGGTAATAGGCTTCGAATTATTTTCACGCGATAACAATGTATTAAAAATGTCTCCCCAGCGAATTTGCTTTCCACAAATTAATTTAGATTCGTAAAAAAGAAACCGAAATTTATCGTAAATGAAATGCTAACGGCAAAACTGGACACGGTACGTAGGTGAAAATGTAGTTGAAGTTCTTGCCAAACCTTTGTTCCGACTTTCGAGGTCCAAGGACATTTCACAGCTGTGAGGTAGACGGTGCGAGGTGTCAGCCTTGGTGACCAGGGAGTTACGACCAACGGCCGCCCGTAGTTGAAGAGTTGAACAAATCTAAGAAGAATTGAAGCTCTCGCAAACCGTTTCCTTTTTGTAAAGAATTCTTTCAGACTAATATGCAGCTAAACGACACCAAAAGTCATTTTTAAAACTTGTTTACTGAGAAAATCGTGCAAGAGACGTGCAGAGCTTGAATCAGGTTTAGAAAAGTGTTGCTTTTTGTACCTAAGTCTTAACGAAAAAACCGTATATACGATATCTAGCGGAGACAGCATAATTATGTTGCTAGGAATAAGAAGCCATCATCGAGGTTTACCTTTCAATACAAACACCGAGAATGAGATAGCTGGCCAACAAGAAGCTATATAATAATACTAGCAGGGCAACATTACGAACCAGCTAAGGACATACCTTACTGGTCCTCGAGCGTACCCAGTATATTATCAAGATGATCTGGAGCGTCAAATATAACTGCCTCAGCACCAATAAGAAATATGATGGACGTTTAGTTTATTCGAGTTGTTGTGACTTCAAATTGACACCAAATTTAATTACAAATTTAAAAAAAAATAGACACGACTACGAGTTACTTCAGTCTTTCAGAAAGAATCTTTCTTTCTTAGTTTAATATGATTTTGCAGTTATCCCCGATAAATCGGTTCCGGGATTGTGGGCGATCAGAGCAGATGTTTGGCGGAGCACCCGAGCTGGGGTGGCAAGTTCGACGATCTGTCGCGAAGGAAAGGAGTGCCAAGGATACCGTTCTTCTCATCGTCGCCAGTGGATCTACTGTGCGCAACCCAACTGGCAGTGAATGACGTGCAGAAAACCCGGATACCCACTTCCATAATAAGAAGGTCCGAGGCGCTGCTTTTAAAATTTTTATTTTTATTTCCAAATGTGATTCATTTGTCGGTCTAAATCTCTCTCTCTCTCTCTCTTTCTCTCTGTGTCTCTCCGTGTATTGACGTCATATCTCTCTTTATATTGACATCATATCTGTACTGACGTCATATCTCTCTCTCCGTGTATTGACGTCATCTCTCTGTACTGACTTCATATCTCTCTCTCCGTGTATTGACGTCATCTCTCTCTCTCTCTCTCCTCTCTCTGTGTCTCTCCGTGTATTGACGTCATCTCTCTCTCTCTGTGTGTCTCTCCGTGTATTGACGTCATCTCTCTCGTCTCTCTCTCTCGCGCTCTATCTATCTTCATCGATCGTCTCTCTCGCGCCTCTCATCTTTCATCTCTCTCTCCTCTCGCTCCAGCTCCTCTCTCTCTCTCCATCGCTCTCTCTCTCGCTCTCCTCTCTTCTCTCTCTCTCTCTCTCCTCTCTCTCTCTCTCTCTCTCTCTCTCCTCTCTCTCTCTCTCTCTCTCTCTCTCTGTCTCGCACACAGAGCAGAAACGTATCATCACCATGTTCAGAGATTAAATGTTTTCCGTTTGAACGCTTATCTTGGCTCCAGGGTAAACGGTATCCTCTCTGAAGACTCTTTCTGGCGGTGAAAGCTAGCCGCCGTCGAATTTATGCGGACTTGATAGAAAGCCAAACTCTTTTCGTAACCGTTGAAGAGACGCTGTCAGCACAAAAAATGTTGTACAAAATGGAAAATTCCCTGAGCGAAACAACAGTTCGTAAAAGTTTCGGAATACGGATTTGGTTCCGGCCCGGAATTTTAATTGGCGCGACCAGATATTCCCTACAGCGTCTGCAGTAATCACTTCTACTATGAAACGGTTCAGAATATTTGTGTAGTTAGGTTCGTTTTCACAGAGATCTGTCAATGGTCGTTTAGAAAAGCAAAGTATGTAAACTCCCGTACTACTTCTCGGAGAAAGTTCCAGTAGAACTTTTGTGCTCTTAACCTTTCCTTCTTTTAGTCTATTTCTTTTGATCAAATTACTGTCTTATCACTAATTACCTCTGGTCTTTCGGATCATAGCTAAGCATTTTACGGAAACAGGGATCTCTTGATGTTGTTATAATTAAATTAATTAAAGCGAAATTTAAATGCGCGTGGCCGAAAAGTGACTATAATCCATCTTTACTTGATTACTCAAAGAGCTATCTTTGCATGGTGTTTACATGATGTTAAATGAAAGATACATAAATATAAATGGAATCTTGCGTCTTCATGTAAGAGACTAGAAAACGGGTGTATGGTTCACACAGAGATATGTCGTCAGAACAGAGAGAGAGATGACGTCATTACAGAGATATGCCGTCAGAACAGAGAGAGATATATATGACGTCATTACAGAGATATGTCGTCAGAACAGTGATATATGACTTCATTACAGAGATATATATATGACGTCATTACAGAGAGATGTCGTCAGAACATATATATATATATATGACGTCATTACAGAGATATGTCGTCAGAACAGTGATATATATATATATGACGTCGTCAGAACAGATATATATATATGACGTCATCACAGAGAGATGTCGTCAGAACATATATATATATATATGACGTCATTACAGAGATATGTCGTCAGAACAGATATATATGACTTCATTACAGAGATATATATATGACGTCATTACAGAGAGATGTCGTCAGAACATATATATATATATGACGTCATTACAGAGATATGTCGTCAGAACAGTGATATATATATATATATGACGTCGTCAGAACAGATATATATATATGACGTCATCACAGAGAGATGTCGTCAGAACATATATATATATGACGTCATTACAGAGATATGTCGTCAGAACAGAGAGAGAGAGAGAAAGAGACTGACATTTTGATGTGAAAATACTGTGTAAATCTCTTCTATGAGAAAATATACGAGAGGTTTTCCTTCTTTATTCCCACTACTGTTTATACAAGCAACGAACTGGCAGCAATAATGGCCTGGAAGATATTTGTACCATATATACCATGTAGAGAGAAAGGAATGAAATAAATTTTAATTTGCGATTGGTTGATCGCAGTTTAAAAAAAAAATGGAATTTTTTCCTTTATGACGAATTTTTTTCGCGTTCAACTCAGTCATCTAAATCTTGCCGTTAAATCTACTGTGGAAGAGTGACTTGGAACTGTCCCCTCACCTCTGCGATCGTCTGTCGGCTAGAACCAGCGCGATTGCACTTTGCAAAGTTGTAAAAGGTAAGGGGTTTGTCGCCGACCGGGTTGGCTGACCCGGGCCTCAGGTAGTTACCCCAACCCTCCCGCCAGCACTGGTCACCGCCAACGTTTGGAAATAGTGCGAGAACGTTTCCGGTTCTGGAAAATCGGACCGACTTGGAAGAAAAATAGGAAACTTTTGTTCGGTCGGATGGTCCAGTATTTAAAAAAAACGCCACACACACACACACACACAGTGCTCCAAAGCAGCATCATCTCATGCCACAAGTGTGCCGTAATATTCTGGGGAACTTTCTACCTGAAGGGGTTCAGCTGATGAAACGCGAAGAGCTGTAAAAGACTGGATGAGCGTCAAGCGGAAGAAACCTCGAATAGATGGCGGCGTGTTTAAAAAAATAGAAAAAAAACGTTTAATGGAGATGCCGAGAAACTGACAGCGTGCGATGTAGAAGAGCGGTGTTCGCAGCTAGGAGATCATCGTCAGCCCGACGGAATCCCCTCGCTCCAGCATGGCAGCATGGCGCAAAGCCTTCGCACTCTGACCATTTCGCAGTGACTAAGGAACGGCTTGGAGTCACTAAGCTGGGAAGGCAGACTAATTTTTATCTTAATACCAGTTGCCCCCCTCCCCCACGCAGACTACAGCTACAAAAATTCTGCTCGCACAAATGCCATACCCCTTTCCTGGTTTACAAGCGCCATCCGGCAGGGGGCGTGTATTAGCACAGACGCCTTAAACATGGCCGATCATCAGGTAAAATCAAACGGCTCAAGGCCTTGTTACGTCAACTGGTTCTCCAAGGACGAATCGAAAGTTTGTGGCCTATGGCTAAGAACGAAAAATTATTGGTGGGAAGTGGATATTTGGTTCCGGCACTGGACATCATCTTATATTTCAGCCATTATTAATAAAGCTATAGGCAGTGTGCGGACTGGAATAATTCCCTACTTTCAGTTGTCATTTCTTCTGTCGCTAGGTGACGGGTGCTGCTGGCCCGAGATCAAAGCACGGACATTTTACGAGATTATACGATGTCTGAACGCTTCGATAGTCTTTTTCTCGTAACCAGATCCTTTGGTGACCATTTACATGCTAGAGGAGAAAGCTCAGAGAAAGTAATTCAAGTGACCTTTTTGTTTTGGTCGCTAGCAGATTTAAACGCACGTAACCGCATCTCTTCTATTAGTCGCTTAATGCCTACTTTATCGATAAAAAAAAGGTTTTGTTTCGTTAATTGCATGATTTTCCCTAGCAACACTTAAGTGAGAAAGTTTGGAGGGATCCGCAACAAACCACACGATAAAAAAGACAAATAAAACAGCAATAAATGCTTTTGGGTGCCTAGCTATGCATAATTCCGACAACACACGGTAGTAAAGCATTCACACTCTGCTACAATCTCCAGCGAGCAGTTGTAGGACTACGTATGTAAAAATCGTGGCACAGCGATAAGACTTTGGGTAAAGAAAATTAGGAAAAATGTCCACTGTAGACAAATTCCCTTGTCGATAACTAAACTGGTGGCCAACAGCTTCTAACACCGGTTCTTACGAAGTGAAAGCGATACCCGAAGTATTTTTTTTTGCTGAAGTCTCTATATAAACACCACATTCCGTAACTATTCATGATAACTTTCGTTTGAACTGAAACGGATTTGGTTTTATCATCGCGTATGGCTGTCGTTGGAGTATTAGCGACTAATCTCGTTTATATTTCTTGCTTAGCATCTATCCACTGAAGAAAATACCATCTTCCGGAAAGGGATTAGATTGTAGCGGCTTATGGCATTTGTAGGATTTAGTGAAAACAGCTGTAAACAAATTCATAGCTTTGAACACTATCCTGCATCAGAAGCGTGGAATGTGTTCATAACATCAAACCCAGATGTCTGGTCATCTGAAATAGTGGGCGACCGAAATGAAGAATACTGGACATAGATACCTGAAGGTATCACTTCCGTTTCAAATATAAATTATCATTATTTTTCTTAAATCTGAAATATGGTCTTTTAAATATGCATGCAGTTGGAACAGATTAATTAATCTGAAATAAGAGCAAAGGCTATCGCAAATGTTCAAGAAACTGATAAAATATATTTTTATGTAAATATATATTTAAAATCCTAAGAATTCATCTTTAAAAAAAAGCTTCTATATATATAACTATTGGGCGAAGAGCCTGATGATTGCTTTTGCCAAAAGAATAGGTGAAAATTTAGCCGTTAAACAAAACGAAAAAGGTATAACATAAGCAGTTGATTTTCATGCAAATCATGTAATACTTAATCTACAGAAAATTTGCCTGATTAACGGATTATATTGTTTTTGATTTCCCAACTAGCATTCTGAAAACCTTTATGAAAAATGATAATTATTTTAAATAAATGGCGCAGTAATAAGGCAATTATAGCTTCTTTATTGAGCGAAAAAAGAATTTATGCGCGATAGGCAAATTCTGTTCCTTATAATTATAGTAAAAATTGAAGAAGCAACTGGAATTTATCACTTGCTTTGTCTCTTACCGTTTCTAGAATTTTTGATTTCTGCCCCCCCCCCCTCTTTTTGCCAAAGAGAATTTAAAAAAAAAAAAAAAGTGGGGCGTTAGGAAGATAGGGTACTTTACTTTTCTATGCCATTAATTTGATTTAGTTTCTTTTTGAAAATTAAAATTTTTATCTTTGGCGAATCTTTAGAAAATCTCGCCCTTAAGATGTTTGTTTTCACTGGGAAGTGCTCGGACTTCATGTTCCTGCCTCAGCTGCAAGCCGACGAGAGCACACTACTACTAACAGGCCCGGTCTGGATCCAGCATAAAACGTTCTTTTCGATTGGATGCCGAAACTCCTCTTCTTCTTCTTCTTCTTCTTCTTTTTTTATATTTTACGACTGCAGATTTCTCTATACTGCCGGGCTGCTGTGTGACGCAGGCAGAGGGAGGGACTCGCTTCTCTTGATCCCGCTAGCGCGGCCCGACCCGACGGTACGCTGTTCCGAGAATAAAACCTCTTAGGCACCGACAGCGCGTCTGCGATCGTCACCACGCTCCCAGCCTCCTCCTCCTCCTCCTTTAGATGTCGTTGTCACGATAAAAATTCCATTTTTCTTCTTGTTTTGTTTTTATGATATAAAAATGTATAATCCACACGCGGCCTTTTCCATTTGTTGTAACGAATTACCGCAAAGTAGCCCCTCCCCATCGGCTCCCGTTTGCGGTAGTCGCAAGGTGACAGAACGCATCCTTGGTTTCAACGAGAGAGAGAGAGACGAGAGAGAGAGAGAGAGAGAGAGAGAGAGAGAGAGAGAGAGAGAGATGGAGAGAGAGAGAGATGATATGGCGTCTCGCAGAGAGAGTGAAGAGAGAGATGATGCCTTTACGAGGATGAGAGAGAGAGAGACAGAGATGAGAGAGAGAGAAGCGGAGAGATGAGAGAGAGGAGATACAGATGAGAGGAGAGCGCGAAGGAGAGAGATATGGCGTCATCGCAGAGAGAGATGATGCCTTTACAGAGAGAGAGAGAGAGAGAGGAGGGAGAGGAGACGAGAGAGAGAGAGAGTAATGGTCCAACGACAAAAAAAACACAATTTCTTTCTTTCTTTCTGGGTCTTTCAGCGGTATTTTTTTGTTGTTGCTGCTGAAAAAAACAACCCGGACAAGGGATTAGAAAGCCGATTAGAAAAGAAAGCGAAAGTAGACATCTGCAATTAGATAAAAAGTAAATATCGTACGTTCGCTTATGGCTACGTTTTAAATTCGCATTTATATTTATGTTAATTGTAAGGAGAACGAAGGAGCGGACAGTCGCTCGTTTCCCATGAATGGACGCTGAAGATGTCAGCTTTCTAATGCTGTGTAAAGTCTATAGTCTTGAGACTGTTCCAGACCGGACTTTTACATATTGGTCTGCTTTTGACCTCGCGGGAAAAGCTGTAAGTTGGTACTACCATCAACCCACCGCTGGAATATCAGCTTCCACATCAACTTTAGACCAAGTTTCCAAGGGTATAGCGAAGCCGCAAGGAAGCTAACACGAGACGTCTCGGAAGAGGCAAAAGTAGACTCACCTACTGCTCGCCGGACATTAATAACAACTTATCACATGTTGCCAACAGGATGCTATGAATTACATTTTGTTGGAAATTTACGCTCGGATTGCAACCTCCTGTTTAAAATGTACTGTCCCTTTTATCGATTGTGGGTATCTTTTTCATCATCACCGTGTCGGGTAATTGATTGTTCTGGAAATCTATAGAAACTTAAAATTAACCTATTGAAAATGCGGTTTTACAAATCTATATATCCACTTACTATTTCGTTTACTTATAAATTAGAAAGATCTTTAAAAAACGCACCCAGTTGATGGAGAAGTCTCGTCTTGACTTTACTTTGGCTAAAAAAAGTGTAAATACACGTTGCTGACACCAGCAAATACATCATTCGGAATATTTGCGTTGGAGATGTGTTGTGTTCTATAATGCGGGTATGACGAGACGAAGCTGCAACTCTTTCCTAAGAATCTGTAAGTCAAGAGTTATCTCACCTTTTCTACAGAGGGCGCTACTCTATGCCTTCGCCAAAAGAAACAGGTATGAACAGGAACGGGCAGTTTACACGCAAATTCACGAAATACACTGATTGCTTTTTACAGTTATTCTTGCCAGACTTCCATCTATTTTCTTTCCCGTTGTATGCAGTTTTTAAGTAGCCCCTTTACAATCTCTGAAGAAAGAAGGAAAACCTTGCCCTCTGCTTATACATCAGGAGTGGCAATACATTGCCTCATTTTCAAAATGGCTGAAACTGTTGAACTCTAGGCCGAGGAGCTTTTCAAAAACATTAAGCCAACAATACTCTTTCTGAAGTTTAAATCACCGTCTCTTGGGAGAACTGTGGGAGAGCACTAATCTGAGAGGTCGGGAGACCACCAAGAAAGCTGCCCGTTAAAGAATTTATTCTGCAATTAAAATCAACGCATAAACAGCGGATACAGAAAAAACTGACAGCTTGCGTAGTGTAGGCGGCTCTCTACACAAATGCAGCTGATATAGTTCTTGGCACTTTCCCCTGAATCCACACGTTCATTTGTCGTCTGTCCAATACAGGATATGAATTAACTGATAACTTAAGCAGACAACGAAGGTCCAGCGAAATATTCGAAACAATCGAGTACCCACGTTTTTCAAATCAATTTTTGTTATTATTAATTGATATTGATTTTCAAGCCAGTCAGATGTACATCCACTTTAGTGTACACAGACCTTATCAGTCTCTCGTGGTGCCTTCTGCCGTTTGGAATCACTCGCAGTCTTTAGGTTTGCTTAATCAGAGCGCAAATGGCAATAAGTCGCGACTTCAGGTGTTCTCTGGAACGGAGTGGGGTTTTTGTTTTTACATTGAATTCTTCTCTTAACGTCTAAATCACCGGGTAGTGGCTACAACCCGTTGTATCCAGTTGTTTTAAGCATTCTGTTTCCTTCCATGTCAGTATTTTGATTATTTTTTGTTCTGTTTCGCAGTATTTGAATACAATAACTTATCTCCGCTCGCGCGAGCATTTTCCAGATACTGAAAACAATATTTTTTTTATTATTTTTTTTTTTTTAAATGTCTTTAATCTGCTCTCAGTAGAATCTGGCTAACTTCACGAGTCTGGAACGTGAACCGATCTTGGCTCTGGTTTAGCGGGGGGAGGGGGAGAGGTCAACCAATCACGCAATGACACGTCATCCACTAGTGACCTTTGCTCGCATAGCTTATCTTTGGAACCAATCACGCAATGACACGTCATCCACTAGTGACCTTTGCTCGCATAGCTTATCTTTGGAACCAATCACGCAATGACACGTCATCCACTAGTGACCTTTGCTCGCTTAGCTTATCTTTGGAACCAATCACGCAATGACACGTCATCCACTAGTGACCTTTGCTCGCATAGCTTATCTTTGGAACCAATCACGCAATGACACGTCATCCACTAGTGACCTTTGCTCGCATAGCTTATCTTTGGAACCAATCACGCAATGACACGTCATCCACTAGTGACCTTTGCTCGCATAGCTTATCTTTGGAGCTCTCAGTAATCGACGGCGGGCACTGACCTAGCCTCCCCGACTCTCTCACCATAGCCCCGCCCAGGGAGGGCCGCACTAGAACTCTTCAGCTCCAGTCGTAGGAGGTAACCGGAGAACTCGACTATAAAAAAAAGAAAAAGGACGCAACAGAAAAAACGGAGAGGTAAGTGGTCTAGCGCTCCAAATGCTTGTTTCCAGTTTCAGAATTTTAGAAAACAAACTGAAAACATCAGTCTCTGAATAAGAACCCTGCACAGACTATGTACGCTTGTCGGTCGCGGGTTCGTTTCTCGTACCAGCCACTTTACGATTTCCAGGTCGGTTCACGTTCCAGAATGTAGGTGTGGTGTTTTACAAGGAATGTCTGGTTTCTCAGTCCAGTTTCACAAGGCCACCTTTACCGGGTTTTTTACTGGTTGGCATAAAACCCCAAAAACAGCGAGTAAAAAGAGAAATTCTACCGTTGTGGGGAGGGGGGGGAGAGGGGGAGGTCACCGGACACTAACTTTTCCTGGATTGCGCAGCATCAGAATCGGCAGCCTACACCGCTCGCCACACAGACCAAAACCAGAGGCAGCAGGGATCTGCCAAACGGTCCAAACAGGGAACCGCGCCATCACCCGGCCGCCAGCCCGAAACCACCAAGGACAGCAGCCACCACGACAAGAGTGCGCGCTACGAAACAAGGTAACCAGCCAAACCCAAACATTTCAGCCTGAATATCACTTTCGATTTAAGTCAGATAGACGAGAAATGCAGCCAAAGAAAAACAGCTGCAGATCGCGAAGAAAGGAACTCAGCGGTGAGGTTAAATGGGGCCTCGACTGTCGAACCAAGAATCTCCCTGCGTATTTCTCAAAGCTGCCGGCTTCTTGCAGGCCGGAGTCAGACACGGCTTAGCTAGGAAACACCTAGCGCAGAACTACTGAAACCGCTTCGAGTCGTCTTACCGTCTTTGCAGCACTTTGTCGACCCGTCATCCTGATCTTCTGCTAATTATATTACCGAAAGTCTTATACGCTAGGATGATAATGGAAGATCAGCTCTTACTAGACGGACCGGATAAGAATGTTTGTGTGTGACTAAACGGACAGAAAGTATCAAGCGATTATACTTCCGATACTAATTACGTCTGGATGCTAGAGTATATTTTTATTACCTTGATTCCGAATTAGCTACCACTATTATTATTGTCTTTATTTCCGTGTATCTGTCTCCTATACATTACACACATGGAGCAGGTAGCCAAGTTATTCAATTTTTGCTTTGCCTACCACAACGATCTTTTTTACACGGTACGTTCAAAAGTTGCCATACACCACTCCTTATCTAAGTTCTCTCCACCTCCTTGCTGAACATAGTTTTTCAATTATTAATACATTATTTCCCTTTCCTTAATAATCATATTTTTCCCGATAAATCCATTAACAAAATCAAGCAACGGAATCACTGAGTCATTCTTTTTTTCGAAGTAAAACAATTAAAATACATGAATAACGACACCACTATATAGAGCAGTTACCGGGCTTCTTCACAGTCTTCACCGAGCACCTGTTCAAAATATGCCACTACTGTCGTCGTCAAATACGGTATCCACTACCAGCACATCCCGCTAAAACACTAAAGAGACATAGAAGGAAGGGAAGCACTCCCTTAGGTTTGTTTTTCCCGCACGTAACAATCCGACCCATTCCACCCCACCACCCCCCCCACGATTGCTGTACTGCGAAAACGACTACCAACGCGTCGTCGACGCCAATAAGTTCATTCAGAAATTAGCTCGCAGTCTGAAAATAACATTTGTGGACTCTGTTGAAAAGCAACACTTGGATAGGCCGATAGAGAAGGGCTTACATCAGACTATAATCGGCCGCGGGTTTTATCTGAGACTGATCCTTTAAGACGTAACTCGTTTTTCTACACTTTAACAGGCTGAATTGTTCCATGTGCCTGCTTCTGAAAGGGGCTCGTGTTATGATTTCGTCGCATCGAACATTCGCAAAAGTGATCCCACGTCGGTTGTATTCGTCCCTGGTTGCGATTCTCCACCGTTTAGCGTAATTGCTATCGCGAGGACAAGTAAAACGAATCGGTCGCTTTCTAACTTCCTGTACTGCGGTCGTCCTAAACAGCTGGCTAGCCAAATCTCTAGCTTTTTACAGTTGTTCTTAGCAGTTGGAATATTAAGTCGTGACAAGAGGGTTAAATCTCTCTTGTTTTTCATCGAATACAGATTTTTCAAGTGTTCTTTAACTCTTTCACGGCCGAACTGTTAGGTGGGCATAAAGCCATTTTTTACCCCATCCAGTGTGTGTGTGTGTGTTGTGTGTGTTAAGAATCTCCGTAAGCAAAATACCTTTTTTGTGTTTTATGCAAACATTCGCTTGTAGTGATTTGGAAAATATTACATTCAAAGGTCAAAAAACTTAAATTTCTCCGAGATTTTACCGTTTACTTAGCTTTTACATTATTTTTTTTTTATCACTATCGCCCGAATTTTAGGCATTGCTTTTGAAATCCGACTGTCTCTGGGAGGAGCGCATCAAAGCTGGAGAATGGCAGTGGATCAAGTTTCGAAGCCGATTTTACCTGGAAATTTCGATGTGTCAAGTCCGGACGTGGAAACATCAGGAGGAGAGCAGTACTGTGTTACTGTGCCAAAGATAGTCGTCAGGCAGCAGTAACAAAAGGAACCTTGACTGATGATTTTTCAAAATTGGCTATATTAATGAAGTAACAAAAAGAATTTCTCTTTCATTCCGTCAGAAACTTGATGCTGAACTCCTCCCCTAAATCGACAGCATCGGAAAGAATAACGTCTTCCCAGCGGATTCTCCAGGAGCGTTTCCAAGCCTTTCACCCGTCGAACTCCTCCAAAAGATGCTGTCATTAAAAAGCACCTGTCCAGGTAACATTAATGATCGGTCTAGACGTTGCCTGAACATGCCGATGAAAGACAATAACAAACGAAGTTAGATGAATGGTTATTAGAAGTCGTATGCAAAAATCTTGCATCTTTGTGCAGTTCCGGGATAGCCGGAAATGACAATAATGACTTTGTTAAAATTCCTGTAATTTTTTACAATAGGGTATACCAGAGGTAGGGAATCTTTTCATGTTGGAAAGCCGAATTAAGTTATCTGTAATCTAATAAGGCCGCATTTAAGAAACTTCAATTAGATATACTTCAAAATGTACATTATTTTGTAAAAATCTAACTACTATGACTATGTACTAACTTTAAAAAAATGAAAAAAATTTGTTAACTCTAAAGTTAACTAACCTTTTAATGACTTTGTTGTGATCGCTTTTTGTAGGAAAACACTTGAATATTTGGTTGCAACATAGAGGCCGGCAGTTTCAGCTGATTGTAATGGCGCCAGTCACGTGGAGAAGTTAACGTACATTCTAGAGTCACATTAGAACTAACTCACGAGCGCAACAGGGGTCAAAATAGCCCTTATGACTTACTAATGTTTTCATTGTGGTCGTCAGTCAGGTAGGACTATTTCGTTAAATCTTCTTTTACTCTTTGGTATTTTAAATACGTTCATTTTAAGATTAAAATAAAAATAATAAAAGACAAACAAAAACATTAATAAAAATAAAAGGGTTTGTTCAACAAAATTTGGATCGATTAAAAAGGCCGCACTTAATGGCCTTGAAGGCCGCATGCGGCATTAAGGTCGCAGGTTCCCCACCCCTGGGGTATACCTTCACGCATAATGACGTCACACAGTATCAAACACATTAAGGTCGCAGGTTCCCCACCCCTGGGGTATACTTTCACGCATAATGACGTCACACAGTATCAAACACATTAAGGTCGCAGGTTCCCCACCCCTGGGTATACTTTCACGCATAATGACGTCACACAGTATCAAACACATTAAGGTCGCAGGTTCCCCACCCCTGGGGTATACTTTCACGCATAATGACGTCACACAGTATCAAACACATTAAGGTCGCAGGTTCCCCACCCCTGGGGTATACCTTCACGCATAATGACGTCACACAGTATCAAACACATTAAGGTCGCAGGTTCCCCACCCCTGGGGTATACTTTCACGCATAATGACGTCACACAGTATCAAACACATTAAGGTCGCAGGTTTCCCACCCCTGGGGTGTACCTTCACGCATAATGACGTCACACAGTATCAAACACGCTGATATAAATCATCTAGTATTTTCGGTAAACAATTAACTTTCATTTTCTATTTTTTCGTTGGTTCAAAATGTCGACAGAATATAAAACTCCAAGTTGCTTAGATTTTTCCTGATATATACAGTATTTTAAATAACAAAGTAACCCTGATGTAATTAATGCACTCTTCACAACAGCGATATAAAAACAAGTTCGATAGTTAATAATTGATATGCTGGTTGACTACCAAATAAGACGTAGCAGCGTCAGTTATTATCTAACTTTAATGTAACAAATTTAGAAGCATAATTATTAAGTTGAGCTATATGGCAAAGACAATAAGAGTTGTTTTTATTAGATCATAGAGCTATTACCTCAAAGTATATTCAAAATGCAGCTTGATTATAACCTTAGGTTATCTGACAAATAATAAAGACTTGCGTCTACTTCATTAAAATGTTATTATCTAAATACATTATTCATTTGCCTTCCTTTTATAAAGTTAGAATGGTTACTTCTGGCTATCTAACGACTAAGACAATTAAGGAAAAAGTCAATACACTAAAAGTTTGCACGCCATGAACTTTTTGTGATCAATCAACATATCGTGTGACGTGATGCATACATTTATTTTACCATTTCTCTGTCAGCAGCAAACAGATGTGCCGCCATCTGGCGTCCAGTTTATAACTAACCAACCAATATTCTCGTTAAGGTAGCATCAAAGTTTTACTACTACAGCCGCAAAAGCGACGCATGAACATAATGCGTTTTGTATTTGTGAAATTTTCAAGGTTTCAACAGGAAGTTGGCGTCATGCCTGGGTGGAGTAAAAACTAATAATTTATGGAATAAAGTCCTTCCGGATCAAAGAAATAGAGGTGACGAAGCTCGAAACGGAAGATAACCGCAGGTTGCTGGTTCGAAAGCCTAGAACGAATTCTTTGTCAACATCAAACGACGTTTTAGACAGGTAAGATGGATTGTCTGGTGGGGGGAGCTGAAAACTGCTTGTTTAGGTTTGAGAGTAAAAACTGCTCTGAACGTCAGTAACGAACCTCGGTGTAAAGACCGTGGTTAGATGATAGGTCTGAAGCATTTGTTCGTAAGCGGAGAGAGTACGTTAGGAAGCAGTTAGGGGAAGAGTATAGGGATAACCTCTCTTGAGTGCTATGCAAATTCACCAGGGCATAATGTGATGAACGATGGGTTTTCTCCGCAACAAGATAATGTGACCTAAAGCACGCAATACCCTTTAGAAAACAAATCTGAAGAGCGTTTTAAAACCATTCTTTGATCTTTAAATCTTCGATCCCACAGATGTGAACTTTATTGAATTTGCGTAGGATCAACTATATCAGAGAGTCAGCCAATTGTTGATCAGGTTTGGAAGAACCAGTTGCAAGAGGAACCTGGGATTACTTACAAGACGAGAGTTACCAAACAGGATGCTCCAAAACGACGTGTAGCCGTTATTCACATAAAAGACGATTATTTGACGGGGGGGGAGAGCTTAAAAAGACGACAACAACATCACGATTAATGGTTTGTGTGGAATAAAAGATGGTTAATCTGGTGGTCCATGTTTCCTTTTTGAGAGGGTAGAATACGGTATTTGCATTAGCAATAGTGTCTAAAAGGCAGATAAGGAGTTTTCATGTGGCGAGCTTGAGAAAAAAAACAAACCCCCATGACACCCACGGAATTGGTTTATTTTTCAATTACTTCCGTGGTATTTTCAGAATCACTGATAACGCTGACTCAAGGCGGAATGGACGCCTGCCTAGCATCTTTACTCGCGGCCCTTTACGGCGCTAAGACTCTTCAGCTACCTGCTCCAGAGGAGCGCTGATGTAAGCCACGACGTGTCTCTGGCTCCTCTTAATAATAGCATACAAATATTTTATGCTTTCATTTAAAACACTAACCAAGCAAAGTGTGAAGATTAAACCCAGAAGGAAATGAAAGGGAATTCGGGGAAAAAAAGCACTTCGCGATGTCGGTGTAGCAGCAATCAGCAGCCGTTTGACGCCCCGAGTTAACTCAAACGCACACACACGTCTCGCCATCTCTCTCCTTCTCTCCCTCATCTCGTTCTCTCAAAACATATCTGTCTCTCTCGCACACGCATATTTATCGTTTATCTTTCCCTTTCACCTTCACACACACACACACACACACACACACACACACACAATATCTCTCTCTCTGCCTGTTTTAAAAATTGCAACGAAGTTTACACAGAAGAATAAGAAATCGCCCCTAATCTCAGTACTTTGTCATCACAAACAGAGCGTTATAATATCAAGTTAGACAACAAAGTTCAAGTCGGGGATAATAAGCAATCAGGAAAAGTTAACATCACGATGAGCCGCTATCTATTTTTATATTGCAAATATAATTTTTTCGACACGTCTGCTAATGAAAATATTGAACACGGATCGAAATGCATCAGTCGTTTTCAGCACATTGGTAATTCCGTAAATTCACTTATATTTATTTAATTTCTATATAAGAACAAAGAGGAATGAAGTGATAGAAAATGGTCATATTTAAGCATACGGTAAACTACAGTAATTAGAGACGACAAGGTTATCACATCTTTGGAGTCGACGCTCGTGGTTTCTGGACCTTTTACTGTGCAGAGACAAGGAGAGAGAGAGAGAGAGAGAGAAAGGGAGAGAGAGAGAGGTCATTACAGAGAGAAGTGACGTCATTACAGATGGGGAGGGAGAGAGAGGTCATTACAGAGAGAAGTGACGTCATTACAGATGGGGAGGGAGAGAGAGGTCATTACAGAGAGAAATGACGTCATTACAGATGGGGAGGGAGAGAGAGGTCATTACAGAGAGAAGTGACGTCATTACAGATGGGGAGGGAGAGAGGTCATTACAGAGAGAAGTGACGTCATTACAGATGGGGAGGGAGAGAGAGGTCATTACAGAGAGAAGTGACGTCATTACAGATGGGGAGGGAGAGAGGTCATTACAGAGAGAAGTGACGTCATTACAGATGGGGAGGGAGAGAGGTCATTACAGAGAGAAGTGACGTCATTACAGATGGGGAGGGAGGGAGAGAGGTCATTACAGAGAGAAGTAACGTCATTACAGATGGGGAGGGAGAGAGAGGTCATTAAGAGAGAAGTGACGTCATTACAGATGGGAGAGAGAGAGGTCATTACAGAGAGAAGTGACGTCATTACAGATGGGGAGGGAGAGAGGTCATTACAGAGAGAAGTGACGTCATTACAGATGGGGAGGGAGAGAGAGGTCATTACAGAGAGAAGTGACGTCATTACAGATGGGGAGGGAGAGAGGTCATTACAGAGAGAAGTGACGTCATTACAGATGGAGAGAGCGAAGTCATTACAGAGAGAAGTGACGTCATTACAGATGGAGAGAGAAGTCATTACTGAGAGAAGTGACGTCATTACAGATGGGGAGGGAGAGAGGTCATTACAGAGAGAAGTGACGTCATTACAGATGGTGAGGGAGAGAGAGGTCATTACAGAGGGGAAGTGACGTCATCACAGATGGGGAGAGAGGTCATTACAGAGAGAGGTGACGTCATTACAGATGGAGAGAGAGGTAACGTCACTACAGATGGAGGGAGAGAGAGAGAGGTTACGTCATTACAGATGGAGAAAGAGAGAGGTCATTACAGAGAGAGGTGACGTCATTACAGATGGAGGGAGAGAGAGAGAGAGAGCCTACAAGGGAGAAAACCCCGGGCGCGGGAGCGTGGCCAACCCTGCGCCACGAGAAGGTCGGGAATTCCGACTTCGGCGGACAAAAGCCCTGCTAGAATTTAGCATTTTTTTTTAGATATGAGAGGAAAACGGGGGAACCCCACGTGATATGGGAAAGCAGAAAGGTAATAATAATTTAAAAAAACAAAACCTTCAGAGAGGTTCACCTAAACGAGTCGACCCCCTCCTCTCCCAGAATTCGAACTCGGGCGCTTGACCGGAGCGATTCGGATGGCTATCCACAGGACTACCGCGTCGCCTTCTCCGGTGCTTAGCGTGAGCGAATGTCACGAACGAATTTAGACGGCAGCGTATTTCTAACTTAATACCCCTAACCCTAACCCTGCCGATTTCTATTTTGTTTTCGCAAGGAATACACACGAGATAAAAATCCCTGCCGAGTTTTGGACAAAAGAAAGAGGAAGAAAAAATACACAACAAACGCAGATAAATCGTCCGAGGAGGCCGTGTGCTTTGTCAGAACCCAGAGCCCCTATTATTTTTATTCTTATTTCATTTCATTATCGCTGAACACAGCTTCAATGCTCCCTGAACACAATAAAATCTAATAGATAAGCGTCCCGACAATACTGAGAGGAAAGACTGCGGTATTTTAATAAAATTTCGAATTTCTGTTGTTCGTTACATCTCCCAGCTTCTGAAGTGCAATTTGCAGTCATATTTTATCCCTTTTTTTAAAAACCTTAATTAAATTCTCTACGAAAAGTAATAGCGTTTATTCCTCAATACAAGCATTTAAATAAAAAAGGTGGGGGGTTGAGCTGGGGAGGAAATATCACAGATCTATTAAATAACAAAGTTAATAAAATCTGCACTATTAGGTAAATCTAATCATCCCGAGCTTGAAAAGGAAAAACTTTTCAGAAACATTTGAGTTATATGCATTTTTTGTTTAATTAAGAACTAATCGAGATTCTTGCCGTACGCGGAGACTGCAGCATACGGAGAACAAACAAAGAAATAGCTAAGACTGATCTATATTGGCAACAATGATAGGACCGAACTATCGGAGCCGGTCAGAAAGTATCTAACCGGTCCAAAAACAGATCGGTATATCGGTCATTTGTTGTTCTAACTCTAAATAATAATTACATTAAAAAAGACAAGTAAATAATGAAAAAGTTGTATTGGTATTATTTATTTAATATCCAGTTCTTTCCTTTGATAACCTTGAAAAGCGATGGGCTTCTTTTCCTTTTATATGAATGCACGCATAGCAGAAGCCAGATCTCATCTGTAGCCTGCTCTCTTTCTGTGAATAAGAAATATTTCTGAGTAATAAATCATGGCAAAACCCCCTAACCAAATATCGCATATGTAGATCTTGTGAATAGTTGTTGATTAGCTATAGTGACCGCTTCTTGAAAGGGAGAGAGGTGGGGAAAGGGGGGGGGCACCTGGAAGCAAATGAGCCTTCCTTAAAAATGTAATTACAGAAGCTGACGTGGATCTCGGTTTTCAGCATGTCCAGACAAATTTCTGTCAGTAGGATTTCCCTCATCTTCTGTCCTGCTGGAACGATACAGACGACGACAATAAATACTATCTGAAAGGACTTCGAATGAATTACACCGTTGACAACCCTGACACCAGGACGAATTTATAACGCATGAAATAGCATCCTGCTCGCGTGGAAAAGATCATCTCCGAGCAAAACTGATGTATCTGATACACGACTTTTGATATCTGATCCGGTCGTAATAACCGTCGGTCTCGACTTCGCATATACTCTAGAGCTTAGTAATGACATCGATGGAACAGCCAATAAAGATTGGTTTTGCAGACAAAGAAGGGAACCAAGTGTTGTGGAAAGGATCACGACAGAAAGTCACGTGAGAAACAAACAAACAAAGAACCGTATATAATCCCCCAGGTAGGGATACAGTCAGACGGTGGTGTTCCTTCAAACCACCAAAGAGGGCTTGCGAGTTGATAATTGTAACAGTAATGATGCCGATAGCGACAGTTTTGGAATAATGAAGGTGGTATCGGCAGAGACCACGGTAACAATGACGGCATCGATCTATTCTGCCCATAAGTTGGATGACAATCGGCCGCCGTGACACCGACGACGCCCTGGGTTGTTTGTTCCAAGCACCCCGGGACAGTAAAGCATCGCCCGGAAAGTTCTCGTTAGCACCCTTTATTTTCAGAGGTGGGAAGAAACTCGAGAATGAGAGCGAACAACAATAGTATTAAAACGAAACGTAGCAGAGGCAATGACAGTAATTAACAGAAATTTCTGTCCATCGTGATAATGTTGAAATATTTTATCTACCTTCGCAGAACTTAGTTACCATTAAGCGCAAGAGAAGACAGCCTATAGAGACCTCACGTGGTTTCCCACGCGCACCGTGATGGAAGATAGCTTCTCCAGGGTTCCTGGAGGATGGTGGCTGAATGTGTGCACTTGGAAGGTGGTAAAATTTCTGCTTCAAAGGTGTGTGTGTGGTGTGTGTGTGTGTGTGTGAGCCATTCAAAAATATGAATATCTCTTACTTCGCTAATGCAGTGGTTAGAAGTTGATCTGTCTAAGAACCGTCTTCTCACGGAACCCTTCCACTTACAAACAACGATAGCCTCTGCGATTTGCACATTTTCCCTTGTTTTACTTGTATTTGGTTCGGCAGAATTTCAGGTAAAGGAGAAGGCGAAAATTAAATTTTTAGCAAGAGGCGGTAAATAGCAATAGTAAACGTCATTACGCCGTATATGGCGTGTTTATGAAGTCCGTGAGTGGCTTCAGGGACTAGCAGCGCGTCAACCACGTAAGACAGGTGCGCGGTTGGAGTTCGTGAGTGATACGGCGATGAGTCTGGGAAATAGTCCTTCGACAGGCGCATTTGTGGCCTGGCTGCTATTGGCCGAAGACCCCGCTAAGCGTCGCCATTTCCCACCCACACCAGTTCTGAACAGCAGCAACAAAGTTAATAAATAATAAAACCTTGAAGAACACGGCTTCCTCAAGCGGGACGCACCTCAAGATCCTTCGAACTACATATATGTCGTTTAGTCCACTCCGTTCCGCACCAGAGTAAATAATGTACAACGTCGAGTGACGAGCTTCCACTATTTCTCTCTCATCTCCCCATCGGACCAGCGAACATTTAACTTATTAATAATAATAATAATATGAATGATATGATAATAATAAAAAATAATAATAATAATAATAATAATAATAATAATAATAATAATAAATAATAATAATAATAAGCTTCTATCATTTTGGAGATTCTTTTGAGGTCAATTAAATATCAAGCAGAAGAAGAAATACTGATGCAGTGGTTGTCATGGAGCTCCGGGGTCCGCATCTACCCCAAGATGGATTCTGCTCTAACTGATTTTGTATTAAATATTACCTGGACTGAAGTTTAACCGATGTAAACAAGCACCAGGGATATAGAAGTCGATATGTAGAAAAAAATATTAGCGTGTATTATTAATATTCCATCACCTCTGGTGGCGCCTGCCCCTCCCACCACCGGTTCATGTTCCCTAACCGCTGACATGATAGGCGACCGGGTTATGCGAAGTTCATCGATTCCCATCCATCCTGCCGGAAGGAGCTCACGGGGACATCAGTTTTGCAACCCGTCCCGAGGAGGACTCTAAGCAGCCGGAGAGCACGGACTGGGTCTTCAGTTTCCTTCTCCCGTTATGCCGCATGTCGTGTTTGTTTAAACCCGGCCTTCTCGAGCGCCTATTCATCCTTTATTTACCTAATCGAAACGAGTTTTTAGTGGTTTTCTTTTGTTCTTCCTGGCAATAAAACCGGTAAAAAGAAGAAGAAGAAGAAAAAGCTTGAGAGATGAAGCAAATGCGTTAGAAGGAATGTAATGAGTTTTCCTGACGTGCAGTGATGATCGCTGCTTCCCCAAAACACCGATTTCGGCTGTGGCAGCAGCAGGGTTCGCCTAAGTTGCATGAGGTTGTTCTCCGCATCTTCTCGATAGCAAGTCACCTCAGCTATGTTCGCGGCGGCGGGCCGGGTCCGGCCGTTGTCCCTCGTTCTTGCCCTTGCTCTCCGTGCTGCTGGAATAGGTAGTGTCGGGGCTGGGTGTCTATTTATAGATTTGCGGCGGCGAAAGATCTGATGTCTATTTCAGGTGAGGTAGCCGGGAACGGAGAATCCAGCCCGTTCTCATCCAGCTCGACCTTGTTCAGAAAGCGACCAAGAAAAATCTGGAATGGGTTTACGGCTGGCTATCGCAAGGTAGGCTTCTTCTTCTTCTTCTTCTTCTTATTATTATTATTATTATTATTATTATTATTATTATTATTATTATTAATTATTATTATTATTATTATTTAGTATTATTATTATTATTATTAATTATTATTATTATTATTATTATTATTATTATTATTATTATTATTATTATGTATTATTATTATTAATTATTAATCTATTTTATTATTCTTATAGTAGAGACGGAAGAGGCCAGACCTTGGGGCGATGTGTGCATTTCATTTTGCCATTACAAAGACATCTGCTCACTGTTTTCTATGGTGATAGCCCTAAAGTGAAAGAAATAGCAGTCGTGAAATGAAAGGGTTAAATCATAGCAAACGTTTGATTAGTAGCCGAATTATGAGGTAGTTAAGAAAACCTTTGTAAAGTATGATATATAAAACGTCATCCAGCGTAACTACAGCCGGAAATGTGCTATTTAAAGGCAGTTGATCAGGACAGTTGTAAATCATCTAGCAAACGTCTGAATAGCTTAGGACCCTAATTGTTGGTTTTTAAGGGTGTTTTTTTTTTTTAACTATAATGGCAATGACTTGTGAAAAGGACATCTTGGGGTCGGTTTGAAACCTTTTCTACCCGAAATTAGCTCCGGGTTCCATGAGAATTTTGTGATGTTTTCCTTGCATTGGCCGGCGACTGGTTGTCTTGGCGCAGTGGGCTTAGCCGAGCTTGTAATCGGATAGGGGCTTCTGACCAGTGAGATTCCCCTCTGTAAATGCCGGATAAAGAAACTGGGTTCCCCCATAGTTTCCGCACGACAAAATTCGGGCAGACAGTGGCAGGTTGTTTCCGAAACTACTTTAGACTTATTAACGGATGGCCCTACTCCCATCCCTATGTGGCTAAATTTATAAACCGAACTTATTATACCAGGGACGTTCAAACCAAACCGAGGGTGGGTCAGCAAATACTGTTCCATCTGACTTTTCCTGGTATCATCCACCATTAACTCTCTCGTGCCCATTTGAGATCGACTGCGAGCCTGTCACCCTCATTCTCCTGTCCTAACTGAGATTCTCTTTCCCCTCTGTTTCATTTGTTTGGTATAGGTGGCGAAAGATTTCTAGCAGCCAGCGATTAATTCCGGCCAAGGGAATAACATCCAAAAGTCACGTGCCGCTAATTAACCTGGCTGACGTGGAAAACAGTCACAGTGACATCCCCTCGCCATCACGTGACGAAGTACTTCCTTTAATGTCGCTGTAAAAAAAAAAAAAAAATATGTTTGTTTTGGAAAAGAAGTAGTGTTTTAGCTGTATTTTTTTGTTGGAATTTCGCCTTTCTTTTGTAGCGGCTTCCAACCCAACCGTTGTTGTTTTTACCTGTATATCGTCAGTTCTTTCCTAGTTTTTGGCAGCAACGAAACTCTAACGCGTCGGTCGCTACCGCGCAGAGCGTGTAAAGATGATCTGACCGGTTAGATTGAAAACCGTCTAACATTGACGTAATGGGTCACGTGGGTAATGGTGGCGGTGACCCGACAGCGTTGTATTTGCATCTTTTTCCTTTACCTTTTTGGGGCGAGTTCAGTTGAGTAAACATTTTCTATTATTCGGTTTTTTTAAAAATTTTTTTATTGCAAAATTTTCGGTCACAAAAACGAAATCTGGGTGATCAATATAATATAGAACGATTAGAAATCGCGAATAAACGTAAGATAAATAGATAAACGCAGAATCGAACCCAAGAAAATACCAGTAACAACTTAGTGTTCGTTGGCATTTCTAAACAAAGAATATAATAAAAATGATAAATAGTTAATAGAAGATTATACAAGAGACCGGAAATGGCACTCTCGTTTTCTAAGAACGTCATGTACTTGGTCCTTGTTAATGTCACCATTCATTCAAACAAAATAGACCAATTTTAGAGAAACTGCAAAATCGAAGAAATATCATTACGTGAAGTGATATAATAATTTTAAGAACTTAGGGTTTTGTTCAAGGAATAAGCATATCTGCTGACTTGAGTGACAAAGGATACTGACAACTGTGCAATATTGAACGCTAAAGTTCAAAGTAAACATCTTGTTCTACAAGAAAAATGGGAATG